>OZ034801.1:82688447-83288447 GCA_964028335.1 Altica lythri
TTTGGTTTTTCAATTATCTCGAGATAAAACGTACCCATATAGAAAAATATAGAGAGATCTTAATTAAATAAGGCGACATAATAATTAAAAGATAAAAAAAATATGTAAAACAGTTTACAAATAGCAGGTACAAAAATATAAGCAAAAAAATTACAGATAAGCTAAAACACAAAAAAAATCACATCCCGGATATTCTTATTACGGCACTGCACTATGCTTATGGATGTTACAGATAAGTACAATTACGATAAAATGATCCATAGAAATAAATGGTACTTCTGGCTCGATACAGATATAAAAAATTGTTAAAAACTTACATTGTCTCCTAAATGTTTCTGAGAGATATTTATAGTAGATGGTTTCTTTCTCTCGGTAAATGGCGTTAACGATACCAGATAATCTAAACCCCTTCTTGTTTAGATTAAAAGATATTTAGAGAAAACCATAAACTCATCCTTCGAAGCGTGGGTTCGAAAAAGAAAGCGGTAAACGTATAACAATGGCGATCATGCTGTTGTTACATCGAACACCCAGGAAAACATAAGAATAACACTATCTGGAATATTTTATGTGGTTCCTCGGTACAATAAACGATAAACGAAAATAGAAACACTTAATCGCAAGTAATTTTTAACTGTTTTAAGAAAATTTGCCGGTAAATTGAATCTAGTGGTTGTACGTAGATGTTCATAGTACTAAGATCCCAACTAGACTGATTAAAAGTCGTTAATCTGGGGTGACGCGATGCTTTTTTCGCGCCTAACCAGCTGATCATAAACTCAAGCTCTTATTGGTCGTTACGTTAAGAAAATCGATATTTTAGTACTCAAGACAGCCGTTCGCTACAACGTCTGCATAGAAATTAGGACAGAGTCGGCCTAAGTAAGAAAAAATTATAAAAAATAAAAAATTTTTCTTAGAGTCTTTTGAACAAGCTACACAGCCCCTTCCGAAGAGAAAAAACTGGGTAGAAAACAGTTTTTTAAAAAATATAATCTATGGTTGGAACAACAGTAGTGTGTTTCAAAAAAACGAAGCTGATAAAGGTAGAGAACATCGGTATGCAGAAAATCGATCTTACGGGAGCGATATCTATCTAGGTAAAACTAGATATCAGAGTGAGTTACTGAAAACAAAATAGCATTCACACTATTCGTCAACACGTTAAGGTACAAAAGAAACTACGCGAGGATTTGAAGAACCACAAGGTAGGTAAAATGTATCAGATCAACAGATCTTTAACACTACGTGACCAGATTTCTAAAAACGGTACCGGCCAACCGGAATAACTTAACTAAAAGTCGTTAATAATTCCATCATGGAAACGTTAGTAGGTAATAGAAATTTCATTGAAATCTCGGTAAGGAAAAGTGATAAACGGTATATACATGAGGTATGATTCTCATAGAAAGCGTAATTATCAGATAATAAAGGTATTAGGTCGCATTATGACATTGGCAGAAATCAGACAAATCTTAAAACCAAATTATCCTAACAGTCTTCAATCCTAGCTAGAGAAAAAAATAGAGAAAGTAATAGAGGAAAAGAAAGAGAGGAGAAAGAAATTTTATCTGTCTTCCTTACAATCTCAACAGACCCACTACCGGAAAGAATTCCCTACGGCTTTCCTAGGCTTATCTCTCGTGACAAATTGCAAGGTCAAAATAAAATTCCAGAAGAAGTAGTTAAGATTGAATTTTGTTAGTCAAAAAAAGTAAAGTGATTCCAATAGTAGTCATGTTACGGACCAAAGTTCTTTAAATCCACGATATGTAAAGGTATAAAATTGTATGAAAGAACAAAAAAGAATTTAAAAAAAAAATTTCAAAAAATTTTCAAAAAAAAAATTCCAAAAAAAATTTTCATGTGTCTTCCACCAATGTACGATAACCGTCTCATATCCATATCAAAGATAAAAAGTAGTTTATGGATGATAAATGAGAAATAAGGTAACTAAAAAAATGTTTTCAAAACATAAAACAGTAATGGATATTACTGAACGATACGATAATAAATTCACAAGTGCTGACGCACCTATACGGTAGGTTAACGGTAGATAAAGGAAAAACTATTTTTTCCTTCAAGAAAAAAAATACAAGTGTCAAAGCACTCATACGGTAGGTAAGCGGTAGTTACGAGAAACATATTTTCTCCTTCGGTACGATATCAACAAGTGTTAATACACTTATTAGGTAAATAAACGGTAAATGGGGGAAAGTAAATTTTTACTATTTTACTATTTTATTAAATATTGGCAAAAACGAAATGCCATTTTTTTTATCTTTAATTGTTTATAACTTTTTCAATTTTTTATGTGCTAATACACGCTTTTGGCACATTTTTCTAGACGTCATTCCGAATCCAATGAGCTATCGCACATAATTTTAAGAGTAGTATTTCTATTTTGTACCATTTTCAACTTGTATCACTTTTTTAAATAAAATTTATATTATTAACATAATACATAACCGTTTTTCACATATATCATAATAAATTATATAAAATGTTTTGTAACCTCTTTTTTCTCTGTGATGTTAAATGCTCGTTTATAGAGGGTAACCAATGCGAACGGCACTCAGGGGGTAGGAGGAGAGCGAGCGTGGATTCGAACGAGCTAGATGATATCGTGTTGGAAAGATATACGGGGATATATTTACCAGAAAAAATAGAAGATAAAAGAATTTAGAAGGGACTAAAGAGAAAATGAGAGAAATGATGGAAAAGTGAAAGAACGCTCCATCATTGATGGAAAACACGAGTTTTTCTGGTTTAAAGGCCCTGAAAGTCCCAGATTTCATGAAATTATAGGAATGGAAGGTATTATTGAAGTAAAACTTCTTTAGCGAGACTAGGAGTAAAAAAGTTATTCTAACGGACGTGACGTCATTCTAATAACAGAAACCGGAAACAAAACCTAATACAAAATACCTAACACGATTCTGCATGGGCGCCGGCAGCAGGGTGCAAGAGGGTGCGCTTGCACCCCCCTGCTATGAAAGAAAATACCTGAATTTACCAGAAACTTATACATTTTTTTAATTTTTTTATTAAATTATTGTTTGAATAAAAACTAAAGGCTTTGCGGTAGCTGTCCAAATTATTCTACATTCTATATATATTAGATCATAATAGTGTGTAGATGCAGATGCACCTCCCTGAAAATAATCCTGGCGGCGCTCATGCGATTCTGCCTACTATATTAAATAAAATTAAATCTGTAATTGTATGAATTGACAGCTTGTCATCTTGTCAACCAAAATACATTACTGGTAAATAGTTTTTTGTGTATAAAGTGTTTGTATTAAATATGAATAAACAAAGTGGATTTATTAATGAAGAAAGTGATGAAAAAATATTGAATGAAAATGAGTGAGTAAGTAGGTACTCTATATGCATAAATTTTGTTTTTGGTGTGTAATTACACTATTTATACCTAATTATTTATACCTATTATTTATACCTAGCTATTTCTGTTTTATAGACTTAAAGAGATAAAAAGAAAAAGAAATTGTGAACGTCAAAGGGCATATTATAAGCGCCAGAAAGATTTGAAGAAAAATGACAAAAATGAAAAATTCATTATGATTTGATTAGGTAAGTTTATATACATACATACATATTATGATAGTAAATAATTGTTTATACGGAAGCTTTACGTTAAGTAAAGAAGCATGTTGCACGTTTTTGTTCATAAAATAATAATATTCGAAATGTTTTAACACTTTCTTATACTTATTTTAGGTTTGGTTAGGTAGCCATAAAGGCCATAAAACCACTAGTCAGGATGGCTGATCTTTTACTAGCAATAACAGATCCTTCGTAGACGTGAAGGAAACAAACTTAACTCAGGATTTTCAATTTTATGGAATATGCTATAAAATGCTACAAAATGAAATGGTTATCTAACTATCGAAGGCTCTTGTGTTGTATTACAATAAGGTAGATACAGCTACAAAATCACACATTCTAAACGTAATGTGTGTATATTTTTAATATTGTTTACCTATGATTGAAGCAAAACTTCTTTAGGCGCGACTAGGGGTAACTCTAACGTTAGATTCTAACGGAAGATTCTGATGGAAGTAACTGTGTAATTTCAGCTATGGGAGGAGCTTAAATTTTCGAAATTTATTTATGAAATTTTCAAACGGTTTCAAATACATTAATGGTATTTAGAGAGTAAAATCTATGTTTCACATTTTAGTTATCATAAACCTATTATTTCATATATAAAAAAAAATAATGATAACTTTCAAATTCCTATTTCTAATGAATAATATAAATATAACATCTCATTTTTTTGTAAAGTATATAGGCAATAAATATGATTGAATTGTAATTAAATATTTATTTTCCGATACGTACGTCAACAAGTTTTACTTCAATCGCGCGTAAAGGTTACACGCACACTCTTTTTTTTCCTTCCTAACCATTAAATTGCCGCAGTTGTATGTTATAATTTTGGTATTTTATATAAACTCTTGAATGAAATGTGATCTCTTTACAGAATTGAATATTGCTGACACTGATGCGACAATGATTCTGAAGGAAGTGATAGTGGGGACGATACTGATGACGATGAAGAGGGTGATAACAGTACATCTGTCGAAGATTTGAACTTAAATATTAAATTCACACTTGTTCCGCCAAGGAATTATGAATAAATAAAATTTCACTGAATTTTTTTGAAATTTGAAATATTGTTTATTTATTATTCCTTATTATACCAATTTTATTATACCAATTTTTTAAACCTTATAATACTAATTTTATTTAACTTACACGCAGATGTCAGCCTGGATAATTATATTTATTTTTTTGTAGATTATAAAATATGGCCCTTGTTTTTTGTAGGTCAATACAATTTTTGGATACCAAATACTATTTAAAACGTTATGACATTTTTGGCCTACAGTTATTTATAAGTCCGATCCCCCCAAAAGTCATACAAGTTTAAGGCGTAGGTTAAGAAAAACGACCCTTTTAAATTGTAGGTCAATATGACTACGTGGTAGGACTATAAAAAAACAATACATTCTAAAAAAATTAACTGGTTATTCGTTGGCAGTCGTAACTATTACATGTTGAGTATGTAGGCCCCGCCAAACGCCCTCCTCTTTTTGTAGGTCACATGTTTTATCATCTAATAATAATAAAAAACTGTTGATTCACAAAAAATAAATCGGTTATTCATCACTCCGGGGAGGGTCATAAGTCATAACTTTGACACGAGTTATAGCTACGCCACTGGCCGACCCATACAGTAAGAAGATGCAACATCCGCAACAGATATCAGAAGTTGCAAACTCAGCCTTTTCAAGTTATCACAAACAGACTTTACATTTTATATTTTTATTCAATATAAATTCATTCTGACATAATCTATACTAAAGAAAAGACCTATTTTATATTATATTATATTTTATACTTGTAAAATAATAAAAATTATTTTTAAAAAGCCTTTTTCGAAAACACAACATTTAAGTGGCGCAGTCAGTAGGATTTTTCGTAGAAATCCATCGTGGAAATTCGTGAGTTTTACTCTTTAACGGAAAATCGTACCAAATAATTTCGAACAAGTGATTCGAACTTTTAAAAATTAAAAGGTGTTTTAAACTTTTGAACTATCCATTGTGTTGGTGATCTGAATTCTATCGAAGATATTCAATCGACGAAAAAGGAAAATAGATGTGGTAAGTGATATTTATTTTTATTCATGTCAGAATCCTCTTCTCCTATTGAATCCATTAGTGAAAACAATAACGACGAAGAGTTAGATATTTTAAGTTCTTTTGCAAATTTAAACGTAAGCGAAAATTTAAGTAATATTTCTAATATTGTAATTACATCTGAAAATAATTTAATAATGACTCAACCTAATACAACTCAACGAACACCCGTTCTTGATATTAAAAATTTAAGTATAATTCCTCAATTTAATGGAGATATAACAAAATTACATAGATTTATTGAAGCTAGTGAAACAATTTTAAATCATTATTGGAATAGAGATGAGGCAGGTTGTTTTCAAAACCATTTACTTCTGAATGGTATTTTAAGTAAATTAGATGGTAGGGCTGGAGAAATTATAGCCATATCAGGCCACAACGATTGGGCCAGAATAAAAAATACTTTAATACAGAATTTCGGGGATCAAAATGACGAAAATTGTCTTAATCAAGATTTAGTAAATCTTATGCAAAAATCAAACGAATCACCGTATCAATTTCATGAAAAGGTAATTCATTTGTTAAACACGATTTGTAATTATATAGATTTGCATCATGTTGGACAAGAACGCGAATATAAACGTGAATTTTTTACTAAACAAGCTTTAAAAACATTTTTAGCTGGTTTAAGAGAACCCTTAGGGCCTATAATTAGAGCTATGAGACCCCAATCTTTAGAACAAGCAGTACAATATATTAGAGAGGAAGATAATATTAAATATTATCAAAAAGGAAATAGTCATGCTAATGTCCATACAAGCCAACCAAAAAAATCAAATTTTAATTTCCAACAACCCCAAAGATCAAACTTTAACTTCCAACAACCCCAAAGATCAAACTTTAATTATCAACAACCCCAAAGACCAAATTTCAATTTTCAACAATCTCAAAGACCAAACTTTGATTTTCAACAATCTTATACTAACACACAACCCCAAAATAACTACCAATTTCAGAGAGGACCCATAAGTATGCAAAGATATCAACGTCCTCCAACTCAAAGACTTCCTACACATAACCAAGCCTTTGGAAAACCCCCTACAAACGTTTGGAAACCGAATAAAAATTTTATTCAACCCAAACCTACACCTATGAGTGTTACGACAACACCACAATTTAGAATTAATCATTCTCAAAATAATAACCAAAAACCGAATTTTACATCTGAAGAATTATTTAATACTGAACATGAAACCTATGAAGAACAAGAATTTTTCGACGATACAGAACAAGTTCTTGACGAACAAGATTATGAATATGACAATGACGATCAAAACCAAAATTTTCAGGAAACACAAAACCCCAACGAAAAGACATAATCGAAGTTAATATTTCAACTAATAAAAAAGAACTTCCATACATAGAAATTTCAAATCCGAAATTAAAACTATTAATCGACACAGGTTCCACCAAATCATTTTTAAACCCTAAATTAGCAAAACTTTATTATAAAAATAATATAAATTATGAACCATTTATTGTTTCCGGTGTTTTTCAATCCTCCAAGCATAACTTCTGTGCTGAAATTCCTGTCTTTTCTGAATTTAATCAAAATGATCGTATGAAATTTTACTTATTTGACTTTCATAAACAATTTGACGGACTTATTGGTCTTGACAATTTAAAAATACTTAAAGCCAGTTTAGACTTTAAGAACTCGAAATTAAATACTCCATATGCCAGTATATCGATTAAGTACCATGAATCAAACATTTCTTCAATATTCAAACAAAAAATAGACCCTTTGTCATGCGTTTTAACTAAAATTCCAGTTTCTCAAAATTCAGGCGATATTTTAATTCCTAAACAAATTATTCAAAATTGTGAAATACCCAGTACAATCTCTAAATCTTACAATGGATTTGCTTTTGTAGAAATTTATAATCGTACCAATAACGAAATTATTCTCACCCTGGACTCTAAAATTGAAACAATACCCCTCAATGATAATCAATACGAACTATATCATGCCGAAATATTACCTTTTGACAATGACAGAAAACCAGACATAGAACAATTAATTCGTACATCACACATGAACGACGAAGAGAAAAGTAACATCCTAAAAATTTGTAAAAAATATTCTAGTCTATTTCATAGTGATGGTCAACCCTTGACTTTCACAAATCAAGTTAAACATTCAATAAAAACTAAAGATGAGTTACCCGTTTACAGTAAATCGTATAGATATCCATTTATTCATAAACCAGAAGTGGAACAACAAATTAAATCAATGTTGGATCAAGAAATTATTAGACCCAGTAATTCACCGTGGTCATCCCCTATTTGGGTTGTACCCAAGAAAGCAGATAGCTCTGGTAAGAAAAAGTGGAGAATTGTAGTAGACTACCGCAAGCTCAACGAAAAAACCATCGATGATCGTTACCCCTTGCCTAATATAACGGATATTCTAGACAAGCTAGGTAAATGTAACTATTTTAGTACCCTCGATCTAGCAAGCGGCTTTCATCAAATTGAGATGCACCCAGATGACATCCCTACGACCGCATTTAATGTAGAAAATGGGCATTATGAATATGTTCGTATGCCTTTTGGTCTTAAAAACGCCCCTGCAACCTTTCAAAGGGTTATGGACGACGTTTTACGAGGACTCCAAAATGTAATTTGTCTTGTATACCTCGACGACATAATAATTTTTTCGACTTCTCTTCAAGAACACATGGTAAATTTAGATAAAGTTTTTAAACGCTTAAAAGAAAGCAATTTTAAAATACAGTTAGACAAATGTGAATTTTTAAAAAAGGAAACCGCCTATTTAGGACACATTGTAACAAACGAAGGTGTAAAGCCTAACCCAGACAAAATCATTGCAATTAAAAATTATCCAATTCCAAAAACTACCCGCGAAATTAAAGGCTTTCTCGGTTTATTAGGTTATTACAGACGATTTATCAAAGACTTTGCACGAATTACAAAACCATTGACACTATGTTTGAAAAAAGACGCTAAAATTGAACATACTCCAGAATTCATTAAATGTTTTGAAAATTGCAAAGACCTTCTTACCAACGAACCGATATTACAATATCCGGTCTTTACTAAAGACTTTATACTAACAACTGACGCTAGCAACGTAGCTATTGGTGGAGTACTTTCACAACTTTCCAATGGATGTGATAAGCCTGTTGCTTATACATCAAGAACTCTAAACCAATCCGAACAAAATTACAGCACGATAGAAAAAGAACTTCTCGCTATTTATTTGGTAGAAAGTTCAAAATTATTACCGACCATAAACCTTTACAATGGCTTATGTCATTAAAGGAACCTAACTCACGTCTTGTGAGGTGGCGTCTAAAATTACAAGAATTTGACTATACCATCGAATATAAAAAAGGTAAACTTACTACCAATGCAGATGCACTATCTCGCATAGAAATTCACTGTAATGAATTTTTTGAACACATGAAGAAATTTAACGAAAGTTTTTCAAATAATGCAGACAGAAACAATATCGATATTGACACCGAATCTGTAGCCGTAAACGTTGATGAAAACGAGATCAACGAAAATATAATTAACGAGGATAATGGAAACGAAACCATCAGTAACGAGGATAATGGAAACGAAACCATCATTAACGAGGATAATGAAAATGAAAATAATGACGAAGGACATACTGTGCATTCTAGTGCCGAAGATCCAATATTAGGTATGCCAATTTCAGAAAAATCTTTAAATTCTTTCGATCATCAAGTAATAATAGATTTTGTTTTACATTCTGCAGTTAGACCTAAAATTGAAAATATTTTCCCTAACAAAAAACGACTTCACGTACAAATTTCAAAAAACAATATTACTGACGATACAATACGTATATTCAAAAACTATATTGATCCAAAATTCACACACGCCATATATTTCAAAAACGATACATTCCTCCCTCAAATACTCGAAATATTAAGAAAAACTTTTAAAAATTCAGCCTATAAACTAGTAAAATGTAACTTTTTACTAGAAGATGTAATCGATAGAGATCGACAACATGCACTGATAAGAAATTATCATGAAGGCAAAACAAACCACCGAGGCATATTAGAAACAGAGACCAGACTTAAACGTACATACTATTGGCCTAAAATGAAAAATGACTTGACAGATTTTATTAACCGTTGCGACATTTGTCAAATGAATAAATACGACCGTAATCCCCCAAATCAAAAATTAGCAATCACAGCTACCCCTTCAAAACCTTTTGAAATAATTTTTGCTGACACATTCGCCAGCCAAGGTCAAAAATACCTTACAATAATAGACACATTTTCAAAATATGGTCAGGCTTATCCCCTTTCAGGACTCTCAGGTTTAGAAGTAGTTAAAGCTTTTATTACATTCATGACACATCATGGACTACCAACATTAGTAACCATGGACAATGGTACAGAACTAAAAAATTCCGTAGTTCAAGAATTTTTTGACATGCATAAAGTAAAAATTCATTACGTTACAGTTAATAGTACGCAATCTAAAGGACCAATAGAGAGATTTCATTCCACACTCATAGAACATCTGCGAATAATTAGAGAAAAGAATAATGGCAAAATCGACATCTTAAACCAAATGCCCTATGCGATACTAGGTTACAACAACACTATACACTCTGTGACGAAACAAAAACCTATAGACATAATTAATGGCCATATTAACACCAAAGACCCATTCGACATTGACCTTAATCAAAAATTAATAAATAATTATTTACAAGAACATCGCGACAAAACGAAAGAGATCTACAGAGAATTAAATAAAAAGTTAATTGAACAAAAGGAAAAAACTATTAATTACCATAATAAAGACCGACAAGAACCACTTGAGTATGCAAAAGACTCTGACGCTTACAGGAAAAATACGACACTTGTAAGAAATAAACTTAATAGAAAATTCACTAAAGTTAACGTAATTGACAACCAAACCTTAAAAATTCAAACTCCCAATCGACTTTTACATAAATAATCCTTAAGACGACCCAAAAATAATACAAAACAATTTTTACAGGCACCTAACGACGATCCTGTTCCTGGTTGTTCGACTAGCCGATCTCCAGAAGATCAGTCTAACCAACCTTAAAAATAATCCTGGTATCCTTCCTTACAAATTAGGCACCGCCAAAGTAAAATCCAGTATACACACATTCCTACACTATATTGACTTAGAACCTATTAAAAATGAATTTGACATTATAAAAACATCCTATGAAAATGCTACTGACGCAATTCAACGAGGATTAAGTCATCCTTACTATAAAGAACTTGAAAATTTCGATCGCGCTCTTCTTTTCCAAATTAAAATTACGGAACAAAAACTTCAGTCACTATTACCTGCTCATAGAACTAAAAGAGGACTCATAGATGGACTAGGGACCATAATTAAATGTATCACAGGAAATCTTGATTCCAACGATGCAAAACGTTATGACCAAGTTTTGTCTGAGTTACAAAATAATCAAAAAGAAATAGTAGTAGCATTAAATAGACAAATTTCAATATCAAAAACCATTGTAGGAAATTTTAATCATACTGTATCTTTAATAAAAAGTAATCAGGAAGTAATAACTTCAGGATTAAATTCCATCCGAACAGATTTAAATAAATTTATTTTTGAGTTTGAAGATTTTCTTGTAACTAGAAATATTTTAGACCAAATAAGTTTAAGCATAAATATAATTTTGCAATTATTATCAGAAATAGAAAACGCTGTCATATTTGCTAGACTAGGTATGTTACATACGAGTATTATAAAAACAAACGAAATGAAATCCATATTAGATCAAGTTATAAAATACCACTCAGAAAGTGAACTCATCTATCCCATTTCAAAAATAAACGAATATTACAATATTTTATAAACCGAAGCATTTTATTCGGACTCGAAAATTGTTTTCATTATTTACTTTCCAATAGTTTACCCACAAGAATTCTCCTATTTCCATTTATATTCAATCCCTACTACCAACCTAACCACAATTATTCCACCTAATACTTATCTGATAATGGATGAAAATATGTATCAATACTCATCGTTTCCTTGCGAAGATCTAAAACCAAACTTCTTCTGTATTGAAAATCAACTGAAGACCAGAGAATATAAAGACTGCATATTCCAACTGCTCCAGATCCAATCCAACCCTAGCGAATGCCGGGAAACACCTGTCCGAATCACAGAAAATTTCATCCAACAAATTGATGACTCCAACTATATTGCCATACTAGTACGACCAACGAAAATTAAGACCAATTGCGGGACTACCGACTTCCAAACCATAATTGGAAATTATCTCATCACACTTCCATATCAATGCCAATTTAGCACCGAAAATCAGACGTTCGTAAATCAAAAATTAGTATCCGACAGCCAACCATTGTTGCTTCCAAACATTACAATTCCACAGGCTCCTGAGAAAGACGAAATATCAGAAATCCACCTCAAAAACATACAACTTGACAAAATCCATGAAATCCAAAGGACACAGGAGGGAATAAAACCACTCATCCTGAATCAATCAACAAGGACTCCAATCAATCATTGGAACATAATTACAATAATCATAATAATTATCATTTTTACATTTCTTATATTCAGGTTCCTAAAAAATTTACCATTTACTAAGAAAAAATCCAAAGACGAAACAGTCGAGATGTCCAGCATTTTAACTAGAGAAGAATCAGTTCAAGAAACCCCATTTACCCAACCGATGCCGTTTTTCAACCCTACGAAAAACGCCACGAACTAGCGGTGGAGGAGTTATAGCTACGCCACTGGCAGACCCATACAGTAAGAAGATGCAACATCCGCAACAGATATCAGAAGTTGCAAACTCAGCCTTTTCAAGTTATCACAAACAGACTTTACATTTTATATTTTTATTCAATATAAATTCATTCTGACATAATCTATACTAAAGAAAAGACCTATTTTATATTATATTATATTTTATACTTGTAAAATAATAAAAATTATTTTTAAAAAGCCTTTTTCGAAAACACAACATTTAAGTCACGTTTGACCGCTGCTGCAGAAAAAACGCCTCCTCCAACGATATTGTTGCTACGGAAGTTTGTAGGTCTACGTGCAATTAAGATTCTGAAAGATTCAGCCGGTTATTTTGTATGCCTTTTTTTCCACGTGGTAACCCGGACTATTTATTTGGATAATATTACAAAAAGAGATAAAGCTAAATTGTATAATGGTCCCAAAAAAAAACGAAAGGAAATCGTTAGGTCATTGTCTGTTCGAGATGTAGATAATCTTGTTAGTAGTTATACGTTTCAGTTTAGATACAACAAAATATAAAAACTTTATTTAAAAAAATTAAACCTTTAAAAAAATGTGCTAAAAAAATAAAATCTTTTTTTTTTTAAATTAGAAACAACTCATTATCTAATTTCGATTTCTTTAAAGTCGGCTTCAATGGCAAATTACCCTCTATTTTAATCTTAGCTATTAAATCTAGATTTCGAATGTTAGTAGGTATTCCGACGATTCTGATGACCCCCACCACTTTCCTAAAACCTCTTTCGCCAGCCCAGACAGCTCCCAGCCAGGCTACTCCCTCCACTACACCCTCGGCTTGCAGCAGGGTGCGAACTTCAGGCTAGGGATCTTCACCTTAGCCAAGACGCAAACCTTTGTGACGTCATCGTACCAATAGCCTTCAGGTCGTTTTCAAAATAATAAAACGTTTAATAATATTTTTTTAAAAAATTCCTTGGCTTGTAAAAATTGTACATATGAAAAGGGCTCCACGAAGTTTCAAATTTTTAGGCCAATTATTTATAACTTTTATCCCATTGTTTATGCCAACAGAGATTAAGAAAAAATTTGTTTGTTAACAATTGAATAACTTATTGAAAAATAGTGACAAAATGATTTTTCCAACTGAATTAAATTCTTCCAAGTGTTAGGAAAATACTGGAATTTTTTCAAATTTTTAAAATCACATTTTATGTCATAAAAAAAATATTTTATCTAATAAACCCCGTTTAGCGGCAGCGCGCGAATGCTGTTAAAGCCAAGCGGAGCACTATTTTCAACGTAAAATTAAAATTATAAATAATGGAGATAGGGTTCCGGCAGATGGGACTTTTTTATTGGAAATTTCCTCCTCTTTCAGGAACTTTTTCAAAATTCCTTAAATATCATTATTTTAAAAGTTATTAACGAAAAACTAAATACCTTTTTTTATTATCTTATTTTGTTAATAACAATCGCAATTTTTTATGTGCTAATATACCCTTAAAAAACATTTTTCTAGACGTCAGTCCGAATCGAATGAGCTATGGCACATATTTTTAGGAGCTTTATTTCTATTTAACACGTATTTGAACTTGTGGACTAGACTATTAGTAGTTAATTTAGAAATAATTTAGGAAACAAAATCAAGTTTTTAAAAATCCAAAATTTACCAAAAATGTTTAAAAAAAAAGACAAAAATTTCTACCTTTTATTTATCATGATTATACATTTTATTAATTAATAAATTAAAACAGTTTGAAAAGTGTTCTGTGGATTCCTTTGGGGCTCCCTTGGTTAATAGGTTGTCACAGCCGCATAGCTAGAACTGAAAGTGGTTTTTTGAGCGAAACTCAGTATGTATATTTACAGGTAAAAAATAGCAGTTGTATGAGGGGCTAAGAAAATAAATGTCAAGTTTGCTCCAAACGGAGAGCTCATGCAAACATGCAAACAATAAGTATATGCCGACTTATGATCCTAACAAACCTAATACATATTCGATGTACTTTGATGTAAATAATCAGTATGGATGGGCAATGTCTCAGTATTTACCATATGGGTAATGATGATGATGTTAATAATTTTGATGTCACACAAATCGCAGACGATGCACCCGAAGGATACATTCTTGAAGTAGATTTAGAGTATCCGGAAAAGTTACATGATCTACACAACGATTTACCGTTTTGTCCAGAACATATCAATCCTAAGACAATGAAGCGTCCAAAGACGTTTGATTCACATTCCAAGAGAAATAAATCAGAAATTAATTTAAATATACTAAAATTTAAAATTAATTCTATTTCTAAAAATGAAGAACCTGTAAGTTGGATTAAAAAGACCATAGAAGGAATTGTTCTCAAGGGTACTGAAAACGTTCTACCTACCGATCAAATTGGGTTTACGTTTTGTTCCAAAGTGTTTAAAAGGGGAGAGGGCTGGTTAAGATTTAAACCTGCGAGTGAAGTATCCTATAAGGATGTTTGGTCTAAAATCTCGTCGATTTACCAATCGAATAGTTGTGGTTTAAACACCGAAACATTTTGTCTTGGTGTTACAACTGTAAAAATCCCTGTAGGTAGAAAAAAAAGAGTAGTCATCTACAACAATTTCGAGGAGGAGTGTGGTCAGAGAAAAGGGATAGTTACTATTAAGAATAACGACCACCTCTCTCTTTCTCGCGCACTCGTCGTAGCCTTAGCCCACAAACAAAAAGACTGTGACTACCGAAAAATAAGTTGAGACATTAGAAAATTACAAGAACAAAGAGCTCACCAGCTGTTGGCATCGTCAGGTGTTACAATACCTAACGAGGGTGTTGGTATTCCTGAAGTAAAAAAGTTTCAGCAACATTTCAAAGAATACAAAATAATGATCCCCAACTATTAAAAAGGAATTTGAAAGTATAGATTTCGAAATAACGAAAAAATTATTACATAGTGCAATTTACTTACACTGAAATGTGAAGATGTCAAAATTGTAGATGGAAATGGACAGCAAATAATGAAAAAACAGAAATTGGGCAACAAGTACCAGTGCCCTTTGTGCATAAAAAGAAAGTTTTTCTGGTCTATATGAAAAATAAACCCGAATGGATATGTGTCACAAAAAAATTATTTGAATTTTTAATGTAGGTGTTGTGTGTTTCCAAAATCTTTTGTGGTGTGTAGGTAATTCTTGATCGCCCTCTCTTTAAGAGGTTTTCTGGTTTATATGAAAAATAAACCCTCGGTCATATAAGTGTGGAAAATTAAAGGTAAAATCATAAAAATAATAATAAAGAAAATGTTGTAACAAGGTTTTACAGTTCGGTTTACAAGCATAAGTATTCAATATTTAGGTTTAAAACTGAGAGTACATATATATAAAAATACCCATATCAGTGTGACATTTTGTGGAGATCGGTTCTCGTCTGATTATGAAGATAGATAACAGTATCAAACAAACAAAAATAGTTCACTATATATTAGTGAAAAAACTGAAAAACACTAAAAGAACCGAATGCAAATGTGGAAGATATCAAAATACTACTTAAAGAAGATTTGGGAAGAGTAACTTCTGGATTAGTAGCATTAGATTTATTAATTGACGAAAATAAACTTAAAGATGTTTTTATAAACAAATTTAGATTTATAACTAAATTTCCCTATGAAGATAGCAGTTTATGAAAGTAATTCGATATCCATTTCACCTAAGAGAACTACAAAGTATTTGTAAAATACTTAATTATAAACAGAAAATTATGGTATATAAAAATTTAGTAGAATCCCATATCAATTACGGAATAATTGGTTCGGGTGGAGTATCAAGAACATACCTAAAATCCTTAGAAATACTCCAGAAAAGATTATTTAGAGTAATACTTAATAAAAGATTGTCCAAGTAATACTCTTTATTCAGAAAGTGGTATATTCGATCCAAGACAAGTTTTTTTTTATAAATATTTGTATTACACAACATCAAAACATAAGCAATTTAGTAATACCATCGCACAGTTATTCTACCCGATACAAAGACCATTTTCAAACTTCCTTTATGAAAAAACAAATATGACAACGGCATTTCAAATTTCTTGGTCCAAGAGTGTACAATTTGTTGCCTCTTGATATTAGACGAGTGACACGATTACCTCTTTTCAAACAAAATGTCAAAGAATTTGTTAATACATTGGATCGGGAAGAAATACGTAAATGTATAGAAAATTAAGTATATGTATGTGTATATAAGTATATGTGTAATTTCATTCCATTTTTATAAATTTGTTTAGGTACATATATGTAAAAACTTTCTAATTCAACTTCTATTTTATTGACATGTAGTCACTTATAACATAACTAAATGTGTATATGTGTATATGCATATATATTGTAACGGAAGAAATGTACTCTAAAATTATTGTATTATATTATTTTTTTTTCCTTGTATTATTTAGATATAAAAATGTCATATTAATATTAACTAAGTATATTACTAGGTATTGTTATTTATATATTGTTCCCACACATAGGCAACTCCGTTGCCTCGTGGTTGTTTGTTTATTTGTTTTTCAATGTAGTTATTCATATTTATGTGTTCCATTGTACTATAGCAAATAAACATTATTATTATTATTATTATTATTATTATTATTAAACAAAAAACTATATGGCAGATAACATATACCTTGTACTGACGAGGCCCAAAAAAGTATATCACTAAAGGATAAGGATAAAAAGGTAGTTCCCACCAACAACCCCTGCCAGTCCAAACACCGACAGACACGACATCTCGTACAAAAAAAGGGTAAAAAGGATGTGAATATACTTTTTACACAGGAGCTGATCATACCTTGTTATCAGTGATTATGTCTCAATTAAATGTAACTGGTAAGCGTTATATTGCTAAATATAAGTCCTACATACATTCTTTCCAGATAAACTGGAACGTTAAACGGGGTCATTTTTTGAGAAACACTTTAGAGGCTGCTCTTGGAGATAAAAGACTGTCTGATTACGAGGGTGGTGATAAAATAAGAATAATTGCACGAAATCACAATTTTAACCACCCTATATCGACGAAACTGACCACAGATGCTAATATGGACCACTTATTGCAACAGCTTAAAAATATATTAACATCGAACGATGCTGTTCTACTGGCTAACACAAAATTTTATATCCAAATTTTTAAGATGCCTAGGGGTAGCGGTCGCCGTAGAATGAATATTTTTTTTTATTTTACAAGTATGAGTAACATTGTTAATAAATCTAATGCTATTGTGAAAGAGGTGAAAGAAGCATATAAAGCGTTTACCTCTAATTAATAAGTGTAAATTAATATTCTGAAAACTCTCAGACAAAATATTAACACGTATAGCTTAAAAAATATTGAAAGGAAATACAGTCAATGATTATCTCTCTGCATTTGAGTCACGAACTCGAACAGGAGTCATAATTAATCTTAAACATAAAGACACTATAGAAGGGTCTAAAACTAAATTTGGGTGTTTAGTCTTATTGGAGTTGAAGGAAGCAGTCATATTTTCTACCCCAACTGGGTAACAACTCAGCCAAATGTATTAAAAGCAGAGAGAGAAAAACAGTTAGTGTGACGAACATTTTATCAACTAGTAATATTTGATATAAGTAAAAATATACATATCGTTCTGTTGCTGTAGATTCTTAAATAAACGAAAACTAAACGTCTTAGTTACAAAACAGTAGCTTTTATACTTCTTATTAATTGTTGAAAAACTGCTCCATAATTTTCCCAGACCAGAATTTTGTAAGGAGGATATGTTAACAGGAAAAAGATATGAGTGCGGTCTATCACAAACCATGAAAAAGTAACTCTGGAGACGGTTTTACTAGAAAAAAAATATTTTTTATAAAAGTTATTACGTAAAATAAATTAGAAAAATATTTCTACATAAATAATTTTAATTCTATTACGCTTTTTCTGTATCTATCCTTACGGTTATAATATCATATGGTACCTATAAACAATAAGTAATGTTTCAATTTAATCATCACCAGCAGGTAACAACGACATTTTATGGCACAACAGTGCTTAGCAGTGTGTAGCAGAGCGTAGCAGAGCACAATAGAGCATCATAGCAGAGCGTAGCAGTGGACAACATAGCATCAGAGCAGAGCGTAGCAGTGTGTAGCACAGAGCGTCAGGGCAGCAAAAAAATAAAATAATAGAGGTTACCAGAAACGAACATAACAAAGGTATAAATCAAGAAGTCAAAGTCGAGAATTCATTTGTTAACATGCCTTTAAGCCGAGCGGTTCAAGTAAACAAATTTGCAGCGATTGTGAGAGAAAAGTACAAAGCTCTCAAAAAAATGCAAGCTGATAAAATAGAACTACTAGAATCAACGTTTAAAGCAATAACTACACCTCTTAAAGAAATAGCCAAATATGTGAACGAAAAAGTCCCTAAAACAGAACTCAACGAAAATGACTCACTGTCATATCATTCAACAGAGGAGGAACATACTCAAACATCGTATGACGATAACATCATTAATCTTGAAAAATATATTCAAGATTTAGGAAATACAGATCAAATATACGGACCAAAGTTCAGCTGGCCTACGGGAGAATGGTCACTTGGAAATAAAACAATTGAGTTTGGTAAAGATATCATTCAGATGGACTCACACAAGTTTAAACCTACGCAAAGTGTCTACGATCTGCTGTTTTCAAAGCAACCAACACAATATACGCTTGCCGATCAAAAAATCTACAAAGCTCTTTTAGACATATCAGGTGTCCACAAGGATGGACGAGGTCGACTACGTCATCAATCTTATAGCCCAAAATACGAAAAAATTATTAAACCAATGTACCTAGATAAAAGCAAAAGAATGTCACAGACCATACATGGAATTGGCGAAACACATGACCAAGACGTACAGTTTTGTGAAAGAAGCCATATATTTGAGAATAGTCAAACACGTACCCAAAATATATCAGACAAGCAATCTCAGTGTAAAGGAAGACATAAGGTTCAAGACATACAGACAAAGAAAAATCATACTGATTTCTCCACAAGTGACACAAAGGGCGTGGTACACAAGCAGATACTGGATGAAATATGGGCCCTCTATAACGAACATGACGACCCAAACTTTCTTAAAGAAGGACTTAAAATTTTATCAAAAAACAATGTCTTAAATCGAAAAGAAGCAGAATTAATAGCAGACGAATTGCGCTATCTAGAGATTATTTACTAATTAAATACTTTACTACGAAAAAACTAGAGAATCTAAGTTTATCTCACTAAACCAACTATCAATAATAAATATATTGTTTTATTATTAGCAAATAAAAATAAAAAAAGAATTTACCTTTTTTTTATTATTTACATAACCCCAAAAACTAGTTATGTTTTGTAGAGGTCCAAAGTGTTTTTTAAAAAACTTGAAAAAACTTTATTTTTGTATAATGAATTTCTAAATAAACTACTGTGTTCGGCACTAAATGGAGATTGAGGTTTATTATAATAATATTTTACAAATTTGATTATAAAATGACATCATATTAATGAATAAACAATAAAAGATATGAAATGCAAGTAAGCGGTTTTATATAATCATAAGTGTTTTTAATATATTTATATAGGATATTACATATATAACTTGTTCATTATCTTTATCTCAAAGCAGCGATGACGTAATTTCCTATTCTTGTTAATTTCGCAGAGATTTTACCGAACTGTTCCTGAAACGGGACCAACGCCCTAAATTTTATCATTTTCTGAAAAATTATCATCGCTTTTCGAAAAATAAATTTTGTTTTCTTCTAAAAATTAATTTTGAAATTAAATACTATTATTATTTTAAATAAACTAGCTTTTAAATTTTTATCACAGCATGAAAACCTCAACTCGAAAATATAGTTAATTTACAACAGGGATTTAGTAAAATGACTAATAATTGTAGTGTTTTATACACATAAATCAGCTGTTTTCATAAAAATTTGAACATAAACACCCCTGATTTTTCTCAAACAGCATTTTCTTACACCCTTTTTCCTTATCAGACAGTACCACGTGACCATTTTGAAAACCTATAAAAGAGAGCAGCAGCAGCGTCTGGTTCATTTCTGCTGCTGCTGCTGCTGTTATCAGTCGCAGTAAATTTGTGCGCGTTTTTGAGTTTTTTAAAATTTTGAATTTTTTTCGAAATTTTGAGTTTATTTAATTTTAATAGTAAAAACTGTTTAATTTTTACATAGTTTCCTGTATTTTCGTTATTTTCCGATGAAACCTGCTGCCAGATTGGCCTGTTAGTTTTTAATTTTTGAAAAATTTTGTTTTTTTTTTTAATTTTTGGAAATTTGAGTTTATTTAATTTTAATAGTAAAACTGTTTATTTTTTAAAATTTCCTGGTTTGTTATTTTCATTGAATCATTTCTTTTTTTACAATGGAGAAATACATTATCATGCCTTTAAGAAAATTCGTAAATTTAACCTCCAGGGACGATCTCTAGAGTTTAAAATTAAACCTGTACCTCCAAACGCGAAACCTCTAGGGTGGGTCAAGAATGCCATTGAGGGTAGTATAGCAAAAAGGGTGGAAGATGTTGAACCCAACCACCAAGTAGGATTCACCTTCTGTTCTAAAAATTTTGCTAGAGGTGAGGGTTGGTTGAAGTTTAAAAGAGCAGATAAGGTAACATACAATGAACTTTGGGATAAAATCTCTTCTATATATCAATCCAACTCCACTGGCCTTAACACCGAAAATTTTTGTCTCGGTATTACAACAGTTAAGATGCCTGTGGGTAGAGGAAAACGAGTGACCCTGTACAATACCTTTGAGGAAGAGTGTGCGAAAAGAAACGGTATTGTACAATCAACAACAACGATAACCTCTGACTCCCCCGGGCTATCGTTGTTGCAATAGCTCATAAAGAAAAAGATCCTGACTACCGAAAAATAAGACAAGATGTTGGGAAACTGCAAACCAATAGAGTTTTAGAATTATTAAAAGCGTCTGGTATTTCCATTCCTTCTGAGGGAGCAGGTATCCCTGAATTAACGAAATTGCAGGAACACCTTAAAAATTATAAGATCGTGGTGTATAAGTATGCCAGTAAGGGTCGTGATGTCATCTTTGAGGGTCATACCAACGCCCCCAACCTTAATCTTTTGTTTCACGAAGGTCATTATAATGTCATCACTTCTCTTACAGCGGCATTCTGTTGTGGTTATTATTGCGAAGAGTGTCACATTCCCTACGATCACAAAAATCAGCATCATTGTGGAGAAACCTGCCCTGGGTGTCAGCGTTCACCGGCTTGCCCAAAAGACAGTATGAAGAAACTATGTAATGATTGTAACCGCTACTTTTACGGTGAGGACTGCTATCAAGCACATTTGAAGTCGGTATGTAGCAAAATAAGAAAATGTGAAGAGTGTTTGAAAACAATTAAAAAAGGAAGAGAGCATTACTGTGGAGAAATAATCTGTAAAGTATGCAATAAATATCAATCAGCTGGTCACTTATGCTTTATGCAACCAGACAATCGATCTCCAAAAACTTCTGATATTCTCTTTGTTTTTTATGGCTTGGAGACGCGTCAGGAAAAGATTCTGGCGGATGGTTCCGTTTAACAGGAACCAAATTTGTGTGTATTTAAACAATGCTGCGACGTATGTTTAACTACGGCAGCCGTAATTTGTAAAAAGTGTGGTGTTCGCTTACAGATACTAAGGGCAAATGATGTTATATCTCCGTTTATACAACACGTTCTCACAATTAGAAAAAAATTTAAAAAAGTAGTGGTTATTGCTCATAATGGTGGTGGTTTCGATTATCAGTTTGTTTTAAACCATATACTAATGAATACAGATCTGAAACCTGAGTTGATAATGCGAGGAACCAGATTGGTTTTAATGAGTGTGAGAAATGTGAAATTTTTAGATTCTTTAAATTATTTTCCGATGGCTCTAAGTAAACTCCCAAAAGCTTTTGGCCTAAACGAGTTAAAGAAAGGTTATTATTCTCACCTATTTAACAGAGTGGAAAACCACAATTATGTAGGTCCTCTTCCATCACTAGAAAACTATGATCCTGATAATTTTAAAGAAGACGACAGAGAAAAATTGATACAATGATATGCGGCTAGAATAGCCGAAAATTATGTTTTCGATTTCCAGAAAGAAATCATAGAATATTGTGTTAGTGACGTTGAAATAATCGCACAATCGTGTATGAAATTTAGAGAGCTAATGATGAAAGAAGGCAATGTCTGTCCTTTCACGGAAGCAAGCACTCTACCGTCTGCTTGCAATAAAATCTACAGGCTTAATTTTCTACAACCTAATACAATAGGATTGATGCCCAAAGGAGGATATAGATGGCGTGAACATCAATCTAAAATAGCTCTACATTGGCTGTTGTGGGAAGAACGAGAAAGAGGTATTGTAATACAACACGCCGCTAGAGGATCGGAAGCTATTGTTGCGGGTGTAAAAGTTGATGGGTTATACGACAAAACCGTGTTTGAATTTCAGGGTTGTTATTACCATGGGTGTCCTTCTTGTTATAAACACCAGAGGGTTCAACCTCTTAAAGATGATCCTTCAGATTGTATGGAGAAAAGATACGACAGAACAGTATATAAAATCAAACATTTAAAAAACAAGGGCTATGAGGTTATTGAAATGTGGGAGTGTAAGTTTGGAGAAATACTTAAAGATAAAAAAAGTAAGAAATACACAGAGAACCACCCGCTCCTAAATTACATTCCGCTAAACCCGAGAGACGCATTTATGGGTGGTCGAAAAGAAAATATAATAGAGTATTACAAGTGCAAGGAAGATGAAAAAAAAAAATATGTGGATTTTACGTCACTGTATCCATACTTAAATAAGTATGCAGAGTATCCTAAAGGACACCCAAAAAAAAACGTGGGGGCTGAATGCCAATTCGAGGGTACTTTTGGATTTGTAAAATGCAAAATCCTACCACCTACCAATCTCTTTCACCCTGTTCTACCAGCACGTATAAACAAAATGTTACTATTTACGCTTTGCAGAAGCTGTGCCCAAGAAAGCAACTCCACAGACGGCACACATTCGGTTGATGCCCGTGCTCTAGTTGGGACTTGGGTAAGTCTTGAAGTTGAAAAGGCTCTTGAAATGGGGTATGAAATTCTAGAAATTTATGAAATTTGGGATTATGAAAAGAAGACTAAATACAACCCCGTCGCGAAATCTGGGGGCCTGTTTAATGGTTATATCAGTAAATTTTTAGGAATTAAACAAGAGACAAGCGGTTGGCCTCCCGGTTGTGATACGGAACAAAAGAAACAACAATATATAAGTGACTACTTTGAAAGAGAAGGTGTCACGCTAAATTGTCTATCTATCGAAAAGAACCCCGGTAAAAGGCTGTTGGGAAAAAAAGTTATCACAAGTTTTTGGGGATATTCTGGAATGAAAGAAAACAAACCCAGGACTTCTTTAGTAAACCAACCTTACGAATTATACTCTATGTTAACCAACTCCTCAATAATCATAAACTCAATACTCCCGGTAAACGATGAAACGTTGATCGTTAACTGGGAATTCAAAGAAGAGGAATATGACCCCTTATCCACTGTCTCAGTACCAGTGGCAGCGTTTACAACGACTCATGCAAGACTAAAATTATACAACGACCTTTTGCAACCCTTAGGAGAAAGGGTTAAATATCTCGATACAGACAGTTGTATTTACACCCTTAATGAAGGGGAATACGACCCCCCTTTAGGTGATTTCTTAGGAGAATTAACCGACGAACTAGATGGCGGGTATATTACAGAATTCGTTTCTGGAGGTCCTAAACATTACGCTTATAATTCTGTTATTAATGATAAAGAAAACATAGTATGTAAAGTGAAGGGTAATTCGCTTAATTACGCTACAAGTCAAATATTTAATTTTAATAACATAAATGGTTCATGAAAAATCTGAACCCATATATGTTGTTGGTAAACAGATAAGGCGTATACAAACCCATGAAGTACTCACTGTTAATGTTAAGAAAATTTATAGACCAAATTCCACTAAACGAAAATTTTTGGGAGATTATACGTCTGAACCTTTTGGTTATAAAAAGTTAAGAACTGTCTAATTATCTAGGTGTATGCTTATTACTTTTATTAATAATATTAATAAAAATAATACATATACCTAAAATACTAAAAATACAAAAAAAAAAGTTCACAAAAAAAATATCTTATAAGATCAATAAAAGATACCCTATATTGTCAACAAAAAATACCGATAAAGGTCACCAAAAGATACCTGACGGGTCACCAAAAAAAATCTTATAAGATCAATCCAAAATACTAAAAAAGTTCACAAAAAAAAATCTTATAAGATCAATAAAAGATACCCTATATGGTCAATAAAAGATACCGATAAAGGTCACCAAAAGATACCTGACGGGAGTTATAGCTACGCCACTGGCAGACCCATACAGTAAAAAGATGCAACATCCGCAACAGATACCAGAAGTTGCAAACTCAGCCTTTTCAAGTTATCTCAAACAGACCTTACATTTTATATTTCTATTCATTATAAATTCATTCTGACATAATCTATACTAAAGAAAAGACCTATTTTATATTATATTATATTTTATACTTGTAAAATAATAAAAATTATTTTTAAAAAGCCTTTTTCGAAAACACAACATTTAAGTGGCGCAGTCAGTAGGATTTTTCGTGGAAATCCATCGTGGAAATTCGTGAGTTTTAACTCTTTAACGGAAAATCGTACCAATAATTTTGAACAAGTGATTCGAACTTTTAAAAATTAAAAGGTGTTTTAAACTTTTGAACTATCCATTGTGTTGGTGATCTGAATTCTATCGAAGATATTCAATCGACGAAAAAGGAAAATAGATGTGGTAAGTGATATTTATTTTTATTCTCCTATTGAATCCATTAGTGAAAACAATAACGACGAAGAGTTAGATATTTTAAGTTCTCTTGCAAATTTAAACGTAAGCGAAAATTTAAGCAGTATTCCTAATATTACAAATACATCTGAAAATAATTTAATAATGACTCAACCTAATACAAATCAACGAACACCCGTTCTTGAGATTAAAAATGTAAGTATAATTCTCCAATTTAATGGAGATATAACAAAATTACATGGATTTATTAAAGCTAGTGAAACAATTTTAAATCATTATTGGAATAGAGATGAGGCAGGTTGTTGTCAAAACCATTTACTTCTGAATAGTATTTTAAGTAAATAAGATGGTAGGGCTAGAGAAATTATAGCCATATCAGGCCACAACGATTGGGCCAGAATAAAAAATACTTTAATACAGAATTTCGGGGATCAAAGAGACGAAAATTGTCTTAATCAAGATTTAGTAAATCTTATGCAAAAAGCAAACGAATCACCGTATCAATTTCATGAAAAGGTAATTCATTTGTTAAACACGATTTGTAATTATATAGATTTGCATCATGTTGGACAAGAACGCGAATATAAACGTAAATTTTTTACTAAACAAGCGTTAAAAACATTTTTAGCCGGTTTAAGAGAACCCTTAGGACCTATAATTAGAGCTATGAGACCCCAATCTTTAGAACAAGCAGTACAATATATTAGAGAGGAAGATAATATTCAATATTATCAAAAAGGTAATAGTCACGCTAATGTCCATACAAGCCAACCCCAAAGATCAAACTTTAATTTCCAACAACCCCAAAGATCAAACTTTAACTTCCAACAACCCCAAAGATCAAACTTTAATTATCAACAACCCCAAAGACCAAATTTCAATTTCCAACAATCTCAAAGACCAAACTTTGATTTTCAACAATCTTATACTAACACACAACCCCAAAATAACTACCAATTTCATAGAGGACCCATAAATATGCAAAGATATCAACGTCCTCCAACTCAAAGATTTCCTGTACATAACCAAGCCTTTGGAAAACCCCCTACAAATGTTTGGAAACCCAAAAAAAATTTTATTCAACCCAAACCTACACCTATGAGTGTTACGACAACACCACAATTTAGAATTAATCATTCTCAAAATAATAACCAAAAACCTAATTTTACATCTGAAGAATTATTTAATACTGAACATGAAACCTATGAAGAACAAGAATTTTTCGACGATACAGAACAAGTTCTTGACGAACAAGATTATGAATACGACAATGACGATCAAAACCAAAATTTTCAGGAAACACAAAACCCCCACGAAAAGACATAATCGAAGTTAATATTTCAACTAATAAAAAAGAACTTCCATATAAAGAAATTTCAAATCCAAAATTAAAACTATTAATCGACACAGGTTCCACCAAATCATTTTTAAACCCCAAATTAGCAAAACTTTATTATAAAAATAATATAAATTATGAACCATTTATTGTTTCCGGTGTTTTTCAATCCTCCAAGCATAACTTCTGTGCTGAAATTCCTGTCTTTTCCGAATTTAATCAAAATGATCGCATGAAATTTTATTTATTCGACTTCCAGAAACAATTTGATGGACTTATTGGTCTTGACAATTTAAAAATACTTAAAGCCAGTTTAGACTTTAAGAACTCGAAATTAAATACCCCATATGCCAGTATATCGATTAAGTACCATTGTTACGAATTAGTTATTGTTTTATGTTTTATTTTAAACATACTGTATTATTAATTTAGATACTGATCATGTTACCCAAATCTCCCGTTGCTTACTTCTTGAAAGACTAGGTCTTAAGAATAAATAGATTTAAAACTGACACCAAATTTGAAGGGTTTAATTTTACTTAGTGGGTTTTATCAAAATATTTATAAAGCTGGGAACCAGACAGCAAGAGAACAGAATTTGATTACAGATAATGTATAGATAATGTATAGATAATGTATAGATAATGTATAGATAATGTATAGATATAGATAATATACATAGAAAATTTAAATATTGTATTAATAAACCATTATCGTACTGCAAGTCCGTCAATTGCTGTTCTTATAAAAAGAAATTCCCAACAAGCTCAAATTCTATTCATCACACTCGATAGCTGAATCACAAATTTGCAAGGTTTACAATGGGTCCATCAGTAGCTGGACGAACCAAAACTGACCTCTGCCCTGTGTGCCACAAGCCATATCGCGAAGAACGGATGGTAGAATGTACAAAATGTAAAAAATGGTGCTGTTTTGAATGTGTCAATGTACAAGATGATGATGAAGTAACTGGAGACGATAATTGGAAATGCCCTCCTTGTGTAGAAGCAGCTACTAGAACGTCCCAACCAAGAGGTTCTAAATCTAGGAAATCTTGTTCTGTAAGGTCTAAGAAAAGTTCGTCAACAGTCAGCAGCAAAACGAAAATGAAGCTTCAACTTCTGCAAGAAGAGCGAGATCTAATACGACAAGAAAGAGAGTTAGCCAAGGAGTCTAGGAGAATCATAGAAGAAGATGAAGATTCAGATGGTAGCCAAGAACTCGATGAAGAGGAAATAAGTAATACTAACCCTTTGGCCAATAAATTGCTCTCTTTAAAAATAGATCAGCCCTTTATCGACAAAGCTGATCCTTTACCCTCGACTCATTCTAAGCCTTTACCAACTTATAATGAGGGCAATAATTCAGGTATGGTGTATAAAAAGCATCCAGGTGACCTTCCTATTTTTAATGGCAATCCATACGACTGGCCTATATTTATCAGTAGTTTTGAAAGATCTACTGAGCTATGTCAAGTGGATAACCATGAAAATTTACTTAGGTTACAAAAATGCTTAAAAGGCCCAGCAAAGGTCAGTGTTTCAAGTTTTTTAATTTTACCTCAATGTGTTCCTCAAATAATTGCTACATTAAAAATTCTATTTGGGAGACCTGAGCAAATAATTGAAGCTCATATAAATTCTATTCGTCGCCTACCACCTCCTAAACCTGAAAAACTTGAAACACTGGTAGAATTTGCCTTAGCAGTTAAAAATTTATGTATTTCACTGGAAGCTGCTAAATTAAAAGAATACTTGAACAATCCTCCTCTTTTGCAATGAACTTCTAGAGAAACTGCCGTCACAGATTAAAGTTAATTGGGCCATATATCGTAGTACTTTGCAAAATTTTCAAGGGTTAAGTGAATTTGCGGATTGGTTATATAATATAGCTTTAAATGTTTGTTCTGCTTTACCTACACTAGCCCTTACCGACCAAAGTAATAGATATAAGCAATTTAATAAAAATGAACGTACTAATGTACATGAACCAAGTTACTCCAGTGAAACACATAATTGTAAATTATGCACAAATAAAGATTGCACTAAAATTGCAAATTGTTCAGAATTTCAAAAGTATTCTGTACCCCAAAGATGGGATGCAGTTAAAAAGTTAAATTTATGTAGGCTTTGCTTAAAGAAACACAGATTTCCCTGTAAGTATCCTACAAAATGTAATAAAGAGGATTGCCAAAAGAAGCATCATCCTCTTCTTCATGAGTCTTGCAACGAAATATCTAGTACAAATATAAGGAAACTTACTAAAACGGATAGTTCTATGCAAACCGTAGAGTCACACACTTTATCCGCATTCGAGGAAAGTAATGCAACAACAGCATTAGATCAAGGAACACGCTTTAGAATACTTCCTGTTGTTTTAAGGAATGGAAGTAGAGAGGTTACAACATTTGCCTTTCTAGATGAAGGTTCTTCCGTTACCTTGTTGGAAGAAAGTATTGCTCAAAAGCTAAATTTATCTGGAAGCCCAGAACAGCTTTGCTTAAAATGGACAGGAAATCAGCAACGTTTGGAAAATGGATCGGAAAAAGTGTTCTATTCTATTGCTGGTGATTATGTTGGGGCCAAAAACTTTGACCACCGACCAGCCAGAACAGTAAAAACTTTGAGCCTTCCAAAACAAACTCTCGATGCGAAAGGAATTAAAGAAAGCTTTCCCTACCTAAATAACTTACCTATTAAATCTTATAAGA
Source organism: Altica lythri (assembly GCA_964028335.1). Taxonomy (NCBI): domain Eukaryota; kingdom Metazoa; phylum Arthropoda; class Insecta; order Coleoptera; family Chrysomelidae; genus Altica; species Altica lythri. The sequence goes on from OZ034801.1 coordinate 82,717,881, forward strand.
ACGCTGTGCCTCAGATTTTAATAGGTCTAGATAACTGGGACTTAGCCTTACCTCTTCGTGTTAAAGAAGGCCTAGAATTTCAACCAATAGCTGCAAAGTGCAGGTTAGGTTGGACTGTATTTGCATTATTTACCAACCAATTTGAACCAAATTACACTTACCATATTTGCGAATGTAGTTCTGATTACATTACTAATCAAGAACCTTTTGATGCAGTTAAAGAATATTTTTCAGTTGAAAGTCTTGGAGTTCAAAATATAAATCCGTCTGTTTCCAAAGAATTAGAAAGAGCTACCCGGATACAAGAAGATACCCTAGTTCAAATTGGTAACCAATATAAAATTGGTTTACTCTGGAAATATGACAACCTGAAACTCCCGGACAGTAAATTCATGGCTATGCAAAGACTGGAGTGTATAGAGAGAAAAATTAAGAGAAATCCAGAACTAGGTGAGAAAATTAATAACCAAATTCATGATTTTCTTGAAAAAAAGTATATTAGAAAATTATCAGAGCAAGAACTCTTAGAACATAATAAAAAAACGTGGTATCTTCCTATATTCCCTGTGTTTAATCCCAATAAACCTAACAAATTCAGATTAGTGTGGGATGCAGCGGCAACCGTACAAGGAATATCATTAAATACCATGTTGTTGAAAGGAGATGATCAACTTGCTTCTTTATTAGGAGTCTTCCTACGCTTTCGTGAAAGAAAGATTGGCTTTTCTGGAGACATCAAAGAAATGTTTCTTCGCGTTGGTATAATAGACGAAGATCAACATGCGCAACGATTTCTGTGGCGCAATGGTTGCTCCGATAATCCTTTGGAAACTTATGTCATGACTGTGATGACTTTTGGGGCTACCTGCTCACCCAGTTGTGCACAGTTTGTTAAAAACACCAACGCGAAGAAATTCAGTGTAGAATATCCAAGGGCTGTTGAATCCTTACTGCATAATCACTATGTTGATGATCTCTTAGACTTAATGGACACTGAGGAGCAAGCCATCAAATTAGCTAAAGAAGTAGCCTTAATTCACGCAAGCGGGAATTTTGAAATAAGGAATTGGACATCAAACTCTGAAAAATTAACAAGAATCATGAACTCCGTCCATGGAAGTTATAAGGAAGTCATCTTAGATCTAGGAAACAATAAGAGCGTGCAGAAAGTTCTAGGAATGTGGTGGGATTTAAAGGCAGACAATTTTGTTTTTAATTTACGATTTAATAAAGGGAACAAAGATGTTTTAAGTGGGTTGAAAAAACCAACAAAAAGAGAAATTTTACAAATTTTAATGTCTGTATATGATCCTCTAGGACTTCTAGCAAATTTTCTAATTTATGTGAAGATCCTTTTACAGGAAATATGGAGGAGTAACATTTCTTGGAATCAACCAATAACCAATGAGCAATATCAAAAATGGCTTATATGGTTACAACAGCTTAAACAAATAGAAAAAATTTCAATTCCAAGATGTTTTCTTAATAAATTAGAAAATTGGAATGAAATCTTAAGCACGCACGAGGTAAAAATTAATGGTTCACCTTTAATAGATTTTGATAGGTTTAGCCAATTTAAGAGAATTTTAAGAGCAACTACATATATGTTCAGATTTTTAAGAATTATTTTTGCTAAATTCATGAAATCTAAAGAGCCTAAAGGAAGTTTAACTTCGGAAGAATTTTTAGATGCTAGGAATATTTTAATAACGCAAACTCAAAGTGAGTATTCTAAAGTATTAAAATTCAATTATTTATACAGAGAACAATTTGCAAATAGATGTTGGCAACGCTTTATTTCTGAATACTTACCTGAATTATTGCAACAACAAGTTGTCCCAGTTAAAGAGGGCGATATTGTAATAATATGCGACAAAGATTTACCAAGGTGCAATTGGCCAAAGGGTAAAGTACTGCAAGTTAAAACGTCACCTGACGGGCAAATGCGACGAGCAATAGTCCAAACTAAAAATGGACTATTTGAACGTCCCGTTGTAAAATTAGCATTAGTACCAATAAATGATAACAAAAAATTTGAAGAAAAGTAATATCGTACAGGTTCTCTCCCTATAGAACTGTACGGGGTGGGAGTGTTACGAATTAGTTATTGTTTTATGTTTTATTTTAAACATACTGTATTATTAATTTAGATACTGATCATGTTACCCAAATCTCCCGTTGCTTACTTCTTGAAAGACTAGGTCTTAAGAATAAATAGATTTAAAACTGACACCAAATTTGAAGGGTTTAATTTTACTTAGTGGGTTTTATCAAAATATTTATAAAGCTGGGAACCAGACAGCAAGAGAACAGAATTTGATTACAGATAATGTATAGATAATGTATAGATAATGTATAGATAATGTATAGATAATGTATAGATATAGATAATATACATAGAAAATTTAAATATTGTATTAATAAACCATTATCGTACTGCAAGTCCGTCAATTGCTGTTCTTATAAAAAGAAATTCCCAACAACCATGAATCAAACATTTCTTCAATATTCAAACAAAAAATAGACCCTTTGTCATGCGTTTTAACTAAAATTCCAGTTTCTCAAAATTCAGGCGATATTTTAATTCCTAAACAAATCATTCAAAATTGTGAAATACCCAGTACAATCTCTAAATCTTACAATGGCTTTGCTTTTGTAGAAATTTATAACCGTACCAATAACGAAATTATTCTCACCCTGGATTTTAAAATTAAATTTGTCTTGTATACCTCGACGACATAATAATTTTTTCGACTTCTCTTCAAGAACACATGGTAAATTTAGATAAAGTTTTTAAACGTTTAAAAGAAAGCAATTTTAAAATACAGTTAGATAAATGTGAATTTTTAAAAAAGGAAACCGCCTATTTAGGACACATTGTAACAAACGAAGGTGTAAAGCCTAACTCAGACAAAATCATTGCAATTAAAAATTATCCAATTTCAAAAACTACCCGCGAAATTAAAGGCTTTCTCGGTTTATTAGGCTATTACAGACGATTTATCAAAGACTTTGCACGTATTACAAAACCATTGACATTATGTTTGAAAAAAGACGCTAAAATTGAACATACTCCAGAATTCATTAAATGTTTTGAAAATTGCAAAGACCTTCTTACCAACGAACCGATATTACAATATCCGGACTTTACTAAAGACTTTATACTAACAACTGACGCTAGCAACGTAGCTATTGGTGGAGTACTTTCACAACTTTCCAATGGATGTGATAAGCCTTGCTTATACATCAAGGACTCAACCAATCTGAACAAAATTACAGCACGATAGAAAAAGAACTTCTCGCAATAGTGCATTGTACAAAATATTTTAGACCTTATTTATTTGGTAGAAAGTTCAAAATTATTACCGACCACAAACCTTTACAATGGCTTATGTCATTAAAGGAACCTAACTCACGTCTTGTGAGGTGGCGTCTAAAATTACAAGAATTTGACTATACCATAGAATATAAAAAAGGTAAACTTAATACCACTGCAGATGCACTATCTCGCATAGAAATTCACTGTAATGAATTTTTTGAACACATGAGGAAATTTAACGAAAGTTTTTCAAATAATGCAGACAGAAACAATATCGATATTGACACCGAATCTGTAGCCGTAAACGTTGATGAAAACGAGATCAACGAAAATATAATTGATGAGGATAATGGAAACGAAACCGTCATTAACGAGGATAATGGAAACGAAACCGTCATTAACGAGGATAATGGAAACGAAACCATCATTAACGAGGATAATAAAAATGAAAATAATGACGAAGGACATACTGTGCATTCTAGTACCGAAGATCCAATATTGGGTATGCCAATTTCAGAAAAATCTTTAAATTCGTTCGATCATCAAGTAATAATAGATTTTGTTTTACATTCTGCAGTTAGACCTAAAATAGAAAATATTTTCCCCAACAAAAAACGACTTTACGTACAAATTTCAAAAACAATATAGCTGACGACACAATACGCATATTTAAAAACTATATTGATCCAAAATTCACACAAAAACGATACATTCCTCCCTCAAATACTCGAAATATTAAGAAAAACTTTTAAACATTCAGCCTATAAACTAATAAAATGTAACTTTTTACTAGAAGATGTAATCGATAGAGATCGACAACATGCACTGATTAGAAATTATCATGACGGCAAAACAAACTACCGAGGCATACTAGAAACAGCGACCAGACTTAAACGTACATATTATTGGCCTAAAATGAAAAATGACTTGACAGAATTTATTAACCGTTGCGACATTTGTCAAATGAATAAATACGAGCGTAATCCCCCAAATCAAAAATTAGCAATCACCGCTACCCCTTCAAAACCTTTTGAAATCATTTTTGCTGACAGATTCGCCAGCCAAGGTCAAAAATACCTTACAATACATTTTCAAAATATGGTCAGGCTTATCCCCTTTCAGGACTCTCAGGATTAGAAGTAGTTAAAGCCTTTATTACGTTCATGACACATCATGGACTACAAACATTAGTAACCATGGACAATGGTACAGAACTAAAAAATTCCATAGTTCAAGAATTTTTCGACATGCATAAAGTAAAAATTCATTACGTTACAGTTAATAGTACGCAATCTAAAGGACCAATAGAGAGATTTCATTCCACACTCATAGAACATCTGCGAATAATCAGAGAAAAGAATAATGGCAAAATCGACATCCTAAACCAAATGCCTTATGCGATACTAGGTTACAACAACACTATACACTCTGTGACTAAACAAAAACCTATAGACATAATTAATGGCCATATTAACACCAAAGACCCATTCGACATTGACCTTAATCAAAAATTAATAAATAATTATTTACAAGAACATCGTGACAAAACGAAAGAGATCTACAGAGAATTAAATAAAAAATTAATTGAACAAAAGGAAAAAACTATTAATTACCATAATAAAGACCGACAGGAACCACTTGAGTATGTAAAAGACTCTGACGCTTACAGAAAAAACACGACACTTGTTAGAAATAAACTTAATAGAAAATTCACTAAAGTTAACGTAATTGACAACCAAACCTTAAAAATTCAAACTCCTAATCGACTCTTACATAAACAATCCTTAAGACGACCGAAAAATAATACAAAACAATTTTTACAGGCACCTAACGACGATCCTGTTCCTGGTTGTTCGACTAGCCGATCTCCAGAAGATCCAGTCTAACCCACCTTAAAAATAATCCTGGTATCCTTCCTTACAAATTAGGCACTGCCAAAGTAAAATCCAGTATACACACATTCCTACACTATATTGACTTAGAACCTATTAAAAATGAATTTGACATTATAAAAACATCCTATGAAAATGCTACTGACGCAATTCAACGAGGATTAAGTCATCCTTACTATACAGAACTTGAAATTTTCGATCGCGCTCTTCTTTTCCAAATTAAAATAACAGAACAAAAACTTCAGTCACTATTACCCACTCATAGAACTAAAAGAGAACTCATAGATGGACTAGGGACCATAATTAAATGTATTACAGGAAATCTTGATTCCAACGATGCAAAACGTTATGACCAAGTTTTGTCTGAGTTACAAAATAATCAAAAAGAAATAGTAGTAGCATTAAATAGACAAATTTCAATATCAAAAACCATTGTAGGAAATTTTAATCACACTGTATCCTTAATAAAAAGTAATCAGAAAGTAATAACTTTAGGATTAAATTCCATCCGAACAGATTTAAATAAATTTATTTTTGAATTTGAAGATTTTCTTGTAACCAGAAATATTCTAGACCAAATAAGCTTAATCATTAACATAAGTTTACAATTATTATCAGAAATAGAAAACGCTGTCATATTTGCTAGACTAGGTATGTTACATACGAGTATTATAAAAACAAACGAAATGAAATCCATATTAGATCAAGTTATAAAATACCACTCAGAAAGTGAACTCATCTATCCCATTTCAAAAATAAACGAATATTACAATATTTTGGAAACCAAAGCATTTTATTCGGACTCGAAAATTGTTTTCATTATTTACTTTCCAATAGTTTACCCACAAGAATTCTCCTATTTCCATTTATATTCAATCCCTACTACCAACCTAACCACAATTATTTCACCTAATACTTATCTGATAATGGATGAAAATATGTATCAATACTCATCATTTCCTTGCAAAGATCTAAAACTGAACTTCTTCTGTATTGAAAACCAACTGAAGACCAGAGAATATAAAGACTGCATATTCCAATTGTTTCAGATCCAATCCAACCCCAGCGAATGCCGAGAAACACCTGTCCGAATCACAGAAAATTTTATCCAACAAATTGATGACTCCAACTATATTGCCATACTAGTACGGCCAACGAAAATCAAGACCAATTGCGGGACTACCGACTTCCAAACCATAATTGGAAATTATCTCATCACACTTCCATATCAATGCCAATATGTATAGCACCGAAAATCAGACGTTCGTAAATCAAAAATTAGTATCTGAAAGCCAACCATTGTTGCTTCCAAACATTACAATTCCACAGTTTCCTGAGAAACACGAAATATCAGAAATCCACCTCAAAAACATACAACTTGACAAAATCCATGAAATTCAAAGGACACAGGAGGAAATAAAACCACTCATCCTGAATTAATCAACAAGGACTCCAATCAATCATTGAAACATAATTACAATAATCATAATAATTATCATTTTTACATTTCTTATATTCAGGTTCCTAAAAAATTTACCATTTACTAAGAAAAAATCCAAAGACGAAACAGTCGAGATGTCCAGCATTTTAACTAGAGAAGAATCAGTTCAAGAAACCCCATTTACCCAACCGATGCCGTTTTTCAACCCTACGAAAAACGCCACGAACTAGCGGTGGAGGAGTTATAGCTACGCCACTGGCAGGCCCATACAGTAAGAAGATGCAACATCCGCAACAGATACCAGAAGTTGCAAACTCAGCCTTTTCAAGTTATCTCAAACAGACCGTACATTTTATATTTCTATTTATTATAAATTCATTCTGACATAATCTATACTAAAGAAAAGACCTATTTTATATTATATTATATTTTATACTTGTAAAATAATAAAAATTATTTTTAAAAAGCCTTTTTCGAAAACACAACATTTAAGTCGGGTCACCAAAAGATATCTTATAAGAGCATATATTGATGTCTAATGCTTTTGAGATAGCCAATGATAATTGGAGCCTTAAAGTGGTTTTATAGGGCTATTGGCGAAGCTTTCCACTACATACGACTAAAATAATAAAAAAATTAAACTTTTTACCTGTATTTAAACAGTTTTTTCTTACGTTGATGTGAATTTTTCAGGTTTTCATACACAATAATTTTCCTCTCCTTATCCACAAATTGATCTACATTTTTCAAAGGTGACACCTTTCATACACAGTGATTTCATTTTTCCAGTTTCCTCTTTTTTTAAAATATATCTAAAAAATAACAGAACGTAATGCCCCTATTAGGAGATATAATAACCAGTAAACCTCAAATGCTACAAACATATTTCTTTAATTTCTTATCGTAAATAATGTAAAATTCTAAGACCTACTTATATCTTATGGTTAAAACAATGAATCTCTCTTTTTTTTAAATATAGCTACAAAGAAAAAACTTACTATGCTTTCCAGGTTGATGTGATTTTTCCGGTTTTCTCCTTATCCACAAATTGATATACTCCCTTCATACAAAGTGATTTTACTTTTATTCAGATTCCTCTTTTCCAAAATATATCTAAAAATAACAGAACGTAATGTATCTATTAGGAAATATAATAAATAGCAAAACCTCAAATACTACGTTAATATTTCTTTAATTTCTGAAATTTGATCGCAAATAATGTAAAATTTGTTAATCCATAAGATTTTATTAAATATTTTAAAAACTTAACTGGTTTTTTATTATTTGTAATACACTTAACTAAACACTATTATTTTGTACATGAAAATGAAATAAATTTGATTTCCAGAATATGTCTACGAAAAGACGGAGGTTACTCTTCCTGCTTTGATAATATTTTACTAACTCAACTTAAAACAATGGCCATTGTCATAAACAAGGTCAAGTTGACACATCATTATAAATTTTTATATAAACACTTATCGTCGAATGCTGTTTATATGTTTTTCGACTCTATTGTCTGGTGATATAACGAACAAACTTTGAAAATATACCTGCTGATAACGAATATATTTTTACAATTTAATTCTTAACGCTTACTGAACGATTTGCTGCAATAAGATTTTTAATATTATTGTGAAGGTTACAAGACTTATAGTGTCTTAAGGTAATCATAGAGTTTTTGCCTTATTTTAAATCATTATGGAAATAAAACATTTCTTTAAATTAACACAACATACTTCGTTTTAAGAATTTCAAGCGAATCTGGTGAGTCATTATTAGGGCTATGAAGTTATAAGAAATTTATTATTTTCTTCTAGGGTAATTTATATTTAAAAACTAGAAGATAAATCAAAGCGCGTGACCTTGGGACTGCTGTCGTTTGGATCGAGTGATGAATTAGATTGATAAAGAAGCGCAGAAAATTTTAATTTATTTTAAATGACGTTTAACTGTGTGTCTGGTAATATGACGGTAGTCCTGGTTTTTGTATACCAATTATCACATAGACTGACTATCTATTATCGTTGATATCGCGGGTTTTATTCCCCAGTGACAACACATTTATCAGGTGTGGTAAAAGTTAAGTTGTTATTATTTTATTGTAAGTGTTTGAAAATTAAACAGGTGAGCATAAAACATTTATTTTTATACCTTCTGATATATTTACAAATTTCAATTTATTATAAAAACAAAGCACGTTAAAACAGCTGATAGGCACAATAAAATATTCTAAAAGTGCGTGTGGTCATAGAGAGATAATTAACGTCTTTATTCCAAAAACAAGTGTAAATTACAAAGAATAAAAAATAATAAGAAAAAGTATTAAAGTAATAAAGTAATAAAAGTAATAAAAGTAATAAAGTAATAAAAATCATAAACATTTACAAGGGAAATAGGCGATATTTAGCTACAAGGAGCTATTCTTACATATAACCTATAAGCTTTTAAAAACTAAGTTGAAATGGTTGAGTAGAAGTGTAATAAGCTGCAATACTAAAATTTTTAGAAAAAAAGTGATGAAGTTGTCTATATTTATTGATACCTAACTATTTATTAAACTACACCGGCAGAAGCACTGTAGGTAAGCTCTCTATTAAGCAAAAAAAATTAAATTAAAATAAAATAAGGAAGAAAAGAAGAAATGTAAAAAGTTTTTAATATAAAAAAATTAGTTGATTAAATATGTAATTGTTACTTAGGAATATTGGAAGTCGATCAGCATTTTGTTTTTAACTTTCTTTTTAAAATTATATGGTTTCAAACTTTTTAGTGAGCTTTCCACTTTATTATAAAGACTTACTGATATGTACGAAAAGCTTCTCTGGAACATAGAGGTATTAAATTTGGGTATTGACAGCAATGAGTCGTACTTTCTAAGGCCAAATACAAACCTGCCACACGTACGCTGTACTTTTTGTATACGGTTTTTTGTTATGGTGTTATGTGTTATGGTGATGAAGGTGCGCAGAAAAATTCAAATGACACCGAATAATATGAAGGTTTTTTATACCAATTATCACTTAGGCTGATTCTCTATTAGCGGTTTTTCTGCCCTAAAAGATTATTTGAAAACATACAAGCGGTCTGAAGTTGGCACAACTGTTAGCAAGATGGCCGCCCTTATATTTTTTATAATGCTGTTCCGTTTCCACGTCGTTAGAAAATCCGACAAGAAGTCCCTACAGGGCAATTCCATTCCGTTGCTGTTCCGATTCCTCGTCGTTAGGAAATTTGACAAGAAGTTCCTACAGGGGAATTCCATTCCGTTTTGCTGTTCCGGTTCCACGTCGTGTGAAAATCCGTCTAGAAGTCCCTAGGAAGGTACCTCATCCTTCCTACTGCTCCGCTCTACTGGACCAAAACTCTGTCAGAAGCCATCGGAACCAAACCAAGATAGGAGAAATAATTAACTAAATATTTTTAATAGATATCAAAAAATAATATAATATAGAATTCTATCGCTTTACAAGTTTTGAAAAACATTTTCAAAGAAAATGACCGTGGTTTAAATTATCTATTAGATATACCAACCCCGTTCGACTTTGAAGTGTAATCCAATATCCGTCGGGGTATATAACCCGGAAAGTAGTTGTTTCTTCTTGATTGAACGGTAATTTTCTTTGGAAATGTTTTTCAAAACTTGTAAAGCGATAGAATTCTATATTATATTATTCTTTGATATCTATTGGAAAGTCGCTTTATTAAATACGACAATATTACAGTTTACTGTATTAATACTTATAGATAGTTTCGAGGCCTACGTCTCGTTTTAAAATATTTTGAATTTTGGTTTGCAGTTAGAGGTGAGGATGTCACTACTATCACGGCGTTTACACTTTCATTACTGAAAGTAATATATCTTCATGATTTTAGTCAAATCTTCAGTCAGCGATTATGCCTTATGCTCGCTAACGGATAACATATACCTTGTACTGACGAGACCCAATAGGTCGAAACCGGTCTACAAGTTATGTTGTCCCTTCTAACTGCAAACCCGAATGGTTGGTTTAAATTATTTATTAGATATACCAACCCCGTTCGACTTTAAAGTGTAATCCAATATCCGTCGGGGTATATAACCCGGGAAGTAGTTGTTTCTTCTTGATTGAACTATCATTTTCTTTGAAAATGTTTTTCAAAACTTGTAAAGCGATAGAATTCTATATAATATTATTCTTTGATATCTATTGGAAAGTCGCTTTATTAAATACGACAATATTACAGTTTACTATATTAATACTTATAGATAGTTTCGAGGCCTACGTCTTGTTGTCAAAATCTTTTAAATTTTGGTTTGCAGTTAGAGGTGAGGATGTCACTACTATCACGGCGTTTACACTTTCATTACTGAAAGTAATATATCTTCGTGATTTTAGTCAAATCTTCAGTCAGCGATTATGCCTTATACTCGCTGACGGATAACATATACCTTGTACTGACGAGACCCAATAGGTCGAAACCGGTCTACAAGTTATGTTGTCTCTTCTAACTGCAAACCCGAATGGTTGGTTTAAATTATCTATTAGATATACCAACCCCGTTCGACTTTGAAGTGGAATCCAATATCCGTCGGGGTATATAACCCGGGAAGTAGTTGTTTCTTCTTGATTGAACGGTCATTTCTTTGAAAATGTTTTTCAAAACTTGTAAAGCGATAGAATTCTATATTATATTATTCTTTGATATCTATTGGAAAGTCGCTTTATTAAATACGACAATATTACAGTTTACTGTATTAATACTTATAAATATTTTTAATTAAATTACTAATCTGTTCTAAAGTAATAAACCATTTTAAACTGATCTTTCGAATTTTATTTGTGTGACTGTACTTTGCGCCCTTTAATTAATGTTTGGAGAGAATCTAGTAGAATACAGAAGGAAGCCACGACCCACGGGAGCTAGCCTAGGGTACTTTTAAGGTTACACAGTGAGCAAGAGAATTGATGAAATGCTCATTCCTTCTCCTTGTAAGAGTGGGACAGTAACGGGTTAATTATTATGTTTTTATGTTATACATCATTATTTACATATACAGGGTGTTTCATTAAGAATTATCCATATAGTAACTGGAGAAACCTTAGCACGAAATATGAAGATTTAAGCCAAAACACTTAAATAAAATATTCCTCCTAACCGAGATACAGGGTGTTTTATTTTAAATATTCTAAATGATTTTATTCTATATTTTTGACACCTTCCAGTATTTTTTGTTCATACTTGGCAAAAAATTTACACATATTAGCTTACTTTAAACAGTGGCAAAAAAACGTTTTTCTCTATTACCAGAGGCGTGCGGTAGGGATGGATACTTCCTTTTATCCCCCTACAATTTACGCCACTGTCGTAATAATTATATCTTCATGTTTTTTTGATTCTCCGTCACTTTCTACGTAAATATCATCCTCTTGTCTCAATACGATAGAGTGAGTAGTTTTCGAGTTATTTGCATTTAAATGTAATGTTTAAAATATCCATTTTTCTTTTATTGCTTATTTAACATAAGTGACCTTAATAATTTAACCACCTTGATGATAAAATTTGTTAATTCTAATCGTAAATTCACATGAGTCAATAACTATTTCACTAAATAAATAAAATTTATTAGTTTCAAATGATTTTTTCATATTAATATTTATCAAAATTTCAGTTTTAAATTTATGACAAAACAGAACCATGATTTTTATTATGAAATAACATGATGAATACATAAAATAAACGTACTAAAACAATTATTTATTTAGACTACTGTAACAAAAAATCTAGTTAGTTAACATTATAGTAAATTTTTAAAGTGGCCTCCATTGACTTCAATACATTTATTAATCCTTTTGGAAAAATTTCTCCTAACCTTTAGAAATATGTTGGGTTGATTCTTAATAAAATTTGCAGCATTTTCTATTTGCTGCCATAATTCCTGTCGGCTATTAATTTCTTGAGCGTACACAAGTGTCTTCATATGTCCCCAAAAATAAAAATCTAGAGGATTAAAATCGGGACTCCGAGCAGGCCATGGAAATTCACTCCCTCGCCCTATCCATCTATGAGGAAATGTATTGTTTAGATAATTTCGCACCGCTAAAGAATAATGTGGTGGGGCGCCGTCTTGCATAAACCACATACTTCTTCTTTGGTTTAATGGTAAGTTTTCCAGCTCATCAAAAAGTGGATTTTGAAGAAATTCCAGATATGAACGGCCATTTAAATTTGAAGGTAATTTAAAAGGACCTATTAAATTATCTCCAAAAATTCCGCCCCAAACATTTATTCTCAGTTCATGTTGAAAATGTGCCTCTTTGACGGAGTGTGGATTTTCATTATCCCAAATATGCCAATTTCTCCAGTTAAAAACGCCTGTACGTGTGAAAGTGGCTTCATCACTAAAAAGGATATTGCTAACAAAATTGTTATTTACATTTGTCCTATCCATAATAAATTGTGCAAACTCCATCCGTCGAGGAAGATCTGTTGGTAGCAAGTTCTGCACTGGAGTGAAATGGTAAGGTCTTAAGTTTTCTTTTTTTAATATTCTGAAAACTGAAGAATGGCTTATTCCAGTTATTGCTGACAAACGTCTGGTACTTAATTCAGGATCATTACCAATTCTTACTAACACATCATCCTCCTGATCTACTGTAATTATTTAAGGACGTCCTAGATCTCGCTTTGGACGGAATTGACCAGTTTCCGCTAATCGGTCGTAAATATTTTTTTGGTCCTCCGTCCAGAAACAATACTATTAATTACTTCAAAATCGTCCGGAAAATGACATTTTCCGGCCTAGGCCGGCAAAGTAGCTTTTAGATTATCTAAACAGATGGCGCTATGAGTCATCAGAAATACATCATGAATACTACAAATTTTAATTAAATTTATTTAAAAACAGCGTATAATATACTAAACTAATAACTTTTTCTAAAGGTAAACAGGATTCAAACTTACATTTAATTTCTCTCACAACTTTTATTTTAAATTTGACATTTATGTCAATTTACAGATACTTATCATTCGATTATGAAAATACATATTTCGATTTTATTATTACTCATTGAACTATAATAGTTCATTTTCTCTGCTATTTTCATATTAAATTATTAGATATTAATATTATCAATATAACAATTTTTACTGTGCTGCTTATTAGCACAGTATTCGTATGTATAAAAATTAAGGATCCTGAAATCGATTATCAGAAAATCATTCTTTATTACTAATTTTTTTAATCGTGCAATATATGTCAATAATGTCAATATACACCTAATCTTGTGTCACAAAGTAAACAGTTTTTGAACTTTTGAAAATATTAAAAATTGGTCGGACCAAAAAATAGTGTGTGTTACACGTCCGCAAAATGTTTTGCAAGTGCTCGTATTGTTTCGCCTCGGTGCTACGCCCCTCGGCTACACAACTTTACTCGCTCTTGCAAAATGGCATTTTCCGTCCTTGTGTCACAAATAACTATTAAAAGTCTTGTAATGGGGTTGTCTTCTGTTAGGATATAATTGTAAATATCTTTGAGCAGCAACACGCCCTGTATAATTAGCTTGCGCATAAACACAAACCATGTCACGCATTTCTGCATTTGAGAAATTACTATGACGAGGCATTTTCACAAAAAACTTTTTTATAACAGTAACAATTTTTACGCTTTTCAATTAAAATTATCTGTCAGTTGTAACGCAAATAAGTGACATCAGCCTACTTAGTCTTTGTCGATAAATAAGCCCTACAACCCATCATTGTAATGTTGATAATACCCAACAAGAATTATGGTAACAAAATGAAAATGCTACGAATTTTATATTATTTATTAGTATTTGATAATAAAAATCATATTTCTGAATTTTCATAAATTTAAAATTGATAAACATTAATATGAAAAAATCTTTTGAAATGAAATTTACTGAAACTAATAAATTTTATTTATTTAGTGAAATAGTTATTGACTCATGTGAATTTACGATTAGAATTAACAAATTTTATCATCAAGGTGGTTAAATTATTAAGGTCACTTATGTTAAATAAGCAATAAAAGAAAAATGGATATTTTAAACATTACATTTAAATGCAAATAACTCGAAAACTACTCACTCTATCGTATTGAGACAAGAGGATGATATTTACGTAGAAAGTGACGGAGAATCAAAAAAACATGAAGATATAATTATTACGACAGTGGCGTAAATTGTAGGGGGATAAAAGAAAGTATCCATCCCTACCGCACGCCTCTGGTAATAGAGAAAAACGTTTTTTTGCCACTGTTTAAAGTAAGCTAATATGTGTAAATTTTTTGCCAAGTATGAACAAAAAATACTGGAAGGTGTCAAAAATATAGAATAAAATCATTTAGAATATTTAAAATAAAACACCCTGTATCTCGGTTAGGAGGAATATTTTATTTAAGTGTTTTGGCTTAAATCTTCATATTTCGTGCTAAGGTTTCTCCAGTTACTATATGGATAATTGTTAATGAAACACCCTGTATTATTAACTTTACTGCAGAGCTTTTTTTATTGATTTTTGTGGTGTTTCTTGTAATATCTGTCACATTCTTTTGAATTTTTTAAGTCGGATTATAAATACCAGAGATATTCGGTAACATAAAAAAAAAACTATGGTCGAATTAAGAACCCCCTGTTGTTTTAAATCGGTTATAGTGGGAAAGTAAGGCGCCAATTATTATGTTTTTATGTAATACATCACTATTTACATAATTACTTAATTGCCAAGCTCATTCTGTTGATTTTTGTGGTACTTCCTGGAATATCTTTCACATTGATGACTAGAACTTAACCAAATTTTTATGGGAACAATGGGAAACTCTACTCTTTTGAATACAAAAAGATTTTTTCAAATCGGATTATAAATACCGGAGATATTCGGTAACATTTATAAAAAAATATGGCCAAACTAAGACCCTTCTTCTTATTTCCTGGAATATCTTTCACATTGATGACCAGACCTGTTGTTTTAAATCGGTTATAGTGGGAAAGTAACGCGCCAATTATTATGTTTTTATGTTATACATCATTATTTACATAATAACTTAATTGCCAAGCTCATTCTGTTAATTTTTGTAATACTTTCTGGAATATCTTTCACATTGATGACCAGACCTTAACCAAATTTCTTTGGGACCAATGGGACACTACTCTTTTGAATGCAATAAATTTTTTTTACATCGGATTATAAATACCGGAGATATTCGGTAACATCCATATGGTCGAATTGAGAACCCTCTCCTTTTTTGAAGTCGGTTTAAAAGACATATATAAAATGAAAATAATATTGTTATCAATAATATCCAATCATGGTTTTTGTTTGCAGTTAATTAGGAAATGAAAACAATTGTGTGAGATTACATTAAAAAATTTGAACATATTGTCACTCTCACACTTATGGTTTATCTTTCAGTAATTTACATATATTATTGTACTAATATTTCATGCCCCATATATAAGAATAATCACATAAACAAATATACATTCACATAAACTCTTAAGCACATAAACATTTACAGCAAATAAATAAAATAAATTTCGATGGCAAACATGTTTCCACTTCAGCGTTGTCGAGGAAGTATTTTCAATGACGCAAAAAAAACAGAAATAATTTTATGAATTACTTTATGAATGATGGAAAAGTCCAATGGCAAAATCCATCTCAGGCAACTTGGACCAAGAAGACGCTATATAACACAACAACACCATCCAATCTCTAAAAGAAAACCAAAAGAACATAATCACATTAGCCAAATACAAAAGTTATAGAAAAATTTAACAAAACACTCACTTTATAAAATATAATAATGGCACTTCTAATTTTTCTTTAATATATGATTTCAAATTTGTATATGATGTCATGAGAGCTGTAAATTCGACGGTAAGGTTTAACCCTAAAACCAGAATCTATGAAGCTCCCACAGTAACGTTTAACTTAGGTACCTACATGTATTAAGCAAATTGCAAATATTTTTATGACAGAATAATTTAAAAAATACAAAGATGAAAAGAAACAAAATGCAAAATACTTTTTAAAAATTTTCACGCAAGAAATAAATATTAATATTAATAGTCGGAATCACAACTCCAGATAAAACGAGCTAAGAAAATTGAACTTCCTGTATGGAAGATATTAAAAAAAATAAAAACTAATTTAACGTCGGAATAAATCGTTGAGTAAATGCAACTGCGAAGTTACTTTAAAAAACTGGATGATTTTAGGGGAAGCCACTTTAACAACTTTACAATTATTTAACTGCCGAAGACCAGTGATCATATTGATAGTTATAGCAATGATAAAAATTTGATAAAAATCAATTACTAAAAGAAATAGTAAGTAATGTAATTAATATTAAATTCATTAAACTTTAAATTCACATACTTTTCATATCACATGCATTGAAACAACTGTTTTGCCAGTCGAAATCGGTGTTATCGAAATGCCTCCCGTTTTTTCAGGTACCTATTTTCATAGATGAAATGCCTCCCGGGTACAATCGAAATGCCTCCGGGTCCTTAATCATTTATGGTAATATTTTGTGTGCTTAATCTTTGTATAATGACACAATGTTGCCAAATTATAATTTGAATAGGTAAATATATATCTATTTTTATTTTTCTAATTCTTATGCACTGTACATAAAATCTGTTAACAAAATATTTCAGAGTACGACATTTTTGTTTAGAAAATAAAATTGTTTACAATTAAAAACAAAGCCGAAGTACACTTAGTATTCCAATTGTTTTGATCTAACACGATTCTAATCTCTAATCTATTCCATGAATAGGGTAGTTTGCACCTACTAAATCTGGTAATTAGTTGTTTATAATAAATATCCTTTCTATAATGATGTGATTACTTAATCAGTGTACATTTTTGTTTAGAAAATAAAATTGTTTACCATTAAAAATAAAGCCGATGTACCTACACTAAGTATTCTAATTGTTTTGATCTAACACGATTCTAATCTCTAATCTATTCCATGAATAGGGTAGTTTGCACCTACTAAATCTGGTAATTAGTTGTTTATAATAAATATTCTTTCTATAATTATGTGATCACTGAATTTTTGTATAAATACTTCAAGTTTATTAGTTCTTGTCTCAGTTTTGTCGATTTAAAGCTTGTATCAGTTTGTCAATTTTAAGTTCAAATTGTGTTTAAGTGGATTAAGTTATAATATTCGAAATAATGGAATCAACGATGTGTTCGAGTCAAAAGGGCAAACCTTTAATATCAATTGATGGTTTCACATTCGGTTTTCAAAAAATGTTGGCCAAAGATACGGTAAAGCGATGGACATGTACTAAGAAAACCTGCAAAGCATTTGTGAAAACGCAGGGATGTGACAATTCGATAATTGAGTCGATATTAGATCACAATCACGAGAAGTTGTCTGCCGAAGTGTCCAATAGGAAAGCCGTAAGCAATTCGATAAAAAGAGCAGCCGTGGAAGATATCAACGAAAAAACAATGAAGCTCATATGTAAAGAACTTAAGAAGACGAATATAGAGACATTTACTACCAACGATATCTATAGGGTGAGACAGAATTTATATTACGCTAGAACAACTAATTCTTTAATTAAACTTCCTAAAAGTATATCTGAATTTCATATTGCTATCGATTCAACTTCGATTATTACAAATAGGAACGAAAATTTTATAATTAAAAATGACAAAGATAATCACATTGTTATATTATCCTGTTCTTCAAATCTTTCTTTTCTTTCGACTGTTTCCAATTGGTATGTCGACGGAACTTTTGAGTACTGTCCTCGCTTTTTCACCCAATTGTTCACTATACATGGCTTAAAAAATGGACATTATATTCCTCTCGTCTTCTGTTTACTTGAAGATAAAAAGTCATCTTCTTATTATCTCGTGTTTAAATATATCATAGAAGAATGTATTAAACTCAATTGCCCTGTATCCCCTAAAGTAATAACTTCAGACTTTGAAATTTCTATACATAATGGTATCCGTAAGGCATTCCCTGAAGCAGATCTTCGTGGATGTCGTTTTCATTTGGGTCAGGCTTGGTATAGAAAGCTTCAAGCACTGGGCTTAGCTCCAGAATACCAGAAAAAAGGTGCTGACTCAAGTGAAATTACCCATTTTCTGTCATATATTTTTGGCCTATCATTCTTAGATCCTGAAGAAGTTGGCGATTTTTTTGCAATAGATTTGTCCGAAATTAAACCAGTCGATGAAAGGGTCACTCAGTTTTGTGATTATCTTGTGGATAATTATATATCGGAAAATTCGAAATTTCCGCCACATCTCTGGGCTGAGCACTCTTCATCTTTAGAAAGAACCACAAACCCATGTGAAAGTTTCCATTCCAAGTATAACTCGTCTTTCTACTGCCCTCATCCAAATATAAATAATTTTATTGAGATTATTTTACAATTTCAAATAAATACCTATATTAAAATAAATTCTGTCTCGGTACCAAAAAGAATTGTTGAGGAAAGTACAGCAAAAATCAATTTTGTAAATGAAAAAATATTACAATTAAGAGAAGGTACAATAAATAAATTAGAATTTGTGAAACTAGTGTCATACAAATTTAGGAAAAATAATTTGTAAGTTTGTAAATTTCTTCTGATGATTTGTATATAAAATTGAATAGTTCAGTCTGCAGACTGAATTTTATTGTTTGAGTCGTAATTTTCTTAAAAATTGGTGTTTTTAAATTTTCTGCGATGATAATATTATGTAATTTTGTAAGTTTCTGCTGATGATTTGTTTTAATAAATGTATAAAATACTTATCATGTCTTTATGTTTTTGATCAAAATAATCAAAATATTAAAACCAAAAAATAATGGTTAATATTGAGTTATTAACGAAATTCTATAAAAGGACGAAAGTTTGGCAACGTCTCACCTTCGTACAAAGATTAGAAGCTGGTAATTTATTTAGAGCTTAGGAGGCAATTCGTATGTGACCCTTTTAGCGACAGGTAAGAAACCCTTTTTCGGGAGGCATTTCGTATCCGGCCGTCGAAATAAGACAATTTCGGACCAATGAAATTATCAGTTAGAAACAAAGTTGTTTCTGCTGAGTACATTCACTTATTTATTATTTATGTCTTTATTTTAAGTCTGTTAGAATCGAATTTGCAATTAACCAAAGCGAATAAAATCATAACCGTGTGACAGCTGTCGTCAAATCGTTGTCAAAGATTTTAATAAATTACAAATAAAGTACCCCAAAACCTTTTACCGAAAGAGCCCTAGCAGCTTCCTTTGATTTTTTGCCCACAAAATCTAAGGAAAAATATTTATCTTGTTACGATAAATTTGTAAAATGGCAAGAAGCAGAAGAAGCTACATCGCGGTCAGAGGATGTGTTGTTGAATTTTGCGGAGGTATCATCAAAATACGCACCTACAACTATGTGGTCTATTTATTCAATGTTAAAAACCACGATTGGTTTAAAACACAACGTAGATATCAGTAACTATTGTCTTTTACAAGCTTTTTTAAAGAAAAAAGAGTTGGATTTGTAAGCAAAGTTTTTTCTCTCACCGAAATAAATAAGCGGGATAAGATGGTCAAAACTGCACCATACTCGATTTGTTTTTGGGTTCAGCCATTTGAAAGAATATGATTAGAAACTCCTCCAGAAAAATTTTTATGTCCCCAGAGGCAATAGGGGTGAGAGGGGCTAAAAAAACGTGATTAAAAAAAAATTAAAAATCGGCTTAGGGATCTAAAAAATCGGAAAAAATCATGAAAGGTGTGTCCTTAATATGCAGATTTTTTGAATAAAAATTGGGCCTATGAAAAATATTTAAATTTTTTAACTATTTTTTAAGTTAATTTTTGGCCACCTTTTAAATAGTAATTTTTGATGTAGTTTTTTTCCATTCTTTCCAATGGTGTAGTTGGATTTTTTAATTTCTGGATGGAAAAAATAAAAAAATTGAAGATCAGCTCTAGCCACCACCGTCGCGTTCCCAATTCCATTTATTAAACTCTACGTAGATGACCTAATGCTGTAAACAAATAAACACCAGCCAATTCGACGAAAATTCAATAAAAACTATCATTACAAATGCGCATACAGGCATTTTAAATCCATTCAAGGTTTAGATAACACAAGCAAAGTAACCAGAGGCTAATGTAGGAAAACGATGTTATTAAGATTCCGGACCTGGGTAGAAGCAAAGTAGACAAACGAAATATTATTGCTGTTATAATGTCCATTCAAAATAAGAAACTCTACAAATTGGGCACAAAATATGAAATTATAAACCAACTATATGCAATAAATCAAGTTACTATTTGTAAAGAACCTTTTGTTATCATAAATAAAGTTCCAAATAATGAAATCAGTTCAAGACAATGTGCTCGGTTATGTTCTCATTTAGGTGGTCAGTGGGCAGGAATTTTAACATTGCAACTATGCAGGTGGTTGCAATTCTAATCGCTGCAAATATAAAAAGTCAAAAAGTATTTGTAATTCCAAATGTCACAAAAGCTCCTCCTTTAATAATAAATAAATCAAGGGAAAAAAGGGTAATGGGAGCGGTCGAACAATGGGAGCTATGGCGATTGAACAGAATGCATGCACATTCAAGCGATTGTTAGCACTCAGCTGCTTCTGTAAACTATCAGCAAACTTCGCCAATGCACTCGAACCGTTAGTGCCATGCGTTTAGTTACGAGGACTAGACGGAGAGATGGCTACGAAAATTAAATATGATAAGGTGCAGTAAAAATAATTATATAAAAACAGTCCCTTATCTTTTGTATAACGTGTAGTGTCAATGCCAGAAGTCAATACTGAGGTGGAACGCGTGGGCGGGCGTTCAAACGTGTAAATTTTTAACATGAAAAAAATCATAAGGTGCAGTTTTATAGTTTTAACCAATAGAAATAGTGTAAGATTATTGCCAGAAGTCTAGTTTGGGGCTTATACGTCGCTAGAAGTCATTAAAGTTGTAAATAAATTATTATTGAAAATGTATTGACAAGGTACAGTTCTGGCGAATTTGTTTTTATATTATTTATTGCTTAAAAAAGCTAAATTTAAATTGCCAGAAGTCTAACTGATGGCTAAGCGAAGATAAGCTTATTAAATCTTTGCAAGTTTTTGAACTGAAAACAATAGTTCTTAAAATAAAATGACAAGGTGCAATTTTGCCAAGCGTTATTTTATATTACTTATAGTTTAAAAAAGCAGTGTATGTAATGACAGAACCATAAAAAATAAGAAATACAGTTAAAAATTTCTAAAGTGATAGAAAAATTAAACGTTTTGCAAACATCGTTTAAAAAAAATTTAGACTTCAATAATTTATTGAAAAACATTTGAATTATTCATTAATAATCCGAGATGTGGAATGTTTCTTCGATATAAAATAAAATATATATAGTTTAAAAAAACTAAAAAACACGCTTTTATAGCATATGAAACTAACAAGTAAAAAAATAAATGTAATTAAGGAAAACTAAAAAGCATGTTTCTGAAAAACATCGAACTAAAAAGTTAAAAATAATGTTCAAAATAAAATTAAAACAGAAATAAATGAAAAATACTAGTATTATTGTGAAAAAAGCGTGGGCGCTTGACATTCGAAAAATATGGTATGCAGCGCCCACGCTTTTTTCACAATAATACTAGTATTTTTCATTTATTTTTGTTTTAATTTTATTTTGAAAATTATTTTTAACTTTTTAGTTCGATGTTTTTCAGAAACATGCTTTTTAGTTTTCCTTAATTACATTTATTTTTTTACTTGTTAGTTTCATATGCTATAAAAGCGTGTTTTTTAGTTTTTTTAAACTACCTATATTTATTTTTTACTTTTTAGTCCAATTTATTTTATTTCAATAGATTCGTTAATTTGCTGTGACGATTACAAGACCCTCACTCAATCATTATTCGTTTATTTAGTTGGCGCACAAATTACCCACTCCCGGCACGGGGAGGTAGTGACTAAAAATAACGATACGGGACCAGCGTTGCCATGCCATAAGAAAATTTTTCACCACATCTATTGAAGACAAAATCACCACTTTTCCCCACTTCGTAAAAAATGGCGGCAAATTTAATATAACAGTAACATAAATAAAACTATTTACTTTATTTAAATATATTTCTTTTAATATAATCAAAATAAGCATAAACACAGTTGCAGAAACATAATATGAAACGAAAAAAAAATTACTAAAAAAGAACTAAATTAAAAAACAACATACAATTATTCATAAATATTGGTATATTTATCGAAAAAGTAATGTAATTTGCACCTAATAACTATTTAAAATTTATTTATAGTTATTTTTTTTAAATTACCAATAGAAAGTATCTTCTGGTAATAAAGCCAAACTAGCTTGCATTATTATTTGTGATACTGTAAACAATGTTATCTTTACATTTCCCGTCAATACTCAATAGAGTGCACGTGCAACATTTAGGATTTTACAGAATAGTTTCAGTCAGCGCGTCAGCGAATAGCGACCATAATTAATAGTAACTATACATCCAATATATTAATTTAAGGTTTTAGAATAATTATAATATACGTATATTTTTGCTGTAAAGGCATAATTTATTTAAATACCATAATTATTCCCCACTTTTATGGTATTTTTCAATAAATATCACCACTTCCCCACTTTTTTACCATACTGCTTTCATTTGTTGTACTTTTCCCCACATGTGGTGAAAAATCCCCACTAATGGCAACCCTGTACGGGACTCATCCAAAGCAGCAGCCGCGGAGTGGAGAGTTACAAACAAACAAACATACATACAGGTGAAGTTAATAAAAGCGTGTTAATAAAAATGTAAACAAGCCATTCAAAAAAACATTAAAAAAATTTTATGCGTCATCTTTGCCGCCTTGTCCGCAGTTACCATCCACGGTGAAAGATCAATCCGATTGTGAATGTTGAAAAATATAGACAGTCTCGAATATTTAATTTTTTCATTAATAAATAGTTTAAAAAAGCAGTTTATGTAATAACAGAATCCTAAATAGTGGTTAACTATATTAAAAACTAGTTGTACTCGCTACGTAATTCGCTTGGCTTGTGATTGTTACATAAAAATTTCTCCCCCATTCTGTTAAAGATATGGAAGAGAAATTTTTATACACCAGATATTAAGTTAAAAGTAGACAAAAACATCTGTGAAAACCACATTCGAATCGGATCAGTTGTTTTCATGTGATGCGCGCACAAACATACAGACAGACATACAAAAAATCTAACCACATTTTTGGGTTACCATTCCTACTCGTGACCCTATGATCCTTTTTGCGTACATGCCCGTTAATTTACCCCTTTTGTTTATCATAAGTACGCATACTTGGCACCCTTTGTATATTATATATATAAAACGAACAGAGCGTTTGTGACAGTCTTATATAACAATATGTAAGAGATGATACAATAGTATCTAGTGCCGTGCTGTCAATATCCAGTTTTCAACTGGATTGGTGTTTGGTTAGATTTTCTAACTCAAGACACCGGTAGACGCTGCGAAATAGGAGTATAAGGATTTTAATCAGCCCATACAGGGGCAAAACCAACTACAGACACGTGTTTCGCTCTTTTTATGAGCTCATCAGTGCAGTATAGGTTATATCTCTTCAGTCACTAATGAAGAGACATCCTCTTTATGAATCGACGAAATTCTTATAGATGTACGCTTGCGAAAGTAGAAACCATTCGCAAGTGGCCCCATCTTTACTCCAAAAATGGAACTAAGAAGTCGCTTTGCGTCTTAAAAGTACCTTCGGCAAGGTAATAACATAAAACGAACAGAGCGTTTGTGACAGTCTTATATAACAATATGTAAGAGATGATACAAACCGTGCTGTCAATAATAAATCCAGTTTTCAACTGGATTGGTGTTTGGTTAGATTTTCTAACTCAAGACACCGGTAGACGCTGCGAAATAGGAGTATAAGGATTTTAATCAGCCCATACAGGGGCAAAACCAACTACAGCCACGTGTTTCGCTGTTTTTATGAGCTCATCAGTGCAGTATAGGTTATATCTCTTCAGTCACTAATAAAGAGACATCCCCTGTATGAATCGACCAAATCCTTATAGATGTACGCTTGCGAAAGTAGAAACCATTCGCAAGTGGCCCCATCTTTACTAGAAAATGGAACTAAACAGTTGCTTTGCGTCTTAAAAGTACCTTCGGCAAGGTAATAACATAAAACGAACAGAGCGTTTGTGACAGTCTTATATAACAATATGTAAGAGATGATACAAAAGTATCTAGTGCCGTGCTGTCAATAATAAATCCAGTTTTCAACTGGATTGCTGTTTGTTTAGATTTTCTAACTCAAGACACCGGTAGACGCTGCGAAATAGGAGTATAAGGATTTTAATCAGCCCATACAGGGGCAAAACCAATTACAGACACGTGTTTCGCTCTTTTTATGAGCTCATCAGTGCAGTATAGGTTATATCTCTTCAGTCACTAATGAAGAGACATCCCCTGTATGAATCGACCAAATCCTTATAGATGTACGCTTGCGAAAGTAGAAACCATTCGCAAGTGGCCCCATCTTTACTCCAAAAATGGAACTAAGAAGTCGCTTTGCGTCTCAAAAGTACCTTCGGCAAGGTAATAACATAAAACGAACAGAGCGTTTGTGACAGTCTTATATAACAATATGTAAGAGATGATACAAAAGTATCTAGTGCCGTGCTGTCAATAATAAATCCAGTTTTCAACTGGATTGGTGTTTGGTTAGATTTTCTAACTCAAGACACCGGTAGACGCTGCAAAATAGGAGTATAAGGATTTTAATCAGCCCATACAGGGGCAAAACCAACTACAGACACGTGTTTCGCTCTTTTTATGAGCTCATCAGTGCAGTATAGGTTATATCTCTTCAGTCACTAATGAAGAGACATCCTCTGTATGAATCGACCAAATCCTTAAAGATGTACGCTTGCGAAAGTAGAAACCATTCGCAAGTGGCCCCATCTTTACTCCAAAAACGGAACTAAGAAGTCGCTTTGCGTCTTAAACGTATCTTCGGCAAGGTAATAACATAAAACGAACAGAGCGTTTGTGACAGTCTTATATAACAATATGTAAGAGATGATACAAAAGTATCTAGTGCCGTGCTGTCAATAATAAATCCAGTTTTCAACTGGATTGGTGTTTGGTTAGATTTTCTAACTCAAGCCACCAGTAGACGCTGCGAAATAGGAGTATAAGGATTTTAATCAGCCCATACAGGGGCAAAACCAACTACAGACACGTGTTTCGCTCTTTTTATGAGCTCATCAGTGCAGTATAGGTTATATCTCTTCAGTCACTAATGAAGAGACATCCCCTGTATGAATCGACCAAATCCTTATAGATGTACGCTTGCGAAAGTAGAATCCATTTGCAAGTGGCCCCATCTTTACTCCAAAAATGGAACTAAGAAGTCGTTTTGCGTCTTAAAAGTACCTTCGGCAAGGTAATAACATAAAACGAACAGAGCGTTTGTGACAGTCTTATATAACAATATGTAAGAGATAATACAAAAGTATCTAGTGCCGTGCTGTCAATAATAAATCCAGTTTTCAACTGGATTGGTGTTTCGTTAGATTTTCTAACTCAAGACACCGGTAGACGCTGCGAAATAGGAGTATAAGGATTTTAATCAGCCCATACAGGGGCAAAACCAACTACAGACACGTGTTTCGCTCTTTTTATGAGCTCATCAGTGCAGTCCTTATACTCCTATTTCGCAGCGTCTACCGGTGTCTTGAGTTAGAAAATCTAACCAAACACCAATCTAGTTGAAAACTGGATTTATTATTGACAGCACGGCACTAGATACTGTCACATACGATAATAGGGTAGTTTAATTGTTTGATATTTTATTGTATTGTTTTGTATTATTTTTAATTGTAATTATCCAGGCCAAAGTCAGTACGTTAGATTTCAAGGCGACCTTATATAGTTTAATTCTTATTCTCACGTAGCGTAACAATTGGCTATAAAAGAGCGTCGTTGAGGTCGCACTCGGGGAGTTCGGAGTCTAAGGTTGTCTGTGAGGGTCACTCTCTGGGGTGTCCCTAAAACAGACCCTTGGGTCTGGGCCGTTGTGACTCTTGACTTATTTTCGTGAGTAAATGTGACATGCCACCATATAGTTTTATTTGGTAAGATTAGTTAAGATTTGTATTTTGTTATTCGTTAGTCATATTTAATTATTCATTGTTATTGTTTCTTTGTTAATATATTTGTTGTTTGTTTCCCGTTGTTTATCTAATCTTTCCCTTGGTTAGTTTTCTGCCTTCAGCAGGATACCTAGCCAGGGGTTAGATAACCACGACCTGGGTGGAAAGTGCCTTCAGTAAGCTACCCCTCATCCCAAAACACTATGGCACATTCTCCCTTAATCCCTCCAGGCGTGACTTTAATATTATATATATTTTTTATTTTTTATATTTATACTGAATCTATTACAGTCGAATTTTATTTGTCCTTAGTAAATTAGTAATTGACAACATGATTTTTTTTAATCTTTAGTACATTTAGATGGTATTTCAAATTTATATTTTATTACTTTTAAAAGGAATTATTTAATATGTTAATGAATATTTTTAATTGTGGGTAATTATAGAGATGAAGATCTAGGAAGAAGCGGAGGGGAAAAATATATTTTTTCAATGGTGGTTGCCTTTACTTGATGGAAATCCATTTAAACGTAATGAAACACTTAAAAAGGGTTTAAATTTCCACTTTATTAACGAAATTGCATGACGCACGTTTCGACACACAGTGTCTTTGTCAAATGTTGTGGTACAACTATTTTAAATCACACAAAACAATTATGTTAAATGTAAACAGGATGGTTAATAATATGCCAAAATTTTATTTTAGGGTAAATTTAGGTGAAAAGGTTTAATAATGGGGAATTTCCAAAATCTGTTTGTTCATTTAATAGCAATTGTGTTACTTTTCTTTTATTTATTTCCATTATTTCTAAAAGGTTTAATTTTTTAGATTTATTTTCGGAATGTAATATTTTAAAATTATCATCAAATGTGTGTATGTTTTCTATAAGGTGATTTGCATAGTGTGAGTCACTCTTTCTATATAAAAAACTTCTCTTATGTTCTTTTATACGTGTATCGAAAGATCTTCCTGTTTGTCCTACGTACATTTTGTTGCATGAACCACAATTTAGAAGATAAACACCTGATTTATTTTTGAAATTAGTTTTAGCTTTATTATTTTTTATAAATTTACCCAAACTGTAATTTGTTTTATATGCTATATTGTAATTATTTCTTTTGAAGTGTCTAGATATTTTTCTGGTAATTTTTCCTGTATACGTGAGAGTTTTAAAAAAATAAACAAGAAAAATTTACAACAGGTTAAAGCAGTTGAGAGTTCCTGCTTATGTTGGTTTATATAAGTATGTCTGCTGAGGGACAGCAGGCAAGTTAGTGTGCAAAATGCACAGATATATATGATGTTTATGATGATTGTTTCTGCTAAAAAATAGCGGAATTGTTTTTAGGTGCAGATGAAACACAAATTATAGGTGACAATATCACCAACAAGAGCAGATGATGGTTCCTGCTAATGGTTTTGATAAGAGTTTTTTAGGTGTAATGATGTCTGCTGAGGGACAGCAGGCGAGTTAGTGTACAAAATGCACAAATCTATGTGATGTTTATGATGATTGTTTCTGCTAAAGGTTAGCGGAATTGTTTTTAGGTGCAGATGAAGCACAGATTATAGAGGTGACAATATCACCAAGAAGAGCAGATGATGGTTCCTGCTAATGATTTTGATAAGAGTTTTTTAGGTGTAATAATGTCTGCTGAGGGTCGGCAGATATATTGGTGTTTAAAAGAAAAAGGGAAACCAATGAAGTAAGGTGTTTATGAACGAAGTCAAATACCCTTAACGGTATAAGGTCAAAGAGGTTAATGTAAAAATAGTAATTCCTTAATGCTCTTTCTAGACAAATTTGAATAGTATTTGTTTTTGTATGTTTTAGGACCGAGTTATTGTTTTAATGTTTAAATGTTTAACGTTTCCCCACATTTACTCAAAAAAGACGCAATCCAGGAGATGCTTGCTCGGTACCGGTATTCTAGAGGAAAAAGGGTCCTTTATCCTGAGTATGGTATTGGTCTTGTCTCAACAAGTAAGGAAGGTCTCCGTCGAGAAATGGAAATGGTCAGCTTCAATACTCCTATCCCAATAACAGATCTTCCCAAAGGATGGTAGCCAAAGATGGGAAGACTGTAAATTTATGGTTATAAAAATGTATTAAGGTGAATGGTGTGATGGAGTACCGTTTGATGTTGGCCATGGACCTCGGAAGATGGAGCTATAGATAATGGTTGGTTTTTAAAGTAGTTGCAGACAGACCAACATACCAAAAAGGGATCCGTCTAGCCAGCGGTGGACCTGGCGTTTCTAGACGAGGGCAAGACAGGTCATTCTCCGAGAAGAGCAGATTCTGACAGAAGTGTGGTGGATTAGGATTATTTTGTAAAACTCAGTTCTATACATACACCCCTGTAAGCCAGAGCCGAGCAAAGCCAGGGGCTGGCTTTAAGGGAAGGGGGGCATGTCACATACGATAATAGGGTAGTTTAATTGTTTGATATTTTATTGTATTGTTTTGTATTATTTTTAATTGTAATTATCCAGGCCAAAGTCCGTACGTTAGATTTCAAGGCGACCTTATATAGTTTAATTCTTATTCTCACGTAGCGTAACAATTGGCTATAAAAGAGCGTCGTTGAGGTCGTACTCGGGGAGTTCGGAGTCTAAGGTTGTCTGTGAGGGTCACCCTCTGGGGTGTCCCTAAAACAGACCCTTGGGTCTGGGCCGTTGTGACTCTTGACTTATTTTCGTGAGTAAATGTGACATGCCACCATATAGTTTTATTTGGTAAGATTAGTTAAGATTTGTATTTTGTTATTCGTTAGTCATATTTAATTATTCATTGTTATTGTTTCTTTGTTAATATATTTGTTGTTTGTTTCCCGTTGTTTATCTAATCTTTCCCTTGGTTAGTTTTCTGCCTTCAGCAGGATACCTAGCCAGGGGTTAGATAACCACGACCTGGGTGGAAAGTGCCTTCAGTAAGCTACCCCTCATCCCAAAACATTATGGCACATCCCCAATCCCCCCAGGCGTGACAATACTTTTGTATCATCTCTTACATATTGTTATATAAGACTGTCACAAACGCTCTGCTCGTGTTATGTTATTACCTTGCCGAAGATACTTTTAAGACGCAAAGCGACTTCTTAGTTCCATTTTTGAAGTAAAGATGGGGCCACTTGCGAATGGTTTCTCCTTTTGCAAGCGTAAATCTATAAGGATTTGATCGATTCATACAGGGGATGTCTCTTCATTAGTGACTGAAGAGATATAACCTATACTGCACTGATGAGCTCATAAAAAGAGCGAAACACGTGTCTGTAGTTGGTTTTGCCCCTGTATGGGCTGATTAAAATCCTTATACTCCTATTTCGCAGCGTCTACCGGTGTCTTGAGTTAGAAAATCTAACCAAACACCAATCCAGTTGAAAACTGGATTTATTATTGAAAGCACGGCACTAGATACTTTTGTATCATCTCTTACATATTGTTATATAAGACTGTCACAAACGCTCTGTTCGTTTTATGTTATTACCTTGCCGAAGGTACTTTTAAGACGCAAAGCGACTTCTTAGTTCCATTTTTGGAGTAAAGATGGAGCCACTTGCGAATGGATTCTACTTTCGCAAGCGTACATCTATAAGAATTTGGTCGATTCATACAGGGGATGTCTCTTCATTAGCGACTGAAGAGATATAACCTATACTGCACTGATGAGCTCATAAAAAGAGCGAAACACGTGTCTGTAGTTGGTTTTGCCCCTGTATGGGCTGATTAAAATCCTTATACTCCTATTTCGCAGCGTCTACCGGTGTCTTGAGTTAGAAAATCTAACCAAACACCAATCCAGTTGAAAACTGGATTTATTATTGACAGCACGGCACTAGATACTTTTGTATCATCTCTTACATATTGTATATATATATATATATATATATATATATATATATATATATATATATATATATATATAGACAGTAATATTTGCTGGTTCACTATTTAGGATAGGAATAATTGGGTTAGCAGCAATGAAACGATAGATTATGTGTGCTCATTTATCATACCAAGCTTTCGGCTACGATTGTAGCCATCTTCAGGGATCTACAAAAAGTGTTATTCAGTACAACTTATACAAAGAAAAAAAATGAAAAAATTGTTTACCGATAGTCGAGATTGTATCTTTATGTGTTCTAATGGAATGACTATGGTGGTAAGTATTGTTTAAATACCCAATATTATGGTTACAATTGTTATAATTATTATTATTAATATCCAGGTACACAGACCAACAAATTCAAAAAAACGAAGTTTAGTATTATTCGAAAGCCAAATTCTATGGTAATATAGTTACAGATCTTCTTATCTCGGTACACAGACCAAAAAAATTCTACAATGAACTATAGTAGTACTACTGTTTGTAGACTGTAAATTGATGAAAACTGTAATCAAACCTGAATTAATTTTAATTGTAAAGACGCGTTTTGTTAAGTCATTGCTGATCAAGGTCGCTGTCATGTTTTTGACAATTTTGACATTACTAATTTTTTGGTTAACCAAAGAACAAGATTTACACGTGTTTTAAAATTAAGTTCGTGCTGCGTTATATTGTAATAGTGTTAGATAATAGAACTGTTATCGAGAAATACTTATAATTTTCTGTATTAAGGGAAAGAATTATTGTTGATATTACTTACCTGAAAATTGTGAAGGTACCTTACCGGCATACCTGTTGTGAGAGCTTTCCGTTTTTTGGACTTTGTTATATTGTAGTTATAGTACTACTATAGTTCATTGTAGAATTTTTTTGGTCTGTGTACCGAGATAAGAAGATCTGTAACTATATTACCATAGAATTTGGCTTTCGAATAATACTAAACTTCGTTTTTTTGAATTTGTTGGTCTGTGTACCTGGATATTAATAATAATAATTATAACAATTGTAACCATAATATTGGGTATTTAAACAATACTTACCACCATAGTCATTCCATTAGAACACATAAAGATACAATCTCGACTATCGGTAAACAATCTTTTCATTTTTTTCTTTGTATAAGTTGTACTGAATAACACTTTTTGTAGATCCCTGAAGATGGCTACAATCGTAGCCGAAAGCTTGGTATGATAAATGAGCACACATAATCTATCGTTTCATTGCTGCTAACCCAATCATTCCTATCCTAAATAGTGAACCAGCAAATATTACTGTCTATTTCTATAGTCATGGGTTATTACGACGAAGTCAGGAAGATTTATGGATTGGTTGTTGCCACATGGTTAAAAAGTTGGGCGAATATCCACCAGAAAAAAGCTAAAGAAGTTAATCGACGAAGTTTCCTATTAAAATGCAGAAAGGTAGGCATTATGCCTTCGCATATAACAAACGCTATTGTTCCTATAAAGTCACTGTTGTTACAACAGAATATAAGTAAGTTTCATTACCAACAAGTAAAACTAACAAAGAAACTTTTAAATCTTGAAATTTGTGAAAACCAAAAAAGGATCATTACAATAGATAAGGACTTAGATGATTACAAAAACAAAATTATCGAGAAAACACAACAGACTTTTTTCAACAACTTTAATAGTCGACAAATATTAAAATATAATAACACTTTCCACAAAACGAAAACTATAAATATAAATAAATTTAACAAATTATTAGAGGTACAACATAACACTAAATTGAACACAAAAGCGAAGTGGATACAAAACCTCACTAACACTACAATTCCACCAGATATTTTAAATTTCCTCTCACTTGGGCCCAAGTTTAGCGTAGAACCTAGAATTGGACAGAATATTACTTTGAGAAGCCTCCTATCTGATGTTGACAATATTATATCAATAGAAAACAATGAACAAACCAGGAAGATACTCACAGCAAAATCTACTAATATCATCACAAATGCTTTACATGAGTCTAAGAATGATAATCAATTTTTTAGAAGTCTTTTAATGAAAACAAAAACATTCCTTAAAGCCCACCCTGATATTTTAGTTATGAAGTCAGATAAAGGTAACAAAACTGTACTTATGGAAAAATCAAACTACATCCACTTATGTGAAGTTTTGCTGAATGATGATAAAACTTACAAAAAACTTAACTCTGATCCGTCCCAGTCCATACAAAACAAAATGTTGGCAGTTTTAAAAAAACTAAAAAATAACAATAATATAGATGAAAAAACAAAAAAACAACTAAGTAATTATACTGGTGTTCCAGGGAAATTCTATGGATTACCTAAGATACACAAGGACCCAATAAAATTAAGACCTATAATAGCATCGATCAACACTCCAACAGAGAACATTATGCAATACTTAACAGACATACTTACGATAGCGTATGATACCAACAATCAGTATCACATAAAGGATTCTTTTCAGGTGAAGACACTCTTTAATAACTACATTCTACCAGATCGTTATGTAATCATTAGTTTGGATGTACAATCTTTATTTAGCAATGTGTATTTAGAAATTTGTATTGACTCGATCACGAACAATTGGGACAACATCAGTAACCACTGTACAATTAATCTTAACACCTTTTTGGAACTTACGAGATTTGTTTTCAACAACAACACCTTTTCGTTCAATGAGATCCACTATCCACAGTGTTTTGGAATGCCAATGGGCTCTAAGATCTCACCGATTCTTGCAAATTATGTTATGGATAATGTACTGGACAAAATAATACCAAAATTACCATATAAACCATGTTTCATAAAAAAGTATGTGGATGACATCATATTAGGAATACCGGAAAATGAAATTAATAATATACTTAACATATTTAATAGTTTTGTTAGTCACATTCAGTTCACATTAGAAAAAGAAGATTCTAACAATTCAGTACCTTTTCTAGACACCAAATTCATCAGAAACCATAACGTAATAACGATTGATTGGTATACAAAACCGATGAGCTCTGGAAGATACTTAAACTACTGGTCGAACCACAAACAATCAATGAAAATCAATCTTCTGAAACAAATGAAAGAAAGAGTGTTAAACATTTGTGACATTACG
Source organism: Altica lythri (assembly GCA_964028335.1). NCBI lineage: Eukaryota > Metazoa > Arthropoda > Insecta > Coleoptera > Chrysomelidae > Altica > Altica lythri. The sequence goes on from OZ034801.1 coordinate 82,751,691, forward strand.
TACCAAAAATCCAATTTACATACCTTAGCTACACTGTTTGTTGACAATTCATATCCGAAGAAGTTAGTACACCACTTGCTGTTCAACACACCGTCAAGATCTCTTCGTTTTAGTCAACAGATTATTCCAGAAGTACAGACTGTCACACGGTATGCTAGTCTCCCATACATAAAGTCTATAACACCTAAGTTGACTAAGTTGTTTAAGAACATTCCAGGACTAAGATTAGCGAATAGATCATCATACACTATTAATAATGTCTTTTCTAACCTAAAAGATAAAACGAAATTACTATCTGAATCCAATGTAGTTTATACTATACCTTGTGGAATGTGTAATAAATTATATGTTGGACAAACTTCAAGAAGACTTAAAGACAGATTAGTGTCTCATAAAAGTGATGTGCGCTTATACCCTGATAGAACAGCTTTAGGGAAACATATAGCCGCTTCCAATCATACAGCAGATTATAATAATGTTCAAGTTTTGGATAGAGAACGCAACACATCTAAGCGAGTTTTCCTAGAAATGGCTCATATTACTAAGATCGGTGAATTATGTATGAATAATAGATCGGATATTCAGAGTTTAAGTGAGATATATGCTTACCTGCTTGTGGTGGATTCTTGATACTAAACCCCCCTTTTTTTCAATCAGTTTTCTACTCAATTTTTGCTGTAGTTTATAATTTTGTGGTTGTTGTTTACATCTTTTTTGAAAGATAACCTAAATGTCAATGTTATATTTGGATGCGTTTCTTTGTACTATAGGTACCTATTGTTTGTTTTCATGGCATTTGTCATTACTTATTTGTCTATAAAACAATAGAAAACATAATTTACTAGTAGAATTTGTGAGAACCTTAATGTTATTAAAACTAATATATTTGTCAGATAATGTTTGTAGATTGTAAATTGATGAAAACTGTAATCAAACCTGAATTAATTTTAATTGTAAAGACGCGTTTTGTTAAGTCATTGCTGATCAAGGTCGCTGTCATGTTTTTGACAATTTTGACATTACTAATTTTTTGGTTAACCAAAGAACAAGATTTACACGTGTTTTAAAATTAAGTTCGTGCTGCGTTATATTGTAATAGTGTTAGATAATAGAACTGTTATCGAGAAATACTTATAATTTTCTGTATTAAGGGAAAGAATTATTGTTGATATTACTTACCTGAAAATTGTGAAGGTACCTTACCGGCATACCTGTTGTGAGAGCTTTCCGTTTTTTGGACTTTGTTATATTGTAGTTATAGTACTACTATAGTTCATTGTAGAATTTTTTTGGTCTGTGTACCGAGATAAGAAGATCTGTAACTATATTACCATAGAATTTGGCTTTCGAATAATACTAAACTTCGTTTTTTTGAATTTGTTGGTCTGTGTACCTGGATATTAATAATAATAATTATAACAATTGTAACCATAATATTGGGTATTTAAACAATACTTACCACCATAGTCATTCCATTAGAACACATAAAGATACAATCTCGACTATCGGTAAACAATCTTTTCATTTTTTTCTTTGTATAAGTTGTACTGAATAACACTTTTTGTAGATCCCTGAAGATGGCTACAATCGTAGCCGAAAGCTTGGTATGATAAATGAGCACACATAATCTATCGTTTCATTGCTGCTAACCCAATCATTCCTATCCTATATATATATATATAGATTAAAAAAATTAATAATTGAGACTGCCAATATTTTTTAACATTCACAATCGGATTGATCGTTTTCATCTTCATCGCTAGCATTATCTATATCTGATTCGTTATCTGAAATAGGTACGTATAATATTTTTATAAATAAATTATAAGACCTTTATATTATGCAATACTTAAATACTATAGCTTCAGATTCTTCATTATTTAGTAAGACTTCTTTTACCGTGGATGGTAACTGCAGGCAAGAAGGCAAAAAATAAATAATTGGGACTGCCAATATTTTTTAACATTCACAATCGGATTGATCGTTTTCATCTTCATCGCTAGCATTATCTATATCTGATTCGTCATCTGAAATAGGTACGTATAATATTTTTATAAATAAATTATAAGACCTTTATATTATGCAATACTTAAATACTATAGCTTCAGATTCTTCATTATTTAGTAAGACTTCTTTTACCGTGGATGGTAACTGCAGGCAAGAAGGCAAAGATGACGCATAATTTTTTCTTTGAATGGCTCGTTTACATCTTTTATTTTATAATTTCGAAAAAACAGTTTACATCTCGTATTATTAATGAATTATTTAAATGTTTTTCAATAAATTATTGAAGTCTAAATTTTTGTTAAATGATGATTGCATACAGAAGATAAGGGAAGGTTTTTATATAATTATTTTTACTGCACCTTATCATTTTTAATTTTCGTAGCCAGCTCTTAGACTAACTAGATCGGTTGTGTTTTTTCACTCCGCGCTTATAAACAATTGCCAATTGCTAAAATCAAGGTAAGCATAAAATTATATTCTTTTTTTTGTATTTATGCTTATTATAACCCTAAATTTGTTAATTAATAAATCCATTTACTGAATTGTGATTGAAATAGAATTACATACCTATGTAATTATACTTTTTGAAATTATGGTCATAGCTTAGCTCCCATTACCCCATTATTAATTTTAGAGACATAAAATACCTAATATTTTATTTAAAATGCCACGTAAAAGAATCCGGACAAACACAAAAACCTGTTGGACGGCGAGTTTATTAGAAAATGCGCTATATATTCTGGAAATGGGAGGCATTTCAGTGTACAAAGTGTATAATCAAACCATTATTCATTAAAGAACTTGACAGAAAAGATACAATTTAGCGAAAGCTAATGATAGAAGCTACAAAAACTCTCCTAAGACTTATTTAATGTTGGCCAAGAAGAAATACTGGCTAAGCATCTTCGGACTATGTCAAAAAATGTTATGGTTTGACAAAGGAACAGTGTCGCAAAGTATGTTATAGTGTATCTGAACAACTAGGTATTGGGAATCGATTTAACCAATTCAATCAATTTTCAGGAAAAAATTGGCTGGCTGAATTTTTACAGCGTCATCTAAATTTGATTATTGGAAAGCCTGAAGTTACCAGAATCAATAGAATCCTCGGTTTTAACAATACTGAGATAACGCGTTTTTTTATTAACTTGAAAAAATTAATAGAACAATACAATTTCTAGCCTTAAATGATTAACAATATAGACAAGACTGGTATAACGACCGACCAAGCTCCCAAAGGGCAAAAACGGGTTCGAACTGTAACGTCCTGAGAAAAAGCTAAGACGGTCAAAGTAATATGTGCAATGAGTGCGTCTGGATTTTTTTTCCGCATTTGATTTTCCTTGGCAAAGTTACTCACCACAGCTGGACAAAGATGAATCACTGGAAGCCATCTACACATGTTTACATGATGGTTGGACTGCTACTCTCAAAGTCTGGAAATTGGCAGAAAGGAACCATGTCTAATGCTTACCATTCCTCCACATTAATCCCACTATCTACAGACCCTTGACGTTGCATTTTATTTCCCGCTTAAAATTGCTTACAACAAAGAGTGGAACTTATATATACAATTAAGAAATTTGATAAAAATTACATGTTGAGCTGGTTAATAAAGCTTACACAAAAATGGTTTTAATAGAAAAAAAGGAATCGATCTTTAAAGCAGCAAGAATATTCTGAATGATATCCACGTTATAGTTAAAATTAAGTTTTTTTAAGTTAAAATACCTGTGTATGGATAATTGGTGGAATGAAGACTTCGAATGTATAAAAGACAGTTCTGATATTAATGATCTTACTGCAAAAGCAGACACTAAAAACCTAAGCACGCATAAGTCACCAAGTTTCCAAGTTAACAGAAAGTGAAAATTAAATTGCATTGCCTTACGGCACACTATTATTTGCTAGTGAAACATCAAATTTTTTTCAAAATGGAGTACATGTTCAGCAAAAGTAAAAAAAAATATTAATTTTTAAAAATTTTAAATTACGCCAGTGCTAGCTAGTCAACTGCGGTGTTAAGTGGAGGTGTACAAATAAAAAATTCACGTCAAAATTATATATTGATGAAACACTAACAAGATTTAAGGTGAGTTTTAAAATTCAATATAATTTTTTTTAACTTAGTTATTACTAACGCATCTGTGCATTAATTATTAAAGTTTGAAAAGGTACGACGTAGTCAATGTAGGAAACACAAAAAATTAGTAGTTCCAGTAAATGACGAGAATCACTCACTTATTTACCAAACCTATTTAAATTTAGACATTATTCATGAGACGCATATTTCTATTGGATACGGTGGACGCACTAGACTGATTAAAAAAATTACACTTGCCTTATTTATTTAGACTTGACAATGTGTCAACCATATCAAAAGATCAATTTGATCTCATCGACATGCAATCACAGGCTGAAGGTCAATATAAGTTTATTATGGTATATCAAGATAACCTTACGAAATTTGTGCAACTCAGAGCATTAAAAACGCAGCGAGCTGATGAAAGTTTTAACAATTAATAATTTATTGGTTCGACATTTTTAATGCAAAAGCCAAATATGAGAATCATCCAGGAAGCAATACTTTTGGTACTGACATAAACATCAAAGAGATGTCATAAGACAGACCTCGAAATTTATATTGTTTAAAATTAAAATAAAAGCGATAAATGATACCCCTTGAGATTGTACCTACAGAATTAGATAACTATACTTTTATAATATTTTCCCTGAACATGACACTTCAACGTAAGCTCAAAAAATCCTCGTTTTTTTTTCTTGTAGGAACTTTGTTTTATCAATCTTCTGAAAGAATTAGAAACTAACCAATTTTGTAATATTATATGTGATCAAGGCTTAAAATACATCGCCAGTTACGTGGCTTTTAAATTCTACCAGAAATATTAGTTTTTGATTGTTAAGGAACGGTTGCGTGAGTTCCCATCTCCGCATATGTGACTCTGAAGGGTGTGCGCGACAAGGGTGCGTCTACGGAGACATGTATTTTATGTCTTTCGCCCTAGGGACAAAACGATATAGACCTTTTTTGCACGTTGACCAAAGAACAAGTGTTCATTAACGTTGCACATTTCAATCCGATTTTTGTACATATTACTAGTGGTTATTGTTTAATAAACTTATTAAAAAAACATACAGTCCACTCAATTATTAAAGTTTAACATGGTCCATCGAACCGCATGAGTTAAATCAACGAATTAAAACTATTAATAATTGCAAAAGTAACAGCGATCACGTGTGTAAGCAGTTGGCAAGTACGAAGAACAAAGGAGCGAAAAGAATCTAAAAATGAAACTAGAGCGACGATCTTCTGGCACAACCTTAACTAATGCAAGTTTTTTCTCGTTCGGCTCCATGCGGGTACAATGCGGGCAATCAGGTCATTATGATGATGTCATCTAGATAAACTAGACAAGTTTCCCATGACAAACCCCGGAGAATGTTTTCCATTAGCCGTTCAAACGTCACAGGAGCATTACAGAGGCCAAACGGAAGGACCGTGAATTGCCATAACACTGGTCCACTGGTAAATGCAGTGTTTTCTTTGTCTGAAGGATTCATTTTAAATTCCCAGTATCCGCTTTTAAGGTCCAAGGTAGAGAACAGAGTAGAACCTGCTAAAGCATCAAGGGCATCATCAATCCTTGGCAGAGAATAACTGTCCTTCTTAGTGACATCATTAAGCTTTTGATAGTCGACACAAAACCGCATTGATCCGTCTTTCTTTCTCACTAATACTACAGGAGAAGCCCACGGACTACTGGATGGTTCGACTATGCCATTTTGAATCATTTATTTAAGGGCTTTATCCGCGCTGTTATGACACATTCGCAGCTCGCCGGAAGTTCGAAATCATCGATTAGCTTAATCGAGGCATCGCCAACTTGTTTTCGATGCAGGAATATTTCTTCATAACCAGTACGAAGGATACGTCGTTGAAAATCAAAATGTAAACCACAGTGGAGCATAACTTCCATGCCCAAAACAACATCTTCATCAACCTCAGCCACCAGCACCGAGTGAACAAGAGAGGTTGAACCAAACTGTAGTGTCACTTGCATCTCTCCAACTGGTAGGCAACATCTTTTTCCGCATAATTATGGTTGATCGAATGATAGTTTTCGTAGCTCCAGTGCTGAAGTTCTTTCTGTCAATGAGGCCATCTACATATAAGCTGCCCACGTGGTCTCGTAGAGTTGCCAATTTAATGGTGTGAGGGACTTCGGGATTGTTTTCCTGCAGCTGGGGTACTTCAGCAGGAGATTTTTCTTTTTGGGGGCAAGTATTTCTTATGTGGCCTAGTTCTCCGCAGTTCCAGCATCTCACTGGTCGCCTTCTTTTTGGAGATAACTTTATTAACCTCTCCAATACCGCTTCGACGTCGCTAACGGAATAAACGGCATGGTCGCAATTACCGGTGACTTCCCTTAGTCGAGCAACTCCACGTTAGGCTTCCGTCACCGCATCAATCTCCAGAGCAATGGTCAAGGCGTCCACAAGAGACTTCGGCCGCGCCAACCGTACAGCCCGCTGCAACTCGACGTTTTGAAGACCATCGGTGAAGGTTTGAACCGCCAGGCACTCCAGGAAATCCTCCGCCACATTTGAATACGCAAGCCGTACCATTCTTGCCACTTCCGCCTCAAACTCCTGGATAGTCTCTTCATTTTTCTGCTTCCGGCTCTTCAACTGCATGCGGTATACTAGTTGTAGATAAGTTTGGCCATAACGCATCTCCAGACAATTCACCAATACCTCAAAATTGTCAGCCTCATACGGTGTCAATGATTGCACGACGTCTAAAGCCTTGCCTCGCAGAGATATGGTTAGCGACAATGCCTTCTCCTGGGATGACCAACCATTTGCTCTGGCCGCTGCGTCGAATTGTTTTAGGTAATTTGGCCAGGAAGTCTTCCCGTCGAAGGTCGGGGGTTTCATCATAGTTCGTACCGGGGTCGCCTCCCCGTTTCCTCGTCGGTCGATGCTTCTTTATTTCGGACTGCACTTGCTTTTTGATCTCGTCTCGCAAGTTGGCCACTTGGTGGTTTAAGTTGTCCACTCGCTGATTCAAGTTGGCCATTAGCTGGTTTTGCTCTTCTAGCAAGTTGGCCACTGCTGGTTTTGCTCGTCTCGCAAGTTGGCGTTGTTGATTCCGTTCATCACGAAGAGTGCAGATTTCGGAGCGTAGATGCGATATTTGCTGCGAGAAGGAACTGGATAACTCTTCTGGTAGGGTAGACATCCGTTGTGACAGTTGGGACATCTCCTCTTGTTGGTTCGTCATTCGTTGTGATAGCTCCTAATGCAGCCGGGAAAGTTGTTGAGTTTGTTTTTCATGTTGGCTCATCATTCGTCCTAATAGTTCCTCTTGCAGCCGGGAAAGTTGTTGCTATTGTTTTTCTTGCAGCCGGGAAAGCTGTTGCGATTGTCCATCTTGCAGGCGAGAAATTGCTTCTTGAACCGGGTCATCGAACTCCACAACGTCAGGGTACATATTATTATCTAGGTAGTATTCACGAAGCCTTCTTAACAATACGGATTTGCTCCCAGTAGTTTCCAACTCTAATTCTTCGAGCTGTCTTCGGAGCTCAGCCACCAATAATTCATTTATTTGTTTTTCCAGGCATTCTTGTATCTTCACCCCACACCTGACACCAATTTGAAACACTTATGGGGACTTTAACACATTTTATTCACAAAATTGTTAAGATACACTGAACTCAGCTAGATAACGTTTAAACTGATTGACAATGCAATGAACTATTGTAAATTATTTGAACTCCCCTTAACTGTCCATACATCCCCTTATATAAAACAAAAGAATACTCTAGAATGAACGCGAAACATAAATGGAACTTAAATAGTAAACACTAGAAAGAGACAGAAGATTCTAGAACAAATAACCTAAGAATAGTCTTTCAAGTATAGGTCCCTTTCCTAATTGGTTATCCCGTTACAATATTATGAAGAGAAAAGGTTTGGTTGTTTGCTTGTTTGAAGTGAATAGCCTCCGAAACTACTGGACGGCTTTGAAAAATTCTTTTACCGTTGGAAAGCTACACTAATGCCGATATTAAATTTCAAAAAATTAGGGATCCTAATTAATGTAACAAAAAATGACCTTAAAATCCTTACATCGCATGCGCTGAGAATGCTATTGATTATAGAATAAAATAATGTACTACGATTTTGAAGAATATATAATTATCTACAAAAAATGTCAAACTGTTAGAGTTACGTCACAATAAGTATTTTTTAATTTTTTAAGTTTTTATCTTGGTATTAATAAAAATAATCAGATAAGATCAGATATTACGAATTTAAAAATGTAAGTGTTAAAAAAAATCGTACCACGTGGCTCACTTGCGTGGTTAGCTCGCTACAAAACAGTCGTGTGGAATTCAATTACTTTTGCTTACATATAATAATAGATGCAGTATACCCTGCCATCGAGAATTAACATGAAAAAGATTTTCACTGGTTGTGTTCTAGAGCAATAGTGCCACCCAGGAATGATAGTGTTAACGAAAAAAACGATTTGATAATTCAAAAAGTTCACGGCCAAGTAAAATTTTACAAATCAATCGACACCATGACAAATATTGAAGACGCAGTCCATTATCCACAGGAATTTTTAAATTAACTCAACCCTTCCGGTCTGCCACCACGTGAATTGGCGTTAAAAATCAGAATTCCAATCATGCTTTTAAGAAATTTAAGCCCTCCGAGCATGTGCAATGGAAGGAGGCTACTTATAAAGGAATTAAAGGACAATTAAGTTGTAGCAACCATTATAACTGGCCCAGCAGCTGGTCAACTAGCTCATATACCGATGGTCCCAACTGATCTACCAATTCCATTTAAACGGCTTCAACTTCCTATCAAAACATCTTTCGCTTTTACTAATAATAAGTATCAAGGCCAAACTTTCCAATTAGCAGGGATCAGCCTCCGAAAGAATTTTTTTTCTCATGGCCAACCGCCTAACGCGGGTCGGAGCACCTAAAAATCTTTATTTTGCTGCCAGAAAATAAAACAACATGTAATATCGTTTACAGGAAAGCGTTGACCCAACAAATTTAATGGCTCTTGTTTGTAGATGTAAAACTTTTTACAAACATTAGTGCAAATATATATAAACTAATCAAATATTTAAAAAAAAACTTATTAATAGCAAACAAAAGTACTAAGAAAAAAAGAAAAAAAAATAATACTAAGAAAAAATAAATTATAAAAAACAAAAAAAATCTATAAAAAATATACTAAAAGTAATCGATTTTTAAACCTTTTTGGTAAGTGTGTTTGTAAAAAAAAATTTGTCTTTAATACCCGTGCAAAGCCGGGGCGGGCTGCTAGCATAATGATAATAATAAATTAATCGAGACGCACTTGGATGGGTTGTACGAGAAAGAAAAAAGTACGAAAGCTACTTCACAAAATATTAGTGATTTTATAGATTCAGTAAACAAACATCTAAAAGCTTTAAATGCGTTAGAACAAGATACAAGTACGTGGGATTTATTATTGGTTAGGTTTATAACAAAACGATTGGGTAATCAAAATAATGCTAAATGGGTCGAAAGTAGAATAAGTAAAGAAATTACAAGCATTATATTAAAGAAATTAAATTTTCTTCGAAAACGATTTGATTTGTTGTAAAGACTTGAAAATACTTATAATAATTCATATAAACGCGACAAGAAATTTAATAAAGGGTGTGAAATTAAACATAGAGGCTTAGTTGCTTAAAATAAAGTTTTAAATGAAAAATCATTTACGTGTTTATTTTGTAATGAAAATCATAAAAATTATTTGTGTAAAAAATTTAAGCGAACCTCCATTACAGCAATGGTAAATCAATTCAAACTTTGCACAAATTGTTTACGGCCTAGCCATAACAACAACAGTGTTATACGGTTATACGGTCCCTGTAAATCTTGCGGAGAGAAGCACAATACGTTACTCCATCAAAATGAGCCTACTGTAAGCAACATAAATAATTCGCAAATGCCAGCAGTTTCAGATGTGTCTATTGGCGTCTTACTTATAGCAAATTTAACGAAAAAAGAACGGTACTATTATTTACTGATCTCGTAAATATTATTGATAGAAATATCAAAATATGTACTGCGCGTGCGGTATTAGATTCTGGTTCTCAGTCCAGTTTTATATTTGAATCATTTCGCAAAAACTCGATTTAAATTCAGAAAAGATTGAATTTGCTGTTTCGGGTTTAGGTGACAACATGAAAATAAACTATAAGTATAATTTCAAAATGAATTCGATTAATAATGATTTTATTACAAACATGACATGTTTGGTTTTATCACTGGCTATATACCAATTAATAAAATTGATCTTTCAAATATCACCATTCCACTAGGTATTTTATTGGCTGATCCCACCTTTAATGAACCGGGATCCATTCTTAATTCGTGCGGATAATTTCTGGCAAATTTTATGAATGAAAGGTAATGGGTTTAGGTAGTCCGGTATTCCAAAACACTAAACTGGATTGGATAGTATCTGGCACCGTAAGCGGAGCTATTCAACGAAAATCATTATGTGCCTTTACACAATCTCACGTGGTAGTACAAAACCAGTTGGAACAATTTTTTGCATTAGAAATAGTTTCGACAAAATCTTCATGGTCTTCTGAAGAAACACAATGTGAAAATCATTTTCTTTAAAATACAACTAGACTTCCAGATGGGAGATTTAAAGTTTCAATTCCATTAAAATTGTCTTGTGACAAGCTAGGCTTATCGTTTGAATCCGCGAAAAAATGGTTTTTATCACTAGAATCAAAATTTAGAAAAAATCCTATCCTTAAACATCAATATAGAGAATTCCTTAAAGAATACTTAGATTTAGGACATATATCTAAATCTCTAGATGACTCCTTGATCCATGGATATTTTATTCCCCACCATGTAATTGTGCGATCTTAAAGCGAAACAACCAAACTACGTGTTGTTTGACAGCCTGTCAAAATATTATAACAGATGATGAAGAATTGTTAGATGAGACATTTAAGATTTTAGAAAAGTTCATTTGTTATATTTACGGAGCTCGTGATTCTTGGAACTTCAATGAAGTTCGGTTCCAACTGTTTTCAAACACTTACAAGTACAAAAAATTAGATGATAATTTAAAAAAATAGATTTCGTAATGTTGACCCATTAAGCCTACCACCATGTAAATCTGAATTATATCACTATTTACTACGAGTTCGTTACGTAACAAAGTTTTGGAGAAATGCTTATATGAAATATCCTACATCTTTATCGCCTCAAGCTTCCGGCTGGACCGTAAATGACGGTAAATACGATTTTATCAGGTACGAGAAAACAGAAGGGAGACAGATAAAACAAAAGAGGAAATAACAAGATCATGGAAAGAAACGACAGTAAAGCTGAAGAGGACCCCAGTAAAGGACCTAAGAGTATCAGTTGAGAGAACCGACAGCATCTTGTCAAAATTTGCCGGCCTTAGCAGTAGACACTGGGGAAGAACCACACGCGTGGAGCCCGGTAAAAGACCCAGGAGAGAGGAGACTACGGAGGACCAGTACCAAAGTACGAAGGGGAAATCTCTAGAGGAAATCGAAGAGGCGATGAGAGGCCTCGCAGCAAAGCCAGAAGAACTCATGGAGTTAGTGAAAAGGTATCCCAACACACAAACCAGCATTGTGAGAGGGATTACCCAAATGTATGACATACGTGGCCTGGTTAGAGGAGATGCTGACCAACTAAAAGAATTAGCCGCCGGCATGACACCTAGCAGCGGAATGCAGGATGCGGCAAACCAGACTTTGCCCTGCGAGTGCGCAAATAAAATATTCACGTTGGAGAGAATCGAGGCTGTTGACGATTTTCGTCAAATCATTGACAAAGAGTGGAAGCAAAACCTGCTCTCGGCTGTGACCGTCAAGACGGGAAACCCCCTATACACCCCGGATGAGATAACAAAGGTGGTGCTGGTGGAGCCTAAAAACCCAGAGATGCTCGCCAGCATACAAAAGCTCTTTGGAGAAAAATTCCCTGACTTAATCGGGGCTGAGGAGGACCTGGAAGTCCTAGAGCAACAAACACAAATTGAAGCAAAAAAGGACCTTATCACCAGAAAGGTGGTAAAAATTAAGCAAAATGGCACCATAGAGGACCTCTGGCCAAGCTGGTCATATTAAGGGAAACACTGGCGCTAGGAGAGCCCTTCGCCATGCACGATGTGGTCACGCAGTCGCTGGTGACTCTACGAAAGATGGTAGGAGCCATCTTTAAAGACTCGGGATCCAGCACAGATATCAACACCACAGCAAGTTTCTGTCACGACGCCAAAGATGTCAAACGTGAAAGGGCCCCGACCACATAGAGCATGGTCATCAGCGAGGGCAACAGACCTTAGTCAGAAGTGTTTAAGCATGGTGAGAAACGCTCTGGATAAGAGCGCGGACAGGGAGGCCATCAGGGCGGTGCGAAGCACCAGACAAGGCAAGCTCCTGATGGTCGTAAACAGGGATAGGGAAGCCTTCACTAACCTGGGGATGGTCCTCAAAAACATGCCCATGAACTAAAAGCAAGGAGGGTGGGAAAAGAATTTATTGAGACCCTGTACATAAGAGGGATAGAGGACGGCATAACAAAGGAGCAAATTGCAACAGCAATAAAGGCCACAGTTTAAATTCAGCGAAACCCGCCCTATAAAGAATAACACGGTCGCGGTCAGCGTAATGGCAGACAAGGAAATAGCGGCTAAGCTCCTGGAAAGGAAACACCTCAGGATAGGTCTGTCGAAGGGCCTAATAGAAAAAAGAATAAAGGGTGGACCAATGTAGAAAGTGCTGGTCATATGAGCATGAATATTCCAAATGTCAAGCGCCCGACAGATCCCTACATTGCTACATATGTGGGAAGGCGAAAAACACCGCACAGGAGTGCGGTAGCAAGCTCTCCTGCACTGCATGTTCAGAAAAGGCATATGCCTTCGATCACAGGTGAGGATCGAAGGACTGCCAAAGCTTTATGGAGGCCCTGCAGAGGGTACAGAGAAGGGGGAAGGTACAGGAGCCTAGCCAGGACACACCCAGGATAACTGACGATGGAGTAAAAGAGAGGCCGCACCACCAGGATACTGGGACAGCGAGAGAGGAAACGGAGGAGCAGCCGACCCCAAAGAATACATAGGCAACTGCCACGAAGCCTTTCACCAGTTGTCATTGTATTGTCCTTATATTTATTATTTGTTTTTGCAACTAGATCTATATACAAGCTTTTTATGTATACATATTTTAACTTATTTTAATCTTTACACCTTTTATTTCTACACTTTTATTTATACACTTTTATCTTTACATTCTATTTTAACCATTTATCTTTATAGTTCTTTTGAACCTTTTAGCATATTTTAGTTATGCATGATTTTATCCTTTTATATTTACACTGTCTTTATGTTGTTGTTATTTATTAATTCAGTGATGTACCATATAAGGAGACCACATGCCCATCAAAATACTTCAAATAAACGTTGACAGGAGGAAAGCGTCGCACGACCTGGATCTGGTCTGCATACAGGAACCAAACCTCTCCAATATACGCAAGGATGGGAGATGAATAAGAGACCCAGATGAGAGGGTGGCCACTTTCTGTGTAAATAGGAGGTGCGGAGTGGAGGGCCACAAGGTCTGGAGCGGGGTGGTCAAATTCTCTCTGGAAAAAATGGCCATCTACACTGCTACGTAACCCCCAACACAAATAGACAATATTTTGAGGAATATATAGACGAAGTGATAGAGGACATACGTAACGAAAGGGGAGAATCTGTTATCCTAGGGGACCTGAATGCAAAGTCACCCCTTTGGAGTGGCACTTTGAAGGATCCAAGGGGAGAATATCTAAATGGTTGGCTGCAATCACTCAATATGGTTGTAGCCAACGATGGGCAGAAACCCACTTTCTGCAGGGGACCCCAGAAGTCGTTCCTAGACCTTACGGCTTCAACAAACGGGGCCTCCCGAAACTTGAGGGTGTGGAGGGTCCTAGATGACAAGGAATCCCTTAGCCTCCATCGATACATCGTCTTTGAAGTGGAAGATTCGGCAACGAAGCCTAAGGGGATATGGAAGCAGAGGTTCCTGGACGAGACCACGTTGGCAAACACGCTGGCATTGTCGTTGAGGGAGGGCCTCAAAATAGAAGAGGCGTCTCAGAAAAACGGTCGTGTTTTCGACTCGGTAGTTAAGTGTTGTAAAAAAAATCAAAAAGTTACACAAAGTGGTCTATTATGTGTGAATTGTGGAACGTAATCACATAGTGCCTTAAGCAATTAAAATGTATTAAATATATCGACGATCAAACAGTTATGTGCAGTGAAGAAGGTGTGAGGTTAAGTGGTCCACCAACTGAAATCTTGGAGAGTGAGGCTCATGATGAGGATCTGAGACCAACTGAAATCAGATATTTAAAGAAAATTATTAATCAGAATGAATTGATAATATCAAATCAACAAATTACGATTAATTTACTGAAAGAACAACTTGATTTATTTAAGTACAAACAATTAATTGGTCAGTCGCCATCTACAAAACAAAACACGAATTTAATTAACCATTCTAATAGACATCTAAATTCTGAACTATCGAAACAGTCTAGCACTAAAGAATAACCAAAAAACAAACAAACTACACCTGCAAAAATTTTGCTGTTAATGAAAGTCCAGATGTTAATAAAGAAAGGAGTTCCCCAACAAAAACTGGATTTAAAAATGGTACAAATAAACAAGTTAGTTCCTTAATCAAAAATAAACAATTATCAGCTGATATTTTAAAAATACAAACAGAGGCAAAATGTTCAGATATTATTAATTTACCTAACGATGAAAATTTGATAGATAATAATTCGGTAACAAATAATAGTGAAATGGAATGAAAAACTGTTAGGCATAGAAGAAGGAATAGACCTACTGTTATAGGCAATAATGAGAACTCTGAAATTAGTGGTGTCCCAAAATTTACTCATCTCCATGTTACTAGAGTAGACCAACATACAACGGCTGATGATCTTAAGAAGATGTTAGAAAAATATTTTCCAGAAGTAATTTGTATGTCTTTAACCGCTAAGCATCCTAACATATATTCTTCTTTTAATGTCTCAATTTTTGAACAAAGTTTCGATTTAGCGATGGATCCAAAACTATGGCCGGTAGGCTCCTATGTAAGCAGGTTTTTTATAAAGCGCGCGGCAGATACGCAAATAAAGTAAACGATGAAGAAATGACTTTTAAACAGGAAAAAAAGAAGGGATGTGTACGATCTCCTTCTGTTAAATATACAGGGACCAAATCAATTTAAAATGGATTGTTCATATGCTTATTATAAGGAGTCTGATTTAAAATTTCTTTGCATTACTAAGACGTGGTCAGTGGATGACGAAGTGATAAATTATAATTATCCAAATTTTAAAATTGTAAACTCTTTTAGTAGATCTTAACACTAATGTGGTGGCGTTGCAGTTTGGGCAAGAGATGATATAAAGGTTAGTTTCATTATACTCGATCAGTTCTGTGTTGAAAAAGATATTGAGGTATGTGGTCTGAAGTGGAATTATAATTCAAATCAACACACAATTTTAGTATGCTACAGATCTCCTAAAGGGACATTTGATGTTTTTTATGAAAAACTTAATCTTATTTTAAATTTTAAACCAAATCAATTCCTATTTTTAACCGACTTCAAAAAATGGGAAGGTTATCAATTCGACCATATTTTTTTATGGTTGTTAGCGAATATCTCCGGTATTTATGATCCGATTTGAAAAATTCTTTTTGCATTCAAAAAAGTAGAGTTTTCCATTGGTCCCATAAAAATTTGGTTAAGGTCTGGTCATCAATGTGAAAGATATTCCAAGAAACATCACATAAATCAATAAAATAAGCTATGCAGTTAAGTTAATATGTTAATAATGATGTATAACATAAAAACGTAATAATAAGCCCGTTACTGTCCCACCCTGAAGGAAAAGACCTCTTCTCACAAGCAGAAGAAATGAGCATTTAATCAATTCTCTTGCTCACTGCGTGTAGGTGATTTTAGACAATTAAGTCCACGTTTCATCACAAAGTTTTCCTTTACCGTAAGTGCATGGTATTTCTAGGTGTTAGACAATTTACTTAGGTCTCCAAAAAGTCACATTGGTACATTTCGGGATTGTTGGAGATTGAACTCAGTACCTCTTGCACGGTATTTGAAAGGTTTTGAAAATAGTACATCATGAATCAAGTAACAACTAAAAATGATAAAATAAAAGCTTTTTTAAAAAAATTAAACCTCCTTTAAAAAGAATGTACTAAAGAGCCAGAAATAAAATCTTTATTTCTTAAAAAAATTGGAAACAACTAGGCATCTGATTTTGATTTTCTTGAAGTCGGCTTCAATGGGAAATTACCCTCTATTTTAATCATAGCTATTAAATCTAGATTTCGAATGTTAGTTACTCAAATCTTTACAAAGATATAAACCATTGGAGCCGACTTCAAGGAAATTGAAATCAGATGCCTATAACAAAATTTTTAGGTTATAGTAAGTGCAAGGAGCAAAGATAACAGAATGGCACAACCACAAGTTACAATAGTAAGAAGTTCTGTGGAAACGTTACAAGAATATAAGATTGGTTCAGATTGGAATACTTATAAGGAAAGGTTGGAACAATATTTTATTGCTAATTACGTCAAGGAGAATCGAAAAGTTCCGGTATTGTTAACAGTTATTGGGGATCAAGCCTATGAAATAATAAAAGGATTATGTGATCCACTCTTGCCGAAGGATAAGACTTTTGCTGAGCTTTGTGTATATTTGACTAACCAATTTTTCAAAAAAGTATCAGTATTTAAAGAAAGAATCGAATTCTATGCATTGAGACAATCAGAAAGTGAGTCGGTAAGGGACTTCTTTATAAAAATTAAAAATAAGGCCATAGACTGTAAGTTTGGAGGTCAATTAAATGATATATTGAAAGACAAACTGTTATCGGGGTTAAGAATAGGACATATTTTGGACCGGCTGTGTGAGAAAGATCAAACAATATCATTGGATAACCTGTTGGAAGTGGCTTTAAAGAAAGAAGCGGCGATAATACAATCGAGTGTTGCAGTTCCAGTAAATAAAGTAAGTAATAGTTAACCTCGTGGTGAAGGTAGTAAAGGAGCAGTACAAAAAGCCAAGGAAGAAGAGAAAAATGAGTATAAAACCGAAGAGGGTAGTAAGTGTACAGCCAGTGGGGGAGTCAAACACAATTTAAAAACGTGTAAGTACAAAAATATGTATGTAAAATTTGTAAAAAAACTGGTCATTTAGCTAAAGTTTGTTACAAAAATAAAGAGAAGAATACAAATTATTTAGAACTGAGAAATGAACAAGAAGGGGAAACAGAAGGGGAAAGCAATTTTAATTTTATTGATATGTATTGATATGTATTGATATGTATTGATATGTATTTCGTATCATCAAATAATTTATATGTTAAACCGTTTAGAGTAAAGATGTTAATAAATAATATTAGTATTTTAATGGAACTTGATTCAGGTGCTGGTATATCAGTAATTCCCGAAAGTGTGTATTCACAACATTTTGCTGATTGCTTTTTAAAACCAACAAATGTAAGACTTAAATCTTTTGATGGTACCATTATTATACCTTCTGGGGAAATTTTTGTAGATATTTCTTATAAAGGTATTGTTACGTTCTAGGGGTTCAAAATAAAATCACTGCTGAACGAAAATGTCTAATTTATTTACACACTACAAACTAAACGAATTATAACTAAACTAACTAAACTAACTATAACACACTAATTTATGTACAACAATTAACTTCGATTTATATTCACTATTTATTTTCACTTCGTAGTTCGCTCAACTATTTAGACTGTCGCTATTAAATTTAAACTTCCCTTGTGGGTCGTGGCTCTCCGCTTATATACCAGTCCACAGCTTCCAGAACGTCCTTCGGTAACAATTTCTAGAACGTCTGCATAGTGAAGGAAGTCTCTCGTTTGTTCTGTTCGAGAATAAGCGCGTTGTTTACCTGGAGAGCGACAGGGGCGTACTAAGGGGTTCTCGCTCGTTACACTGCCCCCTCCTTAAGACGTTCGGTCCCCGAACACCTTGGTTGGTATGTCTGAACCTACAGGCATCTCCCATTCTGCAGCTCCCTTGCTTTTCGAAATAGCAATCCACAGTCTTCTCCTTCATTGTGTTTCCGCTCGGGTTGAAAATGCACACGAGTATCTCTATTCCTGTCTTATGGAAAAGCACCTCGAGCATGTTCCGGACGACTCTCCAGTTGAGTTGATCTAGACCACAACCCAACTTAGGCACAGCCAGCTTCTTCACTTCCAACCTAGTGAGTTCGTTTCTTAGGTTCAGCAAGGTATTCCACATACTTCTATAGCTAGGCTTGTAATCGGAAAACCTCTTAGTCACCATGTAGAAGAGGTGACGATGACCGTCAGTGAGACTCAGAATTTTTCCGGGATGGGGCTGTTGTCTGGAGAGCTCAGATACACGGCCAAACTTCTTCCTAAAGACTAATGCTATTCCCCTGGACATATGCAGATCTTCGGCGACACAATGGGCTAGGGAATAATCTCCAGGCACAGAGAAGAGGTCCTGCTGCTGCTCGGTGGTAACTCCGAATCGTGCCTTCCCAGTTCCACCATAGTTCTCCATGAACTGGTCGAAACTCATCTCAACATGCTCTGGGCTGGTCGTCCTTCTCAGATGGGTCTCGTCTTGTTCGTCGTATTCCGCCTCGTATTTCGCCAGCCGATTTACATGGACCACGCGCCTCTTGCCCCTTGGGAGTTTTTGTATACGGTACACTACATCATTGATCCTTTTTACCACTCTGTATGGACCCTCCCAATTCCTCTGTAGCTTAGGTGATAATCCTCTCTTCTTCTGGGGGTTGTACAGCCAGACCAAATCTCCAGCGTTAAAACCACCTTCTGTAGCTTTGCTGTCATAACGGGTCTTCATTCGGTCACTAGCAATTTGTATGTTTTGTCGGACCTTTTCATGAATGTAGTGTAGCCTGCCCCTCAATGTGCTCACGTAGTCCTCACCAGCGATCTCTGTTCCGGGCTTACATCCAAACTCTAGGTCACAGGGTAATCTTATTTCCCGGCCGAACATGACACAAGCTGGTGTCTCTCTAGTAGACTCTTGCACGGCTGATCTATAGGCCATGGTGAACAAATGAAGGTACCGGTCCCAGTCTCTTTGATGGTCAGAGACCACTTTAGCCAAATATTTTCCCACAGTTTTATTCATTCTTTCGACTAGGCCATCTGACTGTGGGTGAAGAGGCGTTGTCCTGGTCTTCTTGACTCCGAGTATTTCACAAATGCTCTGGAATAGGCCAGACTCGAAATTTCGTCCCTGATCAGAATGTAGCTCCAGTGGCACTCCAAACCGACTAAACATCTCTTTTATCAGCACGTCTGCCACTGTCGAGGCCTCTTGGTTTGGGATGGCATGTGCTTCAACCCATTTGGTAAAGTAATCCGACGCCACCAATATGTACTTGTTCCCATCGTCGGTCTCTGGGAATGGGCCTGCGATGTCTATAGCAACTCTTTCCATGGGACTGCCTACGTTATACTGATTCATTGGCGCTCGTCGTTTTCCTCTTGGGCCATTCGTTGAAGCACAAAGTCTACATTTTCGGCACCAGTCCTTGACGTCTTCTTTGCAGTTGACCCAGTAAAAACGTTCTCTGATCTTTTCCAACGTTTTCTTGATGCCGAAGTGTCCACCGGAGGTTCCATTATGAAGTTTCTCCAATACTTCTGTCGTCCGACTCCGGGGAATTATCAGCTGAGTCCTAGCTGCAGTACCCTCGTCATTCTCGACGGACCTCTTCAACAATCCATCCTCTACAATAATGGAGTCCCACTGCGCCCAGTAGGACTTGACCCTGGGACTCAGGTGACTCACTTCTTCCCATCTTGGTCTCTGTCCGTTTGCTTTCCAGTCAAGCAACATCTTTAGTTCGGTGTCACCTTCTTGGTCTCGCTTCAGGGATTCTGGCAGCCAATCTAGATCCACGACGGTTGTTCTTAAACAGAATTCCTTCTCTTCTGCTTTGCTGCAGTGTTTGCAGTCGGAAGGACAAGGTCTTCTAGATAATGCGTCAGCGTTGCCATGTGACTTCCGGGCCCGGCGTTCCACAGAGAAATGATATTCCTGTTCTTTGCGTTGTGGTTTAACCGGCTTCTTGCAGTTACGCTGAATGTGTCGTCTTTCGCCGCAGTTCCAGCATCTTGGTCCGCCATTACGTTTCTCCTGGAGAACTCGGCGAATTACTTCCTTAATTCTATCGTCGCAGACTGGCGAATCATCAAGCTGTCTCACTTTGCTCTGTCCTCTGTGAGAAGCTTGTTTAGCAGCTTCAAATTCTAGTGCATGGGCCAGGGCGTCATCTAGGGTTTTGGGTCGAGCCAACCGCAACGTCTGCTGAGTCTCCGTGTCTCTCAACCCATCGACGAAGGTCTGGACAGCAAGTTGTTCTAGGAAGCTGTCCGGTGCTGAAGGATAGGCCAGCCTTACCAACCTTGCTATGTCTGCTTCGAATTCCTGCAAGGTTTCTGCACTCTTCTGATGGCGACTCTTGATTTGTGCGTGATACACTTGTTGGAGATGTGCATCACCATATCTCATTTGCAGTCTACTTGTCAGAGCCTTATAATCACCTTGTTGACTTGCAGGAATGGTCTGAAGGATATTCAGTGCGTCTCCTCTTAATGCAACAATTAAGGCAGTTGCTTTCTCTTCATCGTCCCAGCAGTTGGCGTTGGCTGCTGCTTCAAATTGTTTATGATATGTGCTCCAGGGTATTTTGCCATCAAAAGTTGGAGGTTTGATCTTTGTTCGCCCTGGCTCACCCCGTTCTCCCAGCTTAACAGAACAATATTTGTTGAAGTTCTTGCTCAAACGCTCTTCCATGGTTTTCACCTGTTCTTCCAATTTTACCTGCATTTCTTCCTCCATATTAACCAATCTGCCTTCAATGTTTCCAACCCTGTCTTTTACGCTTCCAATCTCATTTTCCAGCTTGGAGTAATTATTCTTCAACTCATTTTCAATCAATGTCAATTTATCTCCCAAATTATCTTCCATTTTTTTAGTGTTTTCTTCCATTATCTTTCTAGTATTTTCTTCCATTTTATTCTCCATTTTTTCAAGGGCTTGCTTGAAAAATTCCATTGTCGCCTGATCCATTTTCTTCGTCTGTGATCTCGTAACTGGCATACAAAATATTCACTAATGAAGTCCACAATTAACACAGCAGTTCAATTTACCCCACACCTGACACCAATTGTTACGTTCTAGGGGTTCAAAATAAAATCACTGCTGAACGAAAATGTCTAATTTATTTACACACTACAAACTAAACGAATTATAACTAAACTAACTAAACTAACTATAACACACTAATTTATGTACAACAATTAACTTCGATTTATATTCACTATTTATTTTCACTTCGTAGTTCGCTCAACTATTTAGACTGTCGCTATTAAATTTAAACTTCCCTTGTGGGTCGTGGCTCTCCGCTTATATACCAGTCCACAGCTTCCAGAACGTCCTTCGGTAACAATTTCTAGAACGTCTGCATAGTGAAGGAAGTCTCTCGTTTGTTCTGTTCGAGAATAAGCGCGTTGTTTACCTGGAGAGCGACAGGGGCGTACTAAGGGGTTCTCGCTCGTTACAGTATGTGTATAAATAATTGTCGTTTGATTGTAATAAAAAACGGTACAACGCCGTTAATAGGAAGGGATTTGATGCAGTTTTTTAAATTTAAAATTGAAACCCCTGTAATGTCTGGCATAAACAATATTTCTAACGATTCGGATATATCACGTTTAACGGAGAAATACAGTTCTCTATTTAAAAATGAATTAGGGCTTTTTACATATGAAAAGATTGACTTAAAAGTAGAACCTGGTACTAAACCCGTATTTTGTAAACGGCGCGCATTACCATTTGCATTTAAAAACGCAGTAAACGATGAACTAGAGAAATTAGAAAAGCAAGGTGTAATTCAAAAAATCGATACTGCGGAGTGGGGAACACCTCTGGTTCCGGTGGTTAAGGATACCGGTAAAATTCGTTTGTGTGCTGACTATAAGGTCACTATAAATAAATTTCTACAGGAAGTTAAGCATCCTTTACCAAGGGTGGAGGAATTATTTGCAGCTCTTCAAGGTGGTAAATATTTTACGAAATTAGATTTTAGGAACGCGTACAATCAGTTAGAATTGATTGATGAAACAAAAAAATTACTTTGTTGGAGTACTTATAAGGGTATTTTTCAATTAAATAGGTTACCGTATGGTACGAAACCCGCTTGTAGCATTTTTCAGAAAACAATCGAGAAAGTATTGTTGGGAGTTCCTAATGTCATAAATTTTATGGATGATATTCTGATTACAGGTAGGAATCGGGAAGAACATCTTAAAAACTTGGAGATAGTTTTCAAAAGGCTTAGTAAGGCCGGATTTAGGTTGAATTTAGAAAAGTGTAGGTTTTTCCAGGCTGAGATTAAGTATTTAGGGCACATATTAGATAAGGATGGATTTAGGAAGGATCCAGAGAAGGTTAAGGCGATCGTAGATTGTTCTAGGCCTCAAAATGTAACGGAAGTAAGAGCCTTTGCAGGGATGGTAAATTATTATGGTAAATTTATTCCAAATTTATCCACGTTACTTGAGCAATTATATAAGTTATTACAACGGAATTATAGTTTTAATTCGACAGATAAATGTGAAAGGGCATTTATTAAGTCAAAAGAAATTATTTGTGCAGAGTCAAGATTAGTTCACTACAATCCTACCCTACCATTAAAATTAGTTTGTGATGCTTCCAAAGTAGGGTTAGGTGCAGTATTAATGCATAGTTACCCAGACGGTTCTGAAAAACCAATAAGTTTTGCCTCTAGAGTTTTAAATAAGCATGAAGCTAAATACTCTGTTATTCATTTAGAAGCGTTAGCTATTTATTGGGGAGTACAAAAATTTTCTCAATATTTATTAGGTAATCATTTTATCCTCTGTTCAGATCATAAGCCTTTAATTGCACTTTTTGGAGAAACAAAAGGTATTCCACAAATGGCTGATGCTAGACTTCAACGTTGGGCATTGTTTCCAAGTGGTTTTAATTATTCATTTAAATATATTAAGGTGCTGAAAATGGTTTGGCGGATGGATTGTCTAGGTTACCGTTACCTTCGACTTCCGTGGAAGTTGATGAGGATCTTGACTATTTTCATTATCTAGTGGAAGAGAATTTACCAGCCAGCGCGGCCGGTATACAACAAGAGATCCGTTCAGATCCGTTATTAAGTACAGTTTTTAGATATGGTAGAGACGGATGGCCTGAAAGTGTATCCGATGAGATTAAACCTTTTGCAAATAGAGCGAAGGAGCTTTCAATTGATCATAATCTCATTATGTGGGGGTATAGGGTAGTAATTCCACCCAAATTTCGCACTAGTCTTTTAAAGGAGCTACACGGTACACACAGTGGTATAGTAAGAATGAAAGCTGTTGCTAGGCAGTATTTCTGGTGGCCATCTTTTAACTGGCAATGACACGGGTTTAAAAGACTGGATACCAAATGCCTCTGCCATTACATTATCTAATGTATGTACTAATACTAATGTAAAGTCGGAACCCAGTAAAACCATGAGTGAAACGCCGAAAAATGTAAAGTGTTCGTCGGGCGTGGGTGTTTCGAGTAGTAATACTGTTGATCAGTGCGAATCATCCGGTAGTGGTAGTATAAGTGGTGGTTCGGGTATTAAAGACAGGCTAAGGAGAAATGTGAAACCTCCAGAGCGTTTAAATTTGTAAACTTTGTTTTCTTTTTTTTTTGTTATAATGAGTTGATAGGCATTTCTTTTATTTGTAGCTCATTAGGGAGGGATGTAAGATATTGAGTTGGCTTAATAACCTTATATGTGGAGACACAATATAATAAAAGAGATAACCTTTAATATGTATAATGAAGAAGGTGGTTGCTTTGTATTTTCGCTATTGTTATTATTAAAGTTTAGTTAATAATAAACAAATCGTATCATTATATTCTATATGGTGCCCGCAAATATACTACAGAGTGTTCCAACGAATGTGTTCAAAATAGTTTGTTCCTATCTTATATAACAGAGGAAGATCTCTTAGACATAATTAAATATAAAATTAAAAACAAAGCATCGTGTGGTTTTGATGATATATCAGGTATAGTAATTAAGAAAATGTCTTTTAACATTTTGACTCCACTTGCTCACATTATAAATCTTTGTTTCAATACTGGTGTTTTTCCCAGTAGGCTAAAAACTTCCATCATTTCACCAGTATTAAAACAAGGGGATTCTGAGGTAATGTCAAATTTTCGACCATTATCTGTTCCATCTGTGCTATCTAAGATAATTGAATATGCAACGCTACAGCAACTTTTATCATTTTTAAATATCAACTAAGTTATCACAAAACATCAACATGGTTGTTTGTTAAGACAAGAGATGGAGTTATTTACAGAATTGATGATCTGGAGCAACTGAAAGCTGTGAAAGAGTACACACCACCTAAAGCACCCCCCAAAACTCCAACTATTGCTCCACCATTAGTTCTTCCTGATCGAATCAACACGCGAGGAAAATCTAAGAAAACGGTAACTTACTGTAATTTTTTCATGGTCGTTAGAAATTATGTCTATTTACTAAATTTTCTTTTTTATATAAATTCTTTAATTTTTTTTTTAATATTTTCTTTTGGAGAAAGCCTGCTTTTTTACATTTTTTGGTGTATTAAACTTTTTCAACCAGAATATTGTTGCTATTTAAATTTAAATACAATTTGCAGTTTGATTATTAATTAAATCTTAGATCATTTGGACAATGAAATTGCGTGTGTGCTGCTAGGCCAGTTATTGTCATAATGTTTGTAAGTACACTTATTATATTGTAACATAAAAAATTGACAAATTTTGTAAATTTTTTATTTTGTCGATTATCTATTTTCTACACTTATTTATTTATATATAAATAGCCAAAACTGTGAAGGTCATTGTGTTGAGTCTGAGAATTTATTTAAACCTACTTATAGGCAACACTCAATACATATTTCTTTAAAAGCTAATAAATACCTAGATCTTTATAATTAACATATTGAGACTGCTTAATATAAAAAAAAATACGTTGAGTACTTTAAAGTGTATTAATAACTTTAAGGAGAAATAATAACACTAAATAAAATTAAATTAATTTTGAAAGTCCTTTTTATCAGACTTTTGTGTGAGAGATAACGATTATTCACGATGAGCTTTTTCTGTAAACGGGTCGAAGATGTAAGGTCTCAGTTCAGATAAAGAATTTTTCTTTACACCAAATTTCAATAATGAAATAAGGTTTACTGTGCAAATTATATTGCCAGTAATTTGATAGCAAGTCGGCGGAACGATAATTATTAATGTTCTAAAAGAACAGATATTCTTCACATTTTTTGGGTGTTCGTACCATGTTTGGAGAAAATGGCGGTGTCGGAACGGTTAATTTTTTAGTTATAGAAGGCGATCTTATAAGGGGTAAGTCAAGGCTTTATTAAAATTAATATATTATTTAGGATTTAATGCTTTCTACGTGGAGCCCAGAGATATGGTTACTTTTTGGTCAGTTCGTCGACCAATGGTGACGTACAACTTTTTGGCTGTGTGGTTCTAAACCTCCATACGTGATAATCTAAAAAATGGTTTTGTCTTCCTGTCCACTTGCTGGTAGCTGTGAATAATGACGGCATAATGGAAAGGCAACAGGTCCTTTTGGCAGTTCAGTGGCACGAGTAAACGTTGGATTGTCCTTCTGAAGTCACAGTGATTTTATTGGTTTAAATCTACAGGTACAAATTTCATAGTTTTCTCAAGTGCAAATAAAGATTTTCTGTGTTTTAATCATTTTTCTTATGACATTTTTTTGCGTATAAATATTTAGCGTTTAGTAGGTATCAAATCCTTTTTTTCTATAAATATGGTATTTATAAATATTAAACATTTCATATTAATTAAAATTAAGCCTGATATGTTATCTTTGGCTTAATATGAGTGTGTGCCTATTGGTCCAATCGCTTTTTATTTCATAACTTTTATTCTTTTCAATATTATTGAAAAGCACTTTACAGGTGAAACGCAAGTGCTCGCTTCAATGCAATGACCGAACTCTTTGATCCCATTAAAGATAATATTTCTGAATGTGCAATCTCTGTCATTTTATGTTTTTTTTTAAAGGTTAGAGGGGTGTATTGGTTATAGTTTTCTCAGCAGGTAACATTTTGTATACTAGGTATCTAATGTCTGTTAATTAAGTTGAAATATACTTTAAAATCATTTTAATTGTGGTTAAAAGATCACAACCAGAACCTAGATACAAGGTGTCCCCTTTTAGCAGTGTAGATTACTGAAAACCATTTTTATGTGAATACTTGTAGTTAATTTAAAACATCTCAAACTATACTGACTAATAAAAATGTTAATTACTTAACTGCGTTAAGGATTTAACTATTTTACTTGTTGGTTATATTCTTAAAAATAAAGTAAAATTAAAGTTTATTACTAAATCTGTGTTTTTTTAGAACTTTCTTTTTAGATCAACTTACAAGGCTTCTTAGGTTTCATAAACTAGTAATTAGATTTTATCTGCTTGAAGTCACTTTAGTTTCACTGCATTTCCCTGTGTCATTTTAAATCTTTAAATAGGGTGGCGCCCTCAAGGGCCTGTTATTAAATAATTAGGTCACATTTGAAAACTCCGAACTTATGCCTTGTGCTCTCCGAATTAACTGAACACTGGGACACATTGTATAAGGGGTTTTACTACAAAACCCTGGATGATTAAATACTTTATTTGAAATTTTACTCATCGCAATGTGATTTGTAACCATACATTGGAGAGAATTAGAAAATTTGAAAAATGAAAGGTAATAGTATTTTTTTTCTAGTTACAAGAAGTCATATTAAAAATAAACAAAAAGTTATAAAAGGGTGGCTATATAAAATAGCGCCCAAGTTGTCTTTAAAACTACAAATTAATATTAATTAAGTAATTTCTATTGTGCCCCAAATAATATAATATCTTTAATGTTAAATAGCTAAACTTTGTCAGGTTTATATTTTCGTTACTTTTAAACAATACATTTTTGTACCTGTAACCTGACATTTAGTGTTTTAGACAAATTATTTTTACTGCTTATCACTTTGCTGCTTTCATAAATACGCGTATCTTAGTATCGTTTTCTTTTTTAATATAAACACACAGTTTTTGTAAAGTGCTAAGCCTTGTGAGTGTTTTTTTTCTTCCCATCAGCTGTTGTGTGTTTTTAACATTTTATACATACCTACAAAGACCTTTCTTTTATCTTTTTTGTAATATTTTTATAGCTGTTATTGTTTGTATGTGAAAAAACGGTATGGTTAATAGAAAAAGTTGAAAATTATTGCCTGCAGTGAATTGATTTAATAAAGTCTGCCATTAAAATCAAAAAGTTTTTAATGTTTGTAAAAAGTGACAATTTTTTAATATATTTGATAAAATCAGTCAAAGTAACATTTCAATAAAAAAATTACAAAAACAATAGAACTTCAATGGGTGCGTTCTTCGTTAGTTCGTGTTTACTTCTTTAACACTTTCCCTTAAACCGAACTTCTTAACCCAAGGGAGTATCTAAGTTTTTCAGACCTAGCTGTAGGTAGTGGTTTCGTCATAATATCAGCAATTTCATCATTTCCAGATATATACTGAATTTCAAATTCTTTTCCTAAAACTTGCTCTCGAATAAAGTGATATCGAATATCCACATGTTTCGATCTTTTATGAAATTCGGGATTCTTGACCAGTTTTATGGCACTCATATTATCCATATGTAGTATAGGACACGGTATTGACCTACCCAGTAACTCGCCTAGTAGTCTTTTCAACCAAACGATCTCTGTTGCCGCTTCACTAGCAGACATGTATTCAGACTCCATCGTTGATAGACTTACTGATCTTTGCTTCTGACTTAACCACGTAATAGCCCCATTACCAAATTTAGAGACAACACCAGATGTAGATCTCCTTGTTTTTGTATCTCCTCCATAATCTGAATCACTGTATACATTTAATAAGTCGTTAGAATCTGTATAGAAAATTCCAAATTTTGATTTACCTTTTAAATAGCTCATGATCCTTTTAACAGCTTCCCAATCTCGTTTTAGTGGACATTCTACACATTGCGAAATACAATTTACAGCAAATGTGATGTCGAGCCTGGTAACAACAGTCAAATACATTAAACTTCCAACGGCAGATCTAAATGGGACGTTTTCTTCAATTGGTCTACTATCTGTATTATCAGAAATATAACTCTTTTCCAGAAGAAAAGTTAAAACCTTATTTTATTAGGAGAAATGAACTAAGTGTAGAAAATGGATGTCTAACCTGGGGCAATAGAGTCATCGTTTCAGAAACACTAAGACCAGAGTTACTTAAAATATTACACGAAAGTCATCCTGGAGTGGTAAGGATAAAGTTAAGAGCAAGAAGTGATTTTTGGTGGCCTAAAATTAATGAAGAAATAGAATTACTAGTTAAAACATGTCAGGCTTGTCAGTTTTATTCAGACAAAAAACAAAAGGTTAGTCTGACGGTTTGGCCAAGAAGTAGCAAGAATTTTAGCAGAGTTCATATCGATTTCTTTAAATTCGAAAATTACGAGTTTTTGTTATTGGAAGATACCACTAGCAAATGATTAGAAGTCTTCATAATGAAAGGAACTAATGCCTCAAAAACCATCGAAAAGTTAAGGCAGGTATTTAGTACATTTGGATTACCCGAGATATTAGTCGCAGATAATGGTCCACCATTTAACAGTGAAGAGTTTCATAGATTTTGTCGTTCTAATGGCATTAAGGTAATTAATACGCCACCTTACCACCCGCAGTCCAACGGCAGTGCGGAAAATTCAGTATCCACAATAAAGAGGACCCTTAAAAAAGACTTATTTAAAAATAACAAGTATGGTGTGTGCGATTCTATGCAACATAAATTGGATAACTTTTTATTTAATTATTGTAACACACCAAGCACTGTCACATTAAAGAGTCCTGCTGAAATGATTTTTAGACAAATTCGTAGATCAAAATTAAACATGATCAATCCCAAAAGTTTAGATGGAAAGGTAGAGAAGAAAAAAGAGAACAATATAGTTGAGTCAGAAAATTTAAGAAGATGAGAAAATATCATGTACCATGTAAATCAGAATGTATTAGTGTGGCTGCCGCTTGAAATAAAATGGATTTCAGGTAGAATTTTGAAAGCAGTAGGGATAAATTCGTATTTAGTCATGACTCCAAATGATAGGGTAAGATATGTCCATGCAGATTATCTCAAACCCACTTTGTTGCAATTACCGAGCAGTTCATCTACAGTGGAGCATAGAGTCATTTCACCCGAAAGCAGGAAAAGTCAGTCTCCAACCGAAAGTCCAAAGGCTCCGCTAGTTGAACAAAATGATCAATCAACTACTTCACCAGAAAGTAGGAGATTGGTGACAGAAATGCTACCATCGACATCATCCCCTAAGGGAGAATTATTAGCTCCAAATTCGACTTCTATATCCTCCACACCCTCCCTTCGTAGGTCTAGTAGATTGGTAAAACCACCACACAGACTGGATTTGTAGCTTACTGGAATGTTCCAGAAATAAGTGGGAAGGAATGTTGTATAATTAAGATTGATAACATTTGAACTAATTTTAGGTTGTTCACCTAAAAAGGTGACGTTGACATTTGTCAATGTAATGTTAGGTTAGGGATAGAAAGCGGGAATTAGTTAGTCATTAAATGTCATTGTATTATAAGTCTTTGTGCCTCGCTTTGTAAAGTTTTAGTTATTTGTTCATTAAAGTTGTTAATGTTAAAAGTGTACTTATTCCGTAAAGTCAACCTAGTAGTGAATATACAATACTTCCTAATAATGCATGTGGTCTTAGTGAGACTAGAAGTCATTCCTTTATCGACAATACAAGAAATTGAGAAAATATTACGGCTAACTTCGGGAAGATACCAAACGTCTTTAAGGTAGTTTTGGATCCATTTACCTTGAACATGCATCATGACATTTATATTTCCTTTACCAAGTACCTGTATACGCTGCTTGTTTTCAACCAGTACAAACTGTGGGGATGAAAAAAGTTTCAAAGGAAGCAAACCATTTTTTTCGGCTTGTCATATGCTGTGTTGCCCCCGAATCGGCTATCCACAAATTTTTTTCATCACATTGCGAAAAATACGAGACACCTACAAATGCTGCTCCAGAAGAGGAACTTTCAGCTCCTTTGTTCTTTTTCTCATCTTTCGTGGAAAAATCACGTTTAAAGTGTCCCCTTTTACCACATTGGAAGCAAGTTTCTCTTTTTTTTTTTCATTTCCTACATTTTCTAGTGGTTCCTGAGAAGTTGAGTTCTTAGACTTGGCAAATAAGCCTGTTTTGTCACTAGTATCATTACTTTCAGCTGCTCTCTCCTGAATCTCAGTTCCACTGTACACAGTCTTTCACGTAATAAAGATATTGTACGTTGATCTTTTGGAACTGATTCCCATGCATTTGTAAACTGAAAATATTCTGTGGGCAATGTATTTAAAACTCTATTTAAAAATAACGAGTCAGGAAGTTTAACCTTATCCTCCCGCCATGTTTCATCTTGTAATTCTATCCACAGTTTTTCAAGTTTGGCAATGTGTCTAGCTCTAGTATCTTGAGAATCTTTTTCTTGAACACTAAAAAACTGATTGAAGAGACCATCCTGTCTCTGTTCTCTGTTCATAAACACTATGTAGCTTATCCCACATATCTTTTGCTTTAGTGCACATGTTAACTAATTGTCGTACCTGACTCCTTAAACTAGATAGAATTAGATTTTGTGCCATATATTCAGTTTTATTAGCAAAGGAAAGAGCTTTACGATATTCTGTCTTTTGAGCTTCAGTCGCTGTTGCACCCAAATTTACTGGATACACCAAAGTACCATTAACTGCTTGCATCATGACTCTGTAATTGTATTCTTATCTGAAACTTCCAGTCCATCCAATTAGACTGCCCATCAAGCGTCTCAATAACGACTCTTGATAGTTCCATCTTCAAGAAATTTACAGACAACAGCAAGCAGCTTCAAATTTGATATATAGCAAGCCAAGACTTTTCTTTTTGATTTAGCAAGACCACCTA
This sequence comes from Altica lythri, assembly GCA_964028335.1. Lineage (NCBI taxonomy): Eukaryota > Metazoa > Arthropoda > Insecta > Coleoptera > Chrysomelidae > Altica > Altica lythri. The sequence continues at coordinate 82,783,027 of OZ034801.1, forward strand.
TTACGTTCACAACATGCCTTGGCACATAACCAGTTGAAAATTATTGCCTGCAGTGAATTGATTTAATAAAGTCTGCTATTAAAATCAAAAAGATTTTAATGTTTGTAAAAAGTGAAAATTTTTTAATATATTTGACAAAATCAGTCAAAGTAACATTTCACTAAAAAAATTACAAAAACAATAGAACTTCAATGGGTGCGTTCTTCGTTAGTTCGAGTTTACTTCTTTAACAGAAAACACTCTTTAGCGCATTTAAATTGCAGATCACTGTTCCCTACGATTAATGAATTTAGAAATATACTTCTAAGTAATAACTTTTCATTATTTACACTTTCAGAAACGTGGTTAAATAATAGTATATCAAATGACCTACTTTTTATTGATAATTACAACATTATTCAAAAGGATGTATATTCGGAGCGATATAAAATATAACGTTTTACAAGATAACGTCAATAAGGAGACTTTGTGGGTGAAAATCTTCTATATATATAAAAGAAAGTCGTGTTAGTTACACCACTTATAACTCAAGAACGGCAGAACAGATTTGGCTGAAAATTGGTAGGGAGGTAGCTTGTAGCCAGGAGATGGACATAGGATACTTTTTATCCCGTTCGATGATGCCACTCACCACCAGGTGGCGCTGCAGAGTAGCAACTTCTGTCCCGTTTAACCGATTGTCATGAAAATTGGTATGTACATGTATTTTTCCACGGAGAAGGTTTGTATGATATGCTCATTAATGCCAAACGCCACTAGGTGGCGCTGCAGAGTAGCAACTTCTGCCCCGTTTAACCGATTGTCATGAAAATTGGTATGTATATGTATTTTTCTACGGAGAAGGTTTGTATGATATGTTCACTGATGCCACTTGCCACCAGGTGGCGCTGCATAGTAGCAACTTCTGCCCCGTTCAACCGATTGTCATGAAAATCGGTATGATGATGAATTTTTAATGGGTAAGATGAATATGATATATGTATTAATTAAAGTTACCACCAGATGGCGCTTCCATGTATCAAATTCAATACTAATTAATAGATATCTATACGAATTCGTATAAATATAAGTTCGAAAAATATATTTTTGGTACGATAAGTAAAACAAAACTATAAACTTTCTTTTCTTCTCTATCTCTTCTCCTCTTTTATTTTTCTTAAATTTATTTTAGTTATTGGCGTAGCAACGCGCGCCGGGTTCAGCTAGTTAAGATATAATGTAGGACTGTCATCGTCGGTGTTGTTTATAGATCACAAACTGTGCCCTTTGCTTTTTTATAGACCACTTTGAATCTACCTTAACAGCATTCCTCTCGATTGTGACGATTTGCTTTTTGGTTGGGAGATCTAAATGTCAATGTCTTGGACATGGATAGAAGTAATTTATAAAAGTTAAACGGCCTACAGGTGTTACAGTAAATACAGCTTCTGCCTCGCATCTTATCATGACAAGTAATACTGATCTGATTTTTTTGTGGGATATCTTAGAATCGGATTTAATATTTAATCACGATTTAGTTTACTGTTTCTTGAATTTTGTCCATCAATCCCCAGAAACAACGTTTAAACAGTTAGGTGTTATAAATACTTTAACCATGAAAGTTTTTATTCAGACCTCCTTCAACTTTCCTTTGATTCAATTATTTACGTTAACGATATTGATTTAAAACTTAATCTTTTCAATACATATGTGACTAAACTTTTTGACAAACACGCACCTTTAAAACAATTGAAGGTTTCCACCTCTTACTGTCAATGGCTTACAGAAAACACTAGATATTTAATGTATTTAAGAGATGGCGCTTGTAAACGTTGGAAAACGGTGAAAATTCCTGTGGCATATAATGAACATAAAGAGTTAAGAAACTTTACGAATATAGTTATTCGTTCTGAAAAACGAGCTTATCTTAATAATGTCTTAACAACTAACACTGGACCTTCTGAGCTTTGAAAGCGTCTACGTGAACAACGTATTACAGGTTTTTGGAAAACAATACCAACTTCTCTTAGTGATGTTTTTAAAATTAATGATCAGTTTATTGCCTCTGTTCCTACATCGACTTCTAATACTGATTTATGTGACCTTTATGCCAATAATTCTAAATTACGGGATAAATTTAATTTTCTTTCGATAAATGACGATGATATAATTAAAACAATTAATAAACTAAAGAATTCTAGTGCAGGTTCAGATGGTATTGATAAATACATGTTATCACTTTGTCTACCTCATCTTATACCATATATTGTCCACTTTGTTAACTACTCCATTGAAAACTCAGTCTTCCCTAGTGAATGGAAAGAGTCTCTAGTGATACCTCTCCTTAAAACCTCTCATCAACCTTCTAGCTATGCTGACCTCAGACCTATCAGTATCTTATCAACCTTCTCAAAAATAAGGAAATCATTTATACATGACCAACTTACTGAGTTTTTTTAGGCCAACAACATAATTCATGAACACCAATCAGGCTTTCGATCTCATCATAGCTGCGAAACGGCATTGTTAAATATAACGACATTGTCACGGCCTTACATAGGGGACAGGCAACTATACTAGTATTGTTGGACTATTCACAAGCGTTTGAATATCTAGACCACAGAACACTTACATCAATATTACGCTATAGCGGTTTGAGTGATGGTGCGGTGCTATTACTATCTGGGTATCTTGAGGATCAAATGCAGAGGGTAGTCTTAAATGGGAAAAATTCACACTGGTTATCAATTCGAACAGGTTTACCGCAAGGAAGCATATTGGGTCCTCTCCTGTACACTGTTTATACTTCTAATTTTCACTCTTACATTAAAACCTATAAAATTCATCTATACGCCGATGACACCCAGATTTACCACTCACTCAATCCATCTAACGTCGTTGAGGCTATTCGTCTAATTAATGACGATCTGGAATCGTTAACGAAGGCTTTTAAGATTCACGCGCTGCAAACAAATCAAAAGCCCTTCCCTCTGCTGCTTCCTCTGTTCGCAATGTTTTAACACCTATCATATTAAATGTTAATGGAGTGCAACTTGACTTCGTTGACAGAGCAAAAAATCTGAGTGTTGTAATCGAGAATGCATTGTCTTTTAAATATCATGTAAACGGTCTGCTTCAGAGTGCATTTCTCGCTTTAAAAACTATTCATAACAATCGTTCCTGCCTCAGTATAAATAACCGTAAAATTTTGTGTGAGTCCCTGGTCCTGTCTAAATTTCACTATTGTGATACGTAGGCTCATCTTGATAATATCATAGAATTATAACCTTACGCTGTCCACCATACTTAATGAGAAAAATCACTTTCAGAACTGATGTACATCATGTGAATTTGAGGCATGGAGGCTTTTAAGCGTGCCAGCTCATAGATTACAGTTATTTAAAAAGAGCTTTTCCTACCAAATAGCTAACATTTATAACTCTATTCCAAAATCTTTCAACCAGCTTTCTATTGCCTCATTTAAATTTAAACTAAAACGTATGTTTATGTCCACCTTATAGTATTGTTTTGTATTTGTGAGCTTCTTCTTTCACTTTCCTAATATTTGTCGAATTCTTCTTTTATTTTTATGAAAGGCTTGTAATAGTACTTATTCCTGGCAGTACGCAGCTTTCTCCATCACGATGTTTTCCAGCTAGATGTTAATTTAGGGTTCTTTAATTTAATTATATTTTCTTGGGGTTAGATTTTAAAATCGAGGATTTTTTACTTTGTAAAATAATTACCGAAATCTCGCCTTTTAATATAATTCTTTTATATGCATTTGTTTTCTTTAATAAAGTTTATTATTATTATTATTATTATTATAAGTGTTTGGGAGTGACTTTTGACTCTAATTTATCTTTTAAGACTTATTGTTGGAATGTGTATTGTGAGATGTATTGCGGGTGTTCCGTATGGTTGGTCTTGTAGCAGTCTATTTAAGGAGTTAAATATATTAACAGTACATGGAATTTACATTTTAGAATTATTGATACTAATTTATCGAAATCAAAGAACCTTTTTATGCAACAGTGATATTCACTCACACAACACAAGAAATAAGAGACAGTTTGTAGTACCCTACCGACATTTAGAAATAAGTAGGAAGTCATTTTCTGTCGTTGGTTTACAACTGTATAATAAACTTCAAAATTTTAAAAACATCAGCTCAACTACAGCTTTTAAAAACAAAGTTAAAGAGTACCTAGTGACCATGTGTCCTTATACACTGAATGAATATTACGAGAATGTATCTGTGGATGCCCAAGCTGTAACACACTAACCAAAATTAATTCTGTTTTTATTGCGCTACGTTTGTTGTTTACATTGTATGTTTTGAATGAATGTTAATGTTTGAAATGTTTTGTCTATTTCTGTATACTTTTTATTTGTATGTACTTTGAGTTGGTATATACCTTGTGTAATTTATAGTGAAATAAACTATCTATCTATCTGTCAGAAGTCGCCTTCGCAGTGCCCAGGCAGCAGTGCAAAAGGTCGGCGAACGCAGAGGAATACAATCCCACTGGTGGAACGATGCTATAAGAGACAACAGAAGGTCGTGCCAGCAAAAAAGAAGAGAACTCATGAGAGCAAGGGCGCGTGCGGATCAGGACGAGGAGCTCATTAATATACTAGATATGGAGTACAAGGCAGCAAGGCGAGGTGTTAACAAAGAAATTAAGAAGGCCAAGACAGCCGCCTGAGCGAAATTGTGCGAAGAAATAGAGGAGGATCTCTGGGGTCGCGGTTACAAGATCATGACCCAAAAACTTAAGCACCTGCTGACGCCCTTTGAAATGCCACTTGCCGAATGACTGAGGGTGGCAGGGGAGCTATTTACTGACACCAGAGGCAAGCCCATTTCAGGCAAGGCAAGGTGCAGGGTGCCTACCCCCTTTACGAGCGCGGAGCTGACAGAGGCGGCCAGCAGGTTGCGATCAAAAAACGCACCGGGGCCCGATGGGATAAATCCTGAATGCGTAAAGGCGGCGGTAAAGTACGTGCCGCAGGCGTTACTTCACTTAATAAATGAGCTCCTAAAGCAACAGAACATACCGCCCTGATTCCTAAGGGGGGAGGGGCACCCTAGAACAAATACAGGCTGTTATATTTAAATACTATTTTTCAAAATAAAGAAAAAGCGTAAGTCAAATCCGCTTTAATCAAAAACTAAATTGACAATACAATACAAAATAATATTTTTTTTCATGGCAACGAAAACGGTTACTTGATATTTTCTTAACATTTTCTTTTCCCAGTAATCAACATAGTTAATTACTAAGAACTAAAGGAATAATTTCTGACACTGGTCTACGCATAACTGTTTCATGACAATTTTTGACGTCCACCATGCGCATCCTGCCATTTCTCGCCGGATAGATCGCCTCGATCACCCCCTTAGGCCAACTATTCCTAGGCCCGGCGGGGTTCACTAGAATGTCCGGGTCGCCCAATCGAACTGGATTTTGGTCGGTGAACCATTTCGTTCTTTTTATTAACGTCGGAACATACTCTCTTACCCACCTTTGCCAAAAGTAGTCTGTCATTCTTTGAGCGGCACGCCATGATGACATCAACATGAGGTCCGATTCGGTTGTTTTTGTACAAGTAGTTGATTCATAGTTCGGCCCAATCAAAAAATGATTGGGAGTTAGCGCTTCCATATCGGCGGCATTCGTCGATATGTGAGTCAGAGGGCGCGAATTTTGTATGTTCTCACACTCTAATGAGAAAGTTCTTAAAACACTTTCTGAGGGATATTTCGTTTTCAATATTTGCCGCAGAATTGTCTTAATACTACGTAGCAGTCGTTCCCAGCGACCACCCATGTTCGGAGCTCGTGCGGGGTTAAAATGAAATTTCGTCTTTTTTAATGTGCAAAATTTTATAATCTCACTTTGAGTTAGTGCGTCAAACGCGACCTTTAACTCTTTGTCCGCTCCCTTGAAATTTGTTCCGTTGTCGCAAAAGATTTCGTCTGGAAATCCTCGGCGGCAACCAAACTGTCTTAAAACATTGATAAACTCGCTAGTCGTCAAGTCATGTGCAATTTCCAAGTATATAGCCCTAATGGCCACACACGTAAAAATCACACCATAGCGTTTGTCATGCTTTCGACCAACCTTTATTTCTAGAGGTCCAAAATAATCGACCCCGGTCCTTATGAACGGTCGGACAGTGCGTTCCACTCTACATTTGGGCAATTGTCCCATTAAAGGAGTGTTTGGCTTGCTTTTTTTACTATACAATACTGACACTGGCGTATTGTTTTTTTGACTATTTGTCTTATTTTAAATATCAAAAATTTTTGTCTTAAATTGTTGATGACACTCTTGATTCCCTTCAAAGCGAATAAATCTTTCGCCCTTCGCAGACGAAGTTACTAGTGACTAAAGTAAAGTGAAATAGTGCATCTTAAACTCAATTAAAAAGACAATAGTCAAGATAGCATGCTATCTTGACGCTCGTTAAACTGGACAGTGATTGGGAAACTCCACGGAAGTCTGGGGCCCACCTCCACGTGGTGAAGGGCGGTAAACGAAAATAGGCAATTAGTCGTGAGCCCTGCTGTCTAAGGCCAGTACCTCACGCCATAAGCACTTAAACGGCTAAGAGGCCCGTGGGCAGGAATATTTCCGCCCACAAACCCCGCGAGTGATAGAGACACTTAATCGTGAAGTGCTCGATATAAACTGTGTGCACCGCTCAGAAATGGACGGTGAAAAAAAAACTCCAGTGATGGAGCTGATATTGGAGAAGGTGAGCCAACTTGGAGGCGACAGCGCCGCAGCTACAAAGCAGCTACTGCAAGAGCTGACTAATAAAAAGGTTCAGATGGCATCAACAATTTCAAGCCTTAAATTTTCAGTCGAAAAGAGCAAGCAAATGCATCAGGACTTGGAGGATCTCTGCCTGATATTTTACGGTCTAGGACGTTCTGGCGCGACCGATCTGGCGCGACCGATTTGGCGCGGCCGTACTGGCGCAGGTCCGTTGGGGCGAAGACCGCTTCGGGCGCAAGGCCTATCTGGCGCAGGTACGTTCTGGCGCAAGGACTTTATGGCGCACATTAAAATTTGTATTTATATTTCGCACATTAGCCAATACATTAGTTATATTTCAGTCAAAAATTGTATTTTATTAAAACATGTTTCGAGAGTTTATATATCATTACTGGTTGAATAATAATAATCGTGATAATTCAAACTATGCCAAACATTTAATAGAAGAAAAACATATTTTTAATGATAAACCTGATATTTTACATATACAACCGAAAGGCCATAAACTGAACCTCTTAGAATCTCTGGAGGTTAATAAATATAAACATTCTAAATTGCTTTTAAATGACCAACTAGATTTAACAAATTCACCCTTACTTAATCTCTTTACCTATAAGTGAGAAGTTCCGAATCTGGTATATAAATTCCTGTGCACAATGTTAGAATAATTATAATAAGGTGTGCAATTACTCGGAATCATAAATCATAAATCTCTCTCAAAATGATCTGGAAAAACCAAATTTGTCATTTTTATTTTGATAATATTTTTGGTTTATTATACGATGTATTTATAATATATTTAAATACAGTCTGAAAATTTTGTTTTAAATACATTTAAAATACTACCATGGGAAGAGTATTTAAATACTAACTACCTACTTCTATTTACTTGTATTTAAAAACTTAACAACCCTGATTATTAGGGAACATTTTTATAAAAATTTTGATGCTTTAATTATTTATTTTGTACATTACATTAAGAAGCAGTACCTACACTTCAAGTTTTGATTTTATTTTTTACCGTGGGCCTACTTCTTCCCAGTGTTTTTTTTCGCGGGACCGTTTTTCCTGCATTCAATAGTAGTATAGGAGTATAGGTCATGAAAATTTTGTATCAATTATTTTTGTATCTATGACATAATGTATTGTTATGTGTTATTATTTTTCCAGATTTTACGTGAATCTAGACAGTGGTTCATCGATGGAACCTTTCGTTCTACTCCTCCACTATTCTACCAAGTGTACGTCATTCTAGTAGAAAAATTAGGTGGGGTTCATCCAATAATATATGCCTTACTGCCAAATAAACAAAGTGGAACATACAGACGTCTCTTGGATATGTTGCTTGAACTAGAAGTATGCTTAAATCCACAGCGAGTTTCTTGTGATTTTGAATTTGCTGCAATAAATGCTTTCCAAGAAAAATTTCAAGACGTTCAAATGCAAGGCTGTTTTTTTGTTCACTTGGTTAAGAATTTAAAAAAACATCTTGCTGAACTAAATCTTTTGGATAGATACCAGAACGACCCAGATGTTGCCAACATGGCAAAAATGATAACTTCGTTGGCCTTTGTACCTATCGAAAATCTCGATGAGGCGCTAGAAAGTCTCACAAAAAAACTTTAGCAAGAATTGTTTCCAAACAGACGTGGAGGTTGGCGAAGACCACCTATGTTTCCACCAACTTTATGGTCTGTTTATGGAAGGGTTACCAACGACATTCACAGAACCAACAATTTTGCTGAAGCTTCTCACAGGAGGCTTCAAACGGAGTTATTGATGGATCATCCATCAATTTGGTCATTTATTGATCTACTGAAGAAGGTGCAGGTCTCAATAGATATTATATTGAGCAATTAATAGCGGGACACGCATCCCCTAAAAAACTGAGAAAATACGTTGAATGTGATAAAAGAATTAAGAATATTGTAGAGAATTTCAATAATATAGGGATGATAGAATATTTAAGAGGATTATCTTATAATTATAATATGGATGCCTAAATCATTATTATTAGTTTTATTTTTATTTTTTAAGTTTGATTTGTGATATTGTAAAAAAAAATATCTTATTAAATTTCTATAATCTAGTTTACTTATTTCACTTATGCCATTTTCAATATTGGCAATAATTATTTCTGTTGGCATTTTAACTTCTTCATATGCATTTTTTTCTAACTTAAATTTAACAGATCAGGTTTTTAAAATGTATTGAATGTTCCGATTTTTAAATGGTTTTGTTTGTTGACGTTTTAGTATTTTTAACTTTATTAACACCTTCCAAAAATAAAAGAAATTTAAGTGCCTTGCATCTAACTTATGTTTTTAATTATGTGCGCCATACAGTACTCGCGCCAGAACGTACCTGCGCCAGATAGGCCTTGCGCCCGAAGCAGTCTGCGTCTCAACGGACCTGCGCCAGTACGGCCGCGCCAAATCGGTCGCGCCAGATCGGTCGCGCCAGAACGGGCCATTCCGGATATTTTATCAGTTAGCAATTTTACAATCTTCAAACGATAAGCAAACAGAAGTCATGGCAAAACTAAATAGTCTATTTCATAAGGATGGTCAACCCCTGACATTCACAAACCAAGTAAAACGTTTAATAAAAACCAAAGATGAGCTACGCGTTTACAGTAAATCGTATAGATATTCATTTATTCACAAACCAGAACTGGAACAACAAATTAAATCAATGTTGGATCAACAAATAATTAGACCCAGTAATTCACCGTGGTCATCCCCTATTTGGGTTATACCCAAGAAAGCAGATAGCTCTGGTAAGAAAAAGTGGAGAATTGTTGTATAGTCTAGTCAACAAGTTCAAAAACGTGTTAAATAGAAATAAAGCTCCTAAATATATGTGCCATAGCTCATTCGATTCGGAATGACGTCTAGAAAAATGTTTTTTAAGGGTATATTAGCACATAAAAAAATTGCGATTGTTATTAACAAAATAAGATAAAAAAAGGTATTTAGTTTTTCGTTAATAACTTTTAAAATAATGATATTTAAGGAATTTTGAAAAAAGATCCTGAAAGAGGAGGAAATTTCTAATAAAACTGCCGTAACTCTATCTCCATTATTTATAATTTTAATTTGACGTTAAAAATAGTGCTCCGCTCTGCTTTTACAGCATTCGCGCGCTGCCGCTAAACGGGGTTTATCAGATAAAATATTTTTTTATGTCATAAAATGTGATTTTAAACATTTAAAAAAATTCCAGTATTTTCCTAACATTTGAAAGAATCTAATTTAGTTGTAAAAATTATTTTGTCACTATTTTTCAATAAGTTATTCAATTGTTAACAAATAAATTTTTTCTTAATCTCTGTTGGTATAAACAATGGGATAAAAGTTATAAATAATTGGCCTAAAAATTTGAAACTTCGTGAAGCCCTTTTCATATGTATACTTTAGAAGATCCTGCTATAAATTTTTATAACAGTTTATTAATTTGTTAATTATGATTTTTCATAACTATTGCAAAATGAAATATTTTCGCAATAGTTATGAAAAATCATAATTAACAAATTAATAAACATTTATCGCAGGATCTTGTAAAGTATACATATGAAAAGGGCTCCACGAAGTTTCAAATTTTTAGGCCAATTATTTATAACTTTTATCCCGTTGTTTATGCCAACAGAGATTAGGTAAAAATTTGTTTGTTAACAATTGAATAACTTATTGAAAAATCGTGAGAAAATGATTTTTCCTACTGAATTAAAATCTTTTCATTGTTAGGAAAATACTGGAATTTTTTCAAATTTTTAAAATCACATTTTATATCAAAAAAAAATTTATCTGATAAACCCGGTTTAGCAACAGCGCGCGAATGCTGTAACAGCAGAGCGGAGCACTATTTTCAACGTCAAATTAAAATTATAAATAATGGAGATAGAGTTCCGGCATTCGGGACTTTTTTATTGGAAATTTCCTCCTCTTTCAGGATCTTTTTCCAAAATTCCTTAAATATCATTATTTTAAAAGTTATTAACGAAAAACTAAATACCTTTTTTTTTATCTTATTTTGTTAATAACAATCGCATTTTTTATGTGTTAATATGCCCGTAAAAAACGTTTTTCTAGATGTCATTCCTGTAACGGGTAGCTCTTTTAGATACCAGACTCAGTAAAATTCGATTTCAGTTTAAATAAAAATTTATTTCTAATGAATTATATAAAATGAAAATAAAAATAAAATGTTAATTCCACAAGAAAGGAATAGAACGGATCTGCGTCCCCTTTGGACCTCGGATGGATCTCCCTGTAAATAAATAAATTAATTATAGATTACGGTCGGTATCGGTTAGTTATGGTAGGTCCAAACCGATCAATACTTGATTACGGGGTAGGACAACCCTTGGTCAATACCCAAGGATCGGAACGGTGCAACTGATCAATACTCAGTTGCCGGGCAGGATAATCCTTGGTCAATACCCAAGGATCGGAACGGTGCAGCCGATCAATACTCGGTTGCGGGGTAGGACAACCCTTGGTCATTACCCAAGGATCGGAACGGTGCAACTGATCAATACTCAGTTGCCGGGTAGGATATTCCTTGGTCAATACCCAAGGATCGGGACGGTGTAGCCGATCAATACTCGGCTGCAAAGGCAGGGAAGGTCGGTGGCTACTGGTCAATACCCAGAGCCCAGGTTGGAGTTCTTCCGAGATCAGTACTCTCGGTCGAACTGCCTTCTACAGTGACGATATCGCCCTTTTATACCAGTTGACGGCGCTCCCACTCACTGAATGTGTCAGCGCGAGTTTGGACGACGTGTCGTATCTTGGCTGCGCATCTCGAACGGATGGTGGGAATGCTGGCAAGTACAACGATGACGCGGTGTTTCTGTGTTATCGTTACACCCCTCTTTCTTTCAAAAAAAAAATGTAGCATACATCTTTCTGCAAATGATGACTTACCCTAAAGCATCTACAGTGGTATAATACCGCTGGTCTTTATTTTTATATTCCAGACATTGTTGCAGGTTATCCTGTATTTCTTTGTGCCCTTGGCGATCAATTCTTTTGGCACTATCTGGCTGAGGTCCGACATCAGCCCTGGCTGCGCTTCCCCCGGAGTTGTTAACGCTGCTGCTTCGGCTCCAACCGGCGTATTGTCGCAACGTTGATTCTTTCTAGGGGGGTTGGTGTGCCAAATAGCGCCTGAAACTTTTTCAGGATCCTCTCTGCCTCCTTACCAGGTGTGACGGGTGGTCTGTCTATTCTCACCGGTGTTCCGAGTGGGGACATCTCGAGCGGTATCTCTAGGATATCTTCCATTTCGATTTGTGACTGGTTTCTGCTTTAAAATGATCCTCGTTTTATATGATTTTCTCTAAGGAGGGGATAGTTATCAGTTTAAGATGTCTCCTACTTCGCATAGTTTCAGATCTTTGACATGCGCCGTTAGCTGCTTTCGGTTGTCTCTGCCTAGGAGTTTTATCTTTACTATTAGAGGCGACACTACTGCTGTTACAGTGTATGGTCCTGAGCATTTCGGTGCCGTCTCTTTTCTTTCTCTATAGCTTCAAATTCTTGGAATAATTCTTGTAGCTCCCTTAAGTTTTCAAAGTTCCGCCGCCTGATAAACAATTTGTAATCGGGTAGCATATTTTTGAATATTTGTTCTAGTTCTTGATTTTCATTTAATGAACCTTCCCGTCTAATCAGTGTTCTAATATCCGTTATGTAGTTTTCTGCTAGTTCATTTGGCTTTTGCTTCCTGTTTCTAATTTGTACCTCTAATTGTAACGAATATCCTCCTGGGTAGAAAGTTCTTTTAAAATATTCGCTAAAATCTGTCCACATTTTCCAAGACTTGATATTGTTTCGGTACCATAACAGTACCTACCTATAATCTTCTCAAAGCCGGTTCTGTGGAGATACATATCGTGCCGTGTTTTTAAGTAAAATTGATAGTTTATGAACTTCAACAATATTTAAGATTGATATTAAAATGCAGATAAAGTTATAATCTACAAGTTGAAGTGAAGTGTCCACCGAAAAAACAGTTAATTACGCAAAGAATTTACAAAAATAAGAACTTACAATCCCAACAATCAGAGTACACAGCAAAAAAGGCAATCTGATAAGAAGGAAGAAAAAAGCACATAAACATTTGTGAACAATCCCAATATAAAGAAACCTACCAGTGGCGTGCTCAAAAAATGCCAAATAGCAAATCTCCAGTGACAAACAATGAGATCCTCAATGAGATTATCAAGTCCAGAAATGAACTGAAAAATTTAATTGAAGCAACTGAAACACGACTCTTGTTGAAAATAGAGGAGCAGAATCAGAAAATCAACAAACTTAAACAGGCAAACGAAAGTTTGAAGGTGAAAGTAGAATATATTGAAAGAGAGAGTAGAAAGAAGAATCTTATAGTTTTCGGGTTGAATAAGCCAACTGAGGAGATAACGCCGGAATTCATTATCAAAGAAATAAAACAACTAGTCGACGTCGAGATAAACCAAAGTGAAATTAGTGACCTGTACACAATAGGAAGAGGACAAAATCGTCCAGTGAAAATTGAATTGACTAACAATTTTCGGAAAAGTTTAATCTTGAAAAACTGCTTCAAGCTTAAGGGTACACACATCAAAATTGCGAACGATCTCACACTCAAACAAAGACAGGAAGGCAAAATACTAAGAAAACACCTCAATCTCGCTCGCCTAGACGGAAAAAATAGAAACTGTTTTATAAGGAGAAATAAACTAATTGTTGATGATATATCATACTCACCAGAAGAACTGGAAAAAACCGAAACTGGTGAAGACGCAGCTCACTCAAAACCAAACAGTGCTCAGTAAAGGGGCTACAAGAGTTCGGGACCAAAATCGATCATTTTTACATGTAAATCTCCATAAGAAAATCTAAGGTCGATTCTGGTCATTTTTGGCTAATTTACCCCCCACCACTCCAAACATGTGACTAGACACTAGAGTCGTATCATTATAATGATTCAATAGGGTAACAGGGTCGTAACTGCCAAAAGGGCATTAACGTTGTATCTCGTAAACGGCCGAACGGATTTCGACGTATGACGTATCATTAAAAAGGGGTTGCTGTATAGGGTAAGATAAAGCTCACCTCCACTCACCTGTCCTACAAGAACTTACCTATGATTTACCTGTAATTTTACCTTTTTCTTTCACCGTACCTTGACTACCCCTCATTACTATCCCCAATCTCATTTTAGTCACCCTACTACCCCTCATAATCATCCCCAGTGCCCAAATAGAACTTAGAATAATTTTTTGGATGAGAATAAATGTAGAAAAAAAATTATGTGTCATGGCTGTTGTGGTATTCGAACCCACAAACTCATGTGTACAAAGTTGCCCCCTTAACCAACAGGACTATCAACTGACTTGTAAAATAAAGTTGAAATGTGTTAGACAAACAGCTCCGTATACGTCACATACGGTTGTAGATGATAATAAGTTAGCAAAGGCGTACTGTCGATTTTTAGATGTGTAATTAAGACTTTTTTATTTCTTAACCGGTTACATATATTTAATTACAGTTGTATTTCGTGAACGATTAAACAGATTTCAGAGTGTGATGTATTATTGTAAAGGAAATAAACAATAGGGTAAGATGCGATGCCAAAAAGACCTTAAATAAAGTGCCAAAAAGGCATTATAGCTATATCTCATAAACAGCTAATCAGATTTCAGCGTGTGACATATTTTATAAAGGGAAGGAGCTATCGGGTAAGATGCGATGCCAAAAAGACCTAACATGAAGTGCTAAACAGGCATTATAGCTATACCTCGTAAACAGCTTATCAGATTTCAGCGTGTGACAGATCGTTGGAACGGGGTTGCGGTATAGGGTAAGATGAAGCGTCAAAAAGTCCGTATTGATGTTGCCACAAGAACATTACTACAGTATCTCGTAAACGGCCAAACGGATTTCGACATGGGACGTATCGCTGTAAAGAAAATGCCGAATAAGGTAAGATGAAGGGTTAAAAAAGACATATATAAAACTGCCAAAAGGGTACTAGGGTAGTATTTCAGAAACGGCTGATGGAATTTGGCGTGCGACATATCGTTGGAATGGGGCTGCGGTACAAGGTAAGATGGGTAATGGGATCATAACTGTCAAAAGGGCATTAACGTTGTATCCAGTAAACGGTCGAGCGGATTTCGACGTATGACGTATCATTGTATTTTATATCGAAGGAACCTCTGATATCTTCTTACTAAATAATTTATAACCTTTGAAGGTCCCTCGAAATTTAAAACACTACTCAGGAGGCTCGAGGTACGTAAGTAAGATATCTAGACATGGTTGATAAGACACGTCAGCAGCTCATAAGTAATACTTCACAAGAGGCCATAGGTGGTTCTTTAATAGCCGACAGGCAACAATTTCCTCTGATCATGCACATAAGAACATACTAAAAACGCTATACGTACTTAACTCAATAGGTTACTGCGAACTTTGTAGATTCGTCTTACCGAAACCCTAAGTTTGTAGTACTTCTCCCTTCGTAAAGGTAACTGACGCGTATCAGTGCAGGAAAAAGTTGACCACCCTTTTTATACCCGAAGGAACCCCCGATATCTTCTTACTAAATAGTTTATAACCTTTGAAGGTCCCTCGAAATTTAAAGCACTACTCAGGAGGCTCGAGGTAAGTAAGTAAGATATCTAGACATGGTTGATAAGACACGTCAGCAGCTCATAAGTAATACTTCACAAGAGGCCATAGGTGGCTCTTTAACAGCCGACAGGCGACAATTTTCCCTGATCATGTTTTATTTTAAACATACAAAAATACTATACGTACTTAACTCAATAGGTGACAACTCGTTTTGTAAGTGAGAATTACAGACACCTTGAGTTTACAGTACTTCTCCCACAGTGTGGTACCTGTCGTATTTCTGTGCGGAAAAAAGTCGACCACCCTTTTTATACCCGAAGGAACCTCCGATATCTTCTTACTAAATAATTTATAACCTTTAAAGGTCCCTCGAAATTCACAGGCACTACTCAGGAGGCTCGAGGTAAGTAAGTAAGATATACGTTAAATCTACCTGCATCACAGCAGACATATGACTTTTGTACTTTTGAATACTTAAATCGATACTACAAACCCCCATCCCCATAATATTAAAAAAATCTATATTTTTTCACCAAATTCAAAAAGGAATGACAATACTAATGGCTTTAGTGATATAATAAATATATTTCTACTCTTTAAACTTTCACACTATAATATAAAATCCACCTGCATCACGCTAGGGGTAAAACTTTTTAAAAATTTTATTGTTTAAAACAATAACCGAAAGCCCTATTTTTCCAAATATGAAAATATTTTTTTTTTTTTTTGTTTAGATCAACCCTTAACAAAATGTTTCAAAAGACAGTTATTTGTATTATATTTTTAAGTTAAAAATTGCATATAACAATTTTAAATAGTAAATTTATGTCAAGTTTTCTTAATTTTTTTCTACAAATCCACCGACATCACAGCAGGGATAAAACTTTATTATAATTTTTTTTGTTTAAATCATTACCTTAAACCCTTAATATTGTTAAAAAAAATATTATTATTATTTTAAAATTACTAACAACTAATAAATACTTTGAATTTTTAGAATATATTTAAGATCTATAATACAAAGTCCAAATAAAAAAAAGTAATACATTTTAATTCTTTCATATTGAAAAAAAAAATCAAAAGTAATCAAAAATTATTCAACTTACTAAGGTGAGAGAGGTCAAAACACCGCAAAATAACACCACATACTAAAGTGAAATTTTATTTCATAGTTTAATTATAATTATGCAAAATTCAAGTCTGAACAAGTTAAAAGTGACGTCACCTTAATTAGATTTTCACGTAAACCGGAAACTCTTATCAACATCAACTATTTTTTTTTATTTTAAATAAACAACCTTTTAAATTTTATCACCCTTTTCATAGCCAACCTTCTTCTTTGCATCAGTCAATGCAGTTTCCAACAGATTTTTTAAATTCTCTTGGTCGTTGCTAAGAGAACCCCCTGTATACTGATCACAAACGAGCTGAAAACTATGTAGGTACGCACAAAAAGTAGTTATGAACCTACGAGCTAAAACCTTTAATGACCACTCTTAGCAACGACCAAGAGAATTTAAAAAATCTGTTGGAAACTGCATTGACTGATGCAAAGAAGAAGGTTGGCTATGAAAAGGGTGATTAAATTTAAAAGGTTGTTTATTTAAAATAATGATATTTTATAATTTAATTATATTTTAAATGACCCTCATTGAACTCTATAGAATATTTTACATTTGATACATCAGCATTTTTCTATCGGTAGTTGTCTCTAGACAATACATTTGGGTCGATTAACTATTAATTTGCTGACTGCAATAATCTTTGTAAAAGTACAAACATTGTTATATGTTTGGCTATTAAAGGTTTTGAGATAAAAACAATTATTATCGGTTTTGAGATAAAAAACAATTATTATCGGTTTAAAATTGTTTATTTAAATAATTACAACGGTAGTATAATATCATGATACTACAACCGGAAAGATAAGCTCACGCGCATGGTTATCTTCTGTCTCTTTCCAACGTCGACGTCATCGTGTGACAAAATTGTGAAAATTGGCAGTTGTTGACACGTGTTATTTGTGTTCTAGTTTGTTTTGTTCGTTTTCTATCGTTTAAATTTCCTGCAAAACACTTATTTTATGACTGTGTTATAATTTTTCTCAAATTTTAAACCATGGTTTATTGTGCTGTGGTGGGCTGTACCAGTAACAACAATAAAAACAGTAAAACTTATACGTCTAGTTGCCGATATTTTAGTTTTCCAACCTCCAAAGACGTTTGCAGTTTGTGGGTACAAAAGTGTTATCAAAAGCATCATTTTAATATTAATAATGCTAGAATATGTTCCAAACACTTTGTCGATGATGATTTTTGTGAGAAGGAAAAACTTTTGAAGTTGCCAACAGTTAAGTGGAAGTTAAAACCGAATGCTGTGCCTTCACTCCATCTGCCAAAAACTATAAAACCAGAAACATCTAACCAAAAAGATCGACAAGAAAGAAATAAAAAAAGGCATTTCGTAAAAAATATACATGGCAAGTAAGTACTCATGTATTTTAATTAATCTGTTTTTTTTTTGTTAACAAATTCACTCTTCTAAATAAAATACCAGAATATAAATTTTTAATTGTGCACCTGGGGCTGTAGGCAAAATGTAGTTGTTGTTTTGAAATTAGGTAAACAATAGTTATATTTATAAAAAGTGTATATTTGTTGGACGATGCATAAAGTTTGCTGCTCGAGACAAAGTAGAGAGCTCGAATCATGCTGATTGCAACAACATTTTAAAATACATATTTTTTTATTTTAAAACTGTAACAGCTTTACAAAAAATATTAAAGTTTTAAACTAAACTTGAAACTAATTAGCTATGGAAATTGTTGCTGTTGTCCATAAGTCACTATAAATAACTTAATCCCGTAATCAATAGAATGTTTTGCACTAGGGCAAAATGTTATACTTTTGGCCAGTAAATATTGTTTTCATAAAAAAAATAATTTGTAGCTTAGAACTTCATGATTTAGTACTCACAAATTGTGAAGATAAAGCAGTTGGTGAAGGATTAGTTGTAGAGGAAACGGTCACTAATATTTTCAGTAACCATCTCGGTAACCATAGAAGTGTTGAAACGCAAACTACAAGGTGTGTGGGTTTAATAAATCATTGAAGTATGTATTTAATTTTCAATATAATTCTTTTCAGTTCAGAAAAGTGTGAAGTAAGTGAACTTAAAAAAGAAAATTTATACCTAAAAGAAATGGTGGAAAAACTAAAGATAGAAAAAAAAAATGTTGAACAAATATTTACCGAAGGGCAGCTTCGTAAACTAAAATCCAATAAACAAATTCGTTGGAGCGTTGAAGATATTACATCAGCAATATCTCTGTATGCTGGAGGTCCAAGATCATACCGCTTGCTAAGAAAAAGGGGTTATCCTTTACCTGCAGTTTCAACACTGAGAAGATGGGCGAGTAAAATTAATATTCAACCAGGTAAGTTTTCAATGAAAGTTTCTTGCTGCAAAGTTTTTTTTATATTTAATAAGTATTTTAGTAAACATTTCATTTTTAGGTATCTTAAACATAGTAATTAGTCTTATGAAAAATACAGCACTAACAAAAATGGAGAGGGCATGTGTATTACTATTTGATGAGATGAAAATACAAAGTGTTTATGATTACGATAAGAAAAATGACACGACTATGGCTCCCACCAAATATGTTCAGGTTATTATGGCTCGAGGAATATGTGGGAATTGGAAACAGCCAATATTCTATGATTATGACCGCAAGATGACAAAAAACCTCATATTTAAGATTATAACCAAATTGGAGAATATTGGCTATCCTGTGTATGCCCTTAACTGTGACTTAGGAGGAAGTAACCGGGGGCTTTGGAGCTCTTTAAACATCACAGAAGAACAGAGCAGTTTTGAAAATCCAATAAGTCATAAGGCAGTACATGTGTTTGCTGATACGCCACACATGATTAAGCTGTTGCGAAATCATTTTCTAGACTATGGTTATGTTGTTAATGGGAAAATAGTTACCTCGAAACCAATTGTTGACTTATTGAACATCACCAAAAATTTAGATTTAAATATTGCACATAAACTCAGTGCAGACTTACTAACAGTAAAAGGTAAAAATATTATATTTGTATGTTATCATAATTGGTATTAAAACATGTAACAAATTAATGCTTTTTTTAGGTGCTCAACGACAGAAGGTAAAATATGCCACCAAGCTCTTTTCACATACAATTTCAAAAGCAATTTCCAGGGTGGGTATGCTTGGCCTTTACACCACAGAGAACAACTGGTCTGAATGCTCTGAATTTATAAAAATTATTAATGACTGGTTTGACGTATTTAATGCACAAATTCCCCATCCAGATTCAAGGAACAGGGTTAAAGGTGATGAAGAAATGTTCATTTTTTTTTTAAATTGATTTATAAGGTCTATATTTTACTAGGTTATGGCTTGGCAATAACAGAACAGAATGAAATTTTGCAAAAAATGAAAAGTATGGTCAAAGAAATGAGAAGAGTAGGGTCGACTACATTACTACCATTTCAAAAGGGAATCCTTATTAGCATTCAGTCTTTAAATAAACTTTTCATTGACTTAAAGAAAGATTTTAAATTACAATATATATTAACTTATCAACTTAATCAGGATTCACTAGAAGGTCTATTTTCCGTTATAAGGGCCATTGGAGGTTTGCATGACCACCCTAACGCACTTCAATTTAAATATCGGATAAGAAATTATTTGATGGGCAGAAACGATGAAGTCTTATCTGTTTCTGCCAACATACAACCAGAGAGTGACCCTGGTAACAAAACAAGTACTAGCGGAACTATCCTGGATGCTGTCAATTTAAATTCTGAGGTAGTTGATTGAAAATTTGGGTCAATTTATTTTACTTTTTTTATTTAAAATTTTGTAGATTGTCACTGGAGAAATGTTAGGTGTTTTAAATGTGCCTAATAATGATGACAGTTGTCAAAACAACTTATGTGACGAATATAAAGCCATGAATGTCGAGACAGAAGAATTACGCTGGGATGGTTTGGAAAATCTGGCAGGATATGTTGCATTCAGATTAAGGAAGAAAGAAAAGCTTGGTTATGTTCCAGGATGTAATGAGCCTTCATTTTCTTGGGTTAACCATTTAACGGAAGGGGGTTTGCAAAAGCCCACAGAGGACTTTTTAACTAAATGTAATGAGCTGGATCATTTATTTCAAAATTATAATGGAGACTCACTAAAAATTGAGAAAAATTACCTTAAAAATTTAAATACTTTAGCTAAAAATGTTAATTTAAGTGATGAAGCGAAAAACCTTTTTTTTAGATGCAAAATGTATTTTAAAATTAGAATTCTTAATAAAAATATAAAAGAAAATTCTAATATGCGCAAGCGCAAAATGACCAAAGTTATAAACTAATATAATAAGTCTGTAGTTTGCAAAATATTTTTTCTTCAAACGTCAGAAAATCACCACATTTTTAAACTCAGTAGGTCACAGTAAGGTTTCAATTTTTTGTCACTTATATTTTCAACGGCAGGAAAAGTACTTTTCACTGCCGCCGACAGGAAAAGTACTTTTCGCTGCCGCTGGTGAAAAGCATTTTTCCGCCTGTCATTTATTGAAATGTCAAAGTCTGTCAGTGTGAAGCAAAGCCTGTTTAAATTTTTGTGACAACCGAGTACAAGCAAGTAGGCTATGCCACGTCATTTGTTGAATTTATTTACGGCTCCAGCGGCAGGTAAAGTTACTTTTCCCTCCTAGACAGGTAAAGTGACTTTTCCAGCGGCTCAGAAGACTGAAGAAAATTCAATTTTTTGTCGTTATTTTTGTAAATTAAGAACGTTTGAAGAAAAAATGGCATATATTATTCGGAGCTAAAGTGCCTTTTCTAACTTGGCCGCAGTTACCAACTCTGCGGCCACGTCAGAAAAGTAGCACTTTCGCTGCTAATATAATATACTATTTTACATTTTATTGACACTTTGCTTCTTTTCAAAAAACTACAAAGTCGTCGGCATAACTATTTTTCCATTACATTTAAAGGTTTTATTTCAGAAAAAATCCCTATTTTAATATCTTACAGTTTTGTTACCTTTGTCTTTAATATAGATAAATAAAAAACTCTCCTAATTGATGTGTGTTATTTTACATAAATATAGACCATAATTTCGCATATTTGCAATAATTAAAATTGATAAATTTATGTCCTGGGGCACAATTAAGTGCAATAAATAATTTTTTTAATAAAAATTGACGTTGTTTAATTAATATTTTGTTTTAAATATTGCGTACATGTGCAGGGAAAGAAAAACTTTAACAATATTTTTCTGTGTGCATATGTCCTGTTTTTATGTAAATAAATAAAACTATTGTGTGAACTGACTTAGTTTTTTGTTCACTATATTTGATAATACCTAAAATATTAAAAATAATAGTCGAAATCAAACGAGAATGTTGGTAATTTTGAATCAGAAATACACGTATAATGGCACGCCTCCAGTGTATTGCAAGAAGTTTGTCACGCAGTGACGTCATGCGCGAATCGGTCTAAAATTGGGCCGCCAAGTGATCATATCTTTCTCGTGTTGTAGTATCATGGTATAATATTAACAAACCATTGACGTAGATGTTCTGAATTTCTCTGAGTGCAGAGTCCATAAGTAAAATGGTTTAAACATGACTTTGAGTTAGAGTTTAATTTCCCAGTGGTGTGGGGTGTTCCATCAAATTTAACAACATCCACAATAACAACATTGAAAATTTCAAATTCTTCATACTTCTTTCGCAAAAAATCAGCTTTCTGTTCACCTCTTACATGTGAAGTAAATAGTTTTTCAAAATATCATTAAGTTGACAGTAATGAATATTTCCAGAAGCATATTTTATTCCATGCACATGGTTTTCTATATATCTCACAGTCTTTTTATCTGCATAGCTTAATGATTGATAAGTTTGTGGTGGTTCAAATAGAAAATGTTGTTGTTTGAAACCAAATTCAATGCTAAGTTCTTTAAGATAAAAGATTTCATTAATTTGAAAACCTTGAATGTCCTTGAAAGCAATCTTCATAATGTCTTGTTAAAGAATAAATATCACACTTTAGCATGGGGTCATCGCGATATAATGCTCGACTAATGTTAATCATAATTAGGAAATAAAAAGCAGTTGTAAATTAATTAGGTTAGTTTTCTATTGTCTAGTGTATGTATACAATAAATTTTTGATCTGAATCTGTGGTGTATTAT
This sequence comes from Altica lythri, assembly GCA_964028335.1. Taxonomy (NCBI): domain Eukaryota; kingdom Metazoa; phylum Arthropoda; class Insecta; order Coleoptera; family Chrysomelidae; genus Altica; species Altica lythri. Next base: position 82,805,646 of record OZ034801.1, read on the forward strand.
TTTCTTTTAAATATTTTTCGTTGAAACGATCAAAAAACGTTCAAATTCGTCGTGTTGACGTCTATTTTTGACACTTTGACGGTCATGAATTTAGTAGCGATAAAATAGCGAAAACTGACGCATTTTTGACACTTTGAAATTATGTTTTTCCATAAGAAATACATGTAAATCGTAAATTTTTTCTTATCAGTTTTTTAAAGCGTTATTGCGACAAATTTTAGCGCTATTTTAACGTTTGGACGTTTCACATTTTGGAACTGTGACGTTCATGAATTTTGTAACGGTAAAATAACATTTTATGACGCTATAATTATCGATTTTGAAATAAAAGTCATTATTTTTTATAAAAGTTTATTACATATTTTCTACATCTCTTATTACATTTTGTTTATAAAAGTAAATATACTGACGCAAAGCGTTACATAATAAAGGATCAGTACATATTTCACAAAATACATTTAATGCTTGAAAACAGTTATCATTAAAATTTCTTTTAATAATATCTATAACATTATTATAATAAGAATTAAAGTTAATATTTTCTATAAGTGAAATCTGATAAGCTACAATAAAATGATGTACTCTAACAAGTTCATCAACATCCTTTTCCGTTAGATGATATCCAACACCATGTTTTGCAACTTCTATGAACTTGGTGTCATCGTATACCAACTGCCGTATTGTACAAAAATCTCCAAAATGTTACTGGATCATACTCATCTACGTAGGTTGGTAGTGGCTCAATAAAAAATGTGCTTCTGCTTAAAAATTCAATAAGATCAAGCCATTCCATTTTTCCAAACGACAATTTACTTGGCTTACAGTATTCTGATAAAATAATAGCTGGAGAAAATGTTCTTGCGGGAGATAAACCAACTGTTATAACATACCCCTTAATTGCGAAAGATGATTGTAGCAGCAAATAATTTTCACGTTTTACTTTGTCTTCGTAAAAATTTAAAATTCTATTTAGTTCTTCCATATAGATAGAATCTTCACTACTACTCTCAGAATACTCTACCAAGTCTTCACTACTATAACCACTATCTTGCAACAATTTGTTTGAAACTAAATTAAAAAAAAAAATGTTTTTCCAAGTCAAACTTTTTAGTCGGACCGTAGACTGAACGGTTTGAGCAATAGATGATATGAATCAAAAAAGGCCCCCGGAAGCTGTAAAAACGTATCTTGTTTGTCATAAGAATACGTGTAAAAAATGTTCAAAGTAAGAAACAACGGAGTTTTTCGATCCAGCTATTATGTGAACTATCAAACCCCAACCATTTAACGTCAGAGCGTAGCAGGCGGTAGCAGAGTGTAGCAGAGCATCATAGCAGAGCATAGCAGAGCGTAGCAGTGCACAATAGAGCAAAGTATGGACCCTCTATAACAACCGTCTTATTAGGTAGCCTTAAATTGGCAAATAATCAAACGACTGATAAATAGTTTTAAATCAATAATCTCTCTCAATTTATAACAATAATCTACAGAGACACTTACTTTTGATACCACCGGTATATATCTACAAAGTTGATGAGAACGCAAATTCCTTTTCAACTTAAATCAGAGGCTTATCTAAATATTGCAATTTTAGATATGTACCTGATTTTGCAATAATTTACTTCAAAATATATCTTCGTTACTTCGTATAAGAAATTTTTTAAACAAATTCAAATAAATATTACTCGTTTTTTTTTATTTTTATTTTTAATATAGTGAATATAATTTATTATATGTCACTGATAAAATTATATAACTTTTGATATGATAACGTTTTAAAAAATACATGTTTTTCAATAAAATTAGTTGATGTTGATAAGAGTTTCCGGTTTACGTGAAAATCTAATTAAGGTGACGTCACTTTTAACTTGTTCAGACTTGAATTTTGAATAATTATAATTAAACTATGAAATAAAATTTCACTTTAGTATGTGGTGTTATTTTGCGGTGTTTTGACCTCTCTCACCTTGGTAAGTTGAATAATTTTTGATTACTTTTGATTTTTTTTTTCAATATGAAAGAATTAAAATGTATTACTTTTTTTATTTGGACTTTGTATTATAGATCTTAAATATATTCTAAAAATTCAAAGTATTTATTAGTTGTTAGTAATTTTAAAATAATAATAATATTTTTTTTTTAACAATATTAAGGGTTTAAGGTAATGATTTAAACAAAAAAAAATTATAATAAAGTTTTATCCCTGCTGTGATGTCGGTGGATTTGTAGAAAAAAATTAAGAAAACTTGACATAAATTTACCATTTAAAATTGTTATATGCAATTTTTAACTTAAAAATATAATACAAATAACTGTCTTTTGAAACATTTTGTTAAGGGTGAACTAAAAAAAAAAAAAATATTTTCATATTTGGAAAAATAGGGCTTTCGGTTATTGTTTTAGACAATAAAATTTTTAAAAAGTTTTACCCCTAGCGTGATGCAGGTGGATTTTATATTATAGTGTGAAAGTTTAAAGAGTAGAAATATATTTATTATCTCACTAAAGCCATTAGTATTGTCATTCCTTTTTGAATTTGGCGAAAAAATATTGATTTTTTTAATATTATGGGGATGGGGTTTGTAGTATCGATTTAAGTATTAAAAAGTACAAAAGTCATATGTCTGCTGTGATGCAGGTAGATTTAAAGAAAAAGATAAAATTAGACTAATATGAAAACATGACAGAAATATATATATTAACCATTTAAAATTGTCATATACCTACATACAATCTTTAGTTTGAAAGTATTATTCATAGAAGTATCTTTTGAAACCTGCTATTTGGGGTTAATTCCAAAAAAAAAACTTTGTAACTTTTTAGTTATTTGATTTAGATTTTAGATATTGAAATTGGTTAATCTAAAAAATCTTATGTGTTATTAAAATATTATTTTGTATTTCGATATTATTTTTAGTTAATTTCGTCTTTTGTGGTCAGTTATCAATTTAAAGGATCTATACCATTTCTATATGTAGCTTTTAGATATAATAATTTTATATTATTGTATAAGTTTTGAGAATATATTCAACGATTAACAGCAAAGGTCTCTTCTAAACATTAACTGGTTAGGTTAGGGCTACAATTTCTGTATAATTAATATTTTTTTTTGTTTTAGGACTGATGTGGAAGCATACAGATTTGCCAGATCACCGTGCCAAATGTGAAAAACAAAAGTACACTTTTTTTTTTAGATAAATGTAACGTATACCTTACTTACTTACCTCGAGCCTCCTGAGTAGTGCCTGTGAATTTCGAGGGACCTTTAAAGGTTATAAATTATTTAGTAAGAAGATATCGGAGGTTCCTTCGGGTATAAAAAGGGTGGTCGACTTTTTTCCGCACAGAAATACGACAGGTACCACACTTTGGGAGAAGTACTGTAAACTCAAGGTGTCTGTAATTCTCGCTTACAAAACGAGTTGTCACCTATTGAGTTAAGTACGTATAGTATTTTTGTATGTTTAAAATAAAACATGATCAGGGAAAATTGTCGCCTGTCGGCTATTAAAGAACCACCTATGGCTTCTTGTGAAGTATTACTTATGAGCTGCTGACGTGTCTTATCAACCATGTCTAGATATCTTACTTTCTTACGTCGAGCCTCCTGAGTAGTGCTTTAAATTTCGAGGGACCTTCAAAGGTTATAAATTATTTAGTAAGAAGAAATCGGGGGTTCCTTCAGGTATGAAAAGGGTGGTCAACTTTTTTCCGCACAGAAATACGACAGGTACCACACTGTGGGAGAAGTACTGTAAACTCAAGGTGTCTGTAATTCTCGCTTACAAAACGAGTTGTCACCTATTGAGTTAAGTACGTATAGTATTTTTGTATGTTTAAAATAAAACATGATCAGGGAAAATTGTCGCCTGTCGGCTATTAAAGAACCACCTATGGCCTCTTGTGAAGTATTACTTATGAGCTGCTGACGTGTCTTATCAACTATGTCTAGATATCTTACTTACTTACCTCGAGCCTCCTGAGTAGTGCTTTAAATTTCGAGGGACCTTCAAAGGTTATAAATTATTTAGTAAGAAGATATCGGGGGTTCCTTCGGGTATAAAAAGGGTGGTCAACTTTTTCCTGCACTGATACGCGTCAGTTACCTTTACGAAGGGAGAAGTACTACAAACTTAGGGTTTCGGTAAGACGAATCTACAAAGTTCGCAGTAACCTATTGAGTTAAGTACGTATAGCGTTTTCAGTATGTTCTTATGTGCATGATCAGAGGAAATTGTTGCCTGTCGGCTATTAAAGAACCACCTATGGCCTCTTGTGAAGTATTACTTATGAGCTGCTGACGTGTCTTATCAACCATGTCGAGATATCTTACTTACTTACCTCGAGCCTCCTGAGTAGTGTTTTAAATTTCGAGGGAACTTCAAAGGTTATAAATTATTTAGTAAGAAGATATCAGAGGTTCCTTCGATATAAAATACAATGATACGTCATACGTCGAAATCCGCTCGACCGTTTACTGGATACAACGTTAATGCCCTTTTGACAGTTATGATCCCATTAGACCCGTCATCTTACCTTGTACCGCAGCCCCATTCCAACAATATGTCGCACGCCAAATTCAATCAGCCGTTTCTGAAATACTACCCTAGTACCCTTTTGGCAGTTTTATATATGTCTTTTTTAACCCTTCATCTTACCTTATTCGGCATTCTCTTTACAGCGATACGTCCCATGTCGAAATCCGTTTGGCCGTTTACGAGATACTGTAGTAAGGTTCTTTTGGCAACATCAATACGGACTTTTTGACGCTTCATCTTACCCTATACCGCAACCCCGTTCCAACGATCTGTCACATGTTGAAATCTGATAATCTGTTTACGAGGTATAGCTATAATGCCTGTTTAGCACTTCATGTTAGGTCTTTTTGGCATCGCATCTTACCCGATAGCTCCTTCCCTTTAGAAAGATATGTCACACGCTGAAATCTGATTAGCTGTTTATGAGATATAGCTATAATGCCTTTTTGGCACTTTATTTAAGGTCTTTTTGGCATCGCATCTTACCCTATTGTTTATTTCCTTTACAATAAAACATCACACTCTGAAATCTGTTTAATCGTTCACGAAATATAACTGTAATTAAATATATGTAACCGGTAAAGAAATAAAAAAGTCTTAATTACACATCTAAAAATCGACAGTACGCCTTTGCTAACTTATTATCATCTACAACCGTATGTGACGTATACGGAGCTGTTTGTCTAACACATTTCAACTTTATTTTACAAGTCACTTGATAGCCCCGTTGGTTAAGGCGTTAACTTTGTACACATGAGTTTGTGGGTTCCAATACCACAACAGTCATCACACAGAATTTTTTTTCTACATTTATTCTCATCCAAAAAAAATTATTCTAAGTTCTATTTGGGCACTGGGGATGATTATGAGGGGTGGTAGGGTGACTAAAATAAGATTGGGGATAGTGATGAGGGGTAGTCAAGGTACGGTGAAAAAAAAAAGGTAAAATTACAGGTAAATCAAAGGTAAGTTCTTGTAGGACAGGTGAGCGGAGGTGAGCTTTATCTTACCCTATACAGCAACCCCTTTTCAATGATACGTCATACGTCAAAATCCGTTCGGCCGTTTACGAGATACAACGTTAAAGCTTTTTTGGCAGTTACGACCCTGTTACCCTATTGAATCATTATAATGATACGACTCTAGTGTCTAGTCACATGTTTGGAGTGGTGGGGGGTAAATTAGCCAAAAATGACCAGAATCGACCTTAGATTTTCTTATGGAGATTTACATGTAAAAATGATCGATTTTGCGCTAGAACCGGCCTAGCTCCTTTACTGTGCTCCTTCCACACCAATCTTCTTTAATACGAACAGCACAAATACAAAAACAGCGGATCAATCAGTGTTATACCAAACCAATAACAGTGAAACATCCACTAAAGTTCCAGAAACGCCGAAGATTAAGATACAAGCAAAGGATAATCGTCCTAATGGCTTTCAGAAGGTAACTAGGAGCCGAACTGGATCCACCACCACAAACAGGTCGTAATATTGAGTTTGTACATAAATGTCCTATCTGTAACCCTAGTGTATAATCTTGACTATAACGAACAACATGAAATTATTGAAATACTAAAAACTTTTGCCCTCATAAAAATATGAACCAATATATAAACGAAGTTACTGTTGAAGATCCACTTACATTAATAGCATCTAGTACAAAAGAATGTAAGAGCCATTTGAACATCAATGCCTACAATAATAAATTTTCATTAATTCACTTCAACATTAGTAGTATAGCAAAACATTTTGACGAATTATTGGTATTTCTAAATGAATTCAAAGACTACTTCGATTGTATAGTACTGACAGAAACTTGGGAAATAAAAAATAAAAACCTTTTTAATATACCTGGATACGAAAGCATTTATAGTGGGAACCCAGTAAATCAAAACGACGGGGTTATCGTTTATATACACAAAAAACATAGAATCGAGATCAATATTGAGAAAATGGGAATTCTAAGGGTTGTTAAAACAAAGATATTGTCATACAAGAAGCACATAACTATAACAGCAGTGTATCGACTGCATTGTGTTGATAAAAACGTATTTATAGAGGATCTCGAAAATTATTTGCAAACACTTCATAAATCGGATATTCAAATATTAGTTGGTGATATAAACATCAACATACAAGAAACAAACCAAATAGTTGGAGATTATCTAAATGTTCTTTCTCAGTTTGGATTCAAATCATACATAAATGAGCCCACACGAATAGAAGGGCAAACCAAGACATGTATTGATCACATATTCATGAAAAATGATTTTGTTCAAGATAATGAAGTGAAGGCCATTATAATTGAGTCAAAAATAACAGATCATTATCCGATAATCATTAATTTTAATGCGTCACAAGAAAAAACGGAACAAACCCAACACTCAACTAAATCTGTCGATTATAAAAAGCTAGAATTAATGGCAAGAAGGGAAGACTGGAGTAGTGATTTCAGCCAAAATAATTCCGATGTTGAAAATATGTCTGGAATTTTAACAACAAAAATAAAGAAAATAATGGATAAGGCCACACGTCAAAAAAATTTACCAATCCTACATAATAAAAAAACATGGATCACATCAGAAATGATTTTATGGATGAACACAAGGGACAAACTATTTAAGGAACATAAAAAATTTCCTGACGATGAAGAACTGTTAAAAAAATATAAAACCCAGCGCAATAAAGTCACAAATACAATAACAAATGAAAAATACAAGTACTACAAGAAGATAGTATTAGAGAATAGAAATAACCCAAAAGTTTTATGGTCTACTGTCAACGAATTTTCAGGAAAGCATAAAAAAAGTCAAACTGTCGAACTGACAGAAATAAAAACAGAAGATAATTCAATGATCACCAACAAACTAGATATTGCTAATATATTTGTTAACCATTACTCAACTGTGGGTGAAAAAATGGCTCAAAAAATCAGGCAAGAAGCTCAGAAGGTAATACCTCAAAATGTAAATACTGTGGGTGATACTATTTTTCTAAGTCCATGTGATGAGGCTGAGATATTGAATATAATTAAAGAGCTAAAGACAAACACTGCACCTGGGTATGATGGAATTTCTGTGAAAATTATCAACACATTAGCCGGATATATAGCGAAACCTTTATGTATTTTGATAAACGCTATTTTTGCCACTGGCATATGCCCATCAAACTTCAAAATAACGATTGTTAAACCTGTATTCAAGTCGGGCGAAAGAAACAAAGTTAACAATTACCGTCCAATAAGCTTAATACCCAACCTGGCAAAAATATTCGAAAAAATCCTAAAAAAAACGTTTAATGGCTTTCACAGAGAAACATCATATAATATCAGATTTTCAATTTGGTTTTCAAAATGGAAGATCAACCTCTGATGCCATAGTTAACTTAGTCACACAAATATATGAACACATAGATAAAAAAAGACCATGCCTGGGAGTATTTATCGATTTGGCCAAGGCCTTTGATACCATTAGTCATGAAAAATTACTGTCGAAATTAAATAATCTTGGTATCAGAGGTCTGGCAAATGATCTAATCAGAAACTACCTAAATGAAACAGTACAAATGGTTAAAATAGGTTGCGTATTGAGCGACCCATTAGAAATTAAATACGGAGTTCCACAGGGTACTGTTTTAGGGCCAATCCTGTTTATATTATATTTGAATGATATGTTATCCATTGATATTTCTGGAAAATTGATCTCATATGCTGATGATACAGCGCTAATTATCGATGGAAAAACCTGGGAAGAGGTATTATATCATACAAGAAACGATACAAACACGATAGTAAATTGGCTTGATGATAGTTTATTGACAATAAATATTGATAAAACATCTTACATTCCATTCTGTAGTAACAGTCAAGATTTTCCCAATGCACAAAACATCAATATTCATTTAACCAGCAGAAATAAGAACATAACTCTGAAAAAATCCAGCTCAGTTAAATATCTCGGAATATACATTGATCAAAATCTTAAATGGAAAATACATATAGACTATCTTTGTAAAAGACTCAGAGCCCTTTTGTATGTTTTTCGAACACTCAAAAATATACTGAGTATCAATGATTTACGCAGTATATATTTTTCGTTAGTTCAGTCTCTCTTAATGTATGGAAATTTAGGATGGGGTAGGGTCTATAGTACAACTGTACAACCGCTTATGGTACTACAGAAACGATTTCTCAAAATTATCTATAATTTAAATTTACGTTTCCCATCAGCACAAATATTCAAATATTGTGATCTGATGAGTTTGAGATATCTTTACTTTAAACAATTATTAATATTTATATTCCATAACAGAAATAAGTTCAAAAATCATCAACACGGACATGAAACTAGACTAAAAGCGAGTAACCTAGATATACCGAAAATGAACAAAGCTATCGGACAAAGATCAATCACATATATTGGACCCAAATTATTCAATCTTGCTCCAGATAATATAAAAACGGAATATGTGTTTAGGCTATTCAAAGTTTCAGTGATCAAATGGCTCAAAAACGAAAATGTAACATTACTATGAACAAATTCTACTGAATAAATCTCTCAATTTTCACATATACTTGTTCGTCCCTACATAACATTATTTTGTAAATATATTGTAACAATTAATATTTTTATATGTCTACACATTTAATTTCCTACGTTGTACAATTTTTACATTACTTACACTCTTAGAGATTTTATACTTTTAGATTTATAGTTAATGTGTCTTTTTTGTAGTATACTAAGAATATTATTCACTACTTTTAATGAAAAAAAACAAAAGAGAAAAAAATACTATCATAATATTGTTATTGCTAATTAGAATTATAGAATTATAGAATTATAGAATTATAGGCTCTACAATGTTTGCCTAAGTAACTCAAAATACATTATATCTTAACAAAGGAAAGAACTTCGATATTGATGTTTCGCAGACAAGTTTTCCAAAAACTTAAGTGAATCATCAATACCTATGTTTCCGCTGTTAAAAAATTTAGTACTAAGACTTGAGTTGACAAACATTTTCTTTTCTTTTAACTATATTAATCGCCTATTTTTATATTTTTTCTTATTGTATGCTTTCAAAACTTATGTAATTTGGTGATTAATAAAATACTACTATAAAAAAATACTACTATATCCATTGTCCCCTAACATTTCCGGCAATGCCTTAAGCAAATCTTGTTTCGGTATTTCATAAGCTGTGCTAAGCTCGTCTATCTTTTCCATAAACCCTACTGCGTCGGTGTGTTTCTTATCAAAGTGTGTATTCCATTTTCGTACTTGGTTTAACGACTCTGCCTGCGACGACTGCTTGGGTAATGTTAAATTATGTATTTCCCTCCTTAGGAGAGAAATTTCCTAAAATAGTTCGTCGGATTCTGATTCCTTGTGCGGTTTAGATTTTGGGATTGTTCCGGTTTGATCTCCGCGATCCTTGAAAAAATCCCTTAGCCTTAATCTCAGTTCATCGACGGTTCCTTTGTTATCTAAGCCGACTTTTATGGCTTCATTTTGCAGCTCTTCTTTACTTAGTCGGTAAATCCACGATGTACCTGTCGTGGCACCGCTTACTAAGTCGGTGTCTGGGTTAAGCGGCACCTTTCTACCTTTTTTCTTTTCGCTCGGGCGCCAATTTGTAACGGGTAGCTCTTTTAGACACCAGACTCAGTAAAATTCGATTTCAGTTTAAATAAAAATTTATTTCTAATGAATTATATACAATGAAAATAAAAATAAAATGTTAATTCCACAAGAAAGGAATAGAACGGATCTGCGTCCCCTTTGGACCTCGGATGGATCTCCCTGTAAATATATAAATTAATTATAGATTACGGTCGGTATCGGATAGTTATGGTAGATCCTAACCGATCAATACTCGGTTGCGGGGTAGGACAACCCTTGGTCAATACCCAAGGATCGGAACGGTGCAACTGATCAATACTCAGTTGCCGGGTAGGATAATCCTTGGTCAATACCCAAGGATCGGGAGGGTGTAGCCGATCAATAATCGGCTGCAAAGGCAGGGAAGGTCGGTGGCTACTGGTCAATACCAAGAGCCCAGGTTGGAGTTCTTCCGAGATCAGTACTCTCGGTCGAACTGCCTTCTACAGCGACGATATCGCCCTTTTATACCAGTTGACGGGCGCTCCCACTCACTGAATGTGTCTGCGCGAGTTTGGACGACGTGTCGTATCTTGGCTGCGCATCTCGAACGGATGGTGGGAATGCTGGCAAGTACAACGATGACGCGGTGTTTCTGTGTTTTCGTTACATTCCGAAACGAATGAGCTATGGCACATATTTTTAGGAGCTTTATTTCTATTTAACACGTTTTTGAACTTGTTGACTAGACAGTAGCATACCGCAAGCTCAACGAAAAAACCATCGATGATCGTTATCCCTTGCCTAATATAACGGACATTCTAGACAAGCTAGGTAAATGTAACTATTTTAGTACCCTTGATCTAGCAAGCGGCTTTCGTCTTAAAAACGCCTCTGCAACCTTTCAAATGGTTATGGATGACGTTTTATGAGGACTCCAAAATGTAATTTGTCTTGTATTCCTTGACGACATAATAATTTTTTCGACTTCTCTTCAAGAATACATGGTAAATTTAGATAAAGTTTTTACACGCTTAAAAGAAAGCAATTTTAAAATAAAATTGGATAAATGAAAATTTTTAAAAAAGGAAACCGCTTATTTAGGACACATTGTAACAAACAAAGGTGTAAAGCCTAATCCAGACAAAATTATTGCAATTAAAAATTATCCAATTCCAAAAACTACCCGCGAAATTAAAGCCTTTCTCGGTTTATTAGGCTATTACAGACGATTTATCAAAGACTGCACGTATTACAAAACCATTGACATTATGTTTTAAAAAAGGCGCTAAAATTGAACATACTCCAGAATTCATTAAATGCTTTAAAAATTGTAAAGACCTTCTTACCATGGAACCGATATTACAGTATCCGGATTTTACAAGAGACTTTATACTAACAACTGACGCTAGCAACGTAGCTGGAGTACTTTCACAACTTTCCAATGGATGTGATAAGCCTGTTGCTTATACATCAAAGACTCTTAACCAATCTAACCAAAATTACAGCACGATAGAAAAAGAACTTCTCGCAATGGTGCATTGTACAAAATATTTTAGACCTTATTTATTTGGTAGAAAGTTCAAAATTATTACCGACCATAAACCTTTACAATGGCTTATGTCATTAAATGAACCTAAATCACGACTTGTGAGGTGGCGTCTAAAATTACAAGAATTTGACTATACTATCGAATATAAAAAAAGGTAAACTTAATACCAATGCAGATGCACCATCTCGCATAGAAATTTATAGTCCATTGAAATGTTACATTTTTTAGGCCTAACCTTGCGTTTTTTAGAGGACGCAATTTTATTTTTTAGAAGTGTAGGGAGGGTCAGTGTAAAGCTAAAATCAAGTTTGTGGGATCGCCACCCTTGTCTAACGGCCACCGTCTTGAAAATAGGGGTTGAAATGGTTTTTACGTGTATCTCTTAAACTATTTATCTGATAAAAAAAAATTATAAACATTTTTTGTTGCAAATAAGATTCTCTACAACTTTGGTCCTGTAACTTTTTCTCGTAGAACTATAAATAAAAAAGTTATAAGCGAAAATGTTCAGAAATTCGAGAAAAAAAATTATTTTTTCGATATAACTTTTTTATTTATCATTTTACGAAAAAATGATATCAGACCATTTTTGTAGATCGTCTTTTGAGGAACAACTTTTATTAGCATCATTTTTTTATTTAGTCAATAGCTAAGGTTTTACAGCTCTTCGAAGTGAGTACTATTTTTCAGTACTCTTAAATATACATATACGTGTGTTCTAATAATGTGTCATCAGGTTTTTTTATTTTGTTATTATAAAATTTATTAACATTTTTTGTTGCAAATTAGATTCTCTACAACTTTGGTCCAGTAACTTTTTGTCGTAGAACTATAAATAAAAAAGTTATAAGCGAAAATGTTCAGAAATTCGAGAAAAAAATTATATTTTTCGATATAACTTTTTTTATCATTTTACGAAAAAATGAAATCAGACCATTTTTGTAGATCGTTTTTTGAGGAACAACTTTTATTAGCAACATTTTTTCATTTAATCAGCAGCTAAGGTTTTATAGCGCTCCAAAGTGAGTACTATTTTTTAGTAAAATTTCGAAATGCAAAAGATGCAAAACATTTATTAGAAGAAAACCATTCCTTCAACACAAATTTCGAAATTTTACACGTTGAAAATAAAAGTCTTAAATTAAATCTATTAGAATCATTAAAAATTAATAAAAGGAAAAATTCTAATATTTTATTAAACGACCAACTAGAGGTAAATCATTCGCCTTTACTTAATCTTTTTAATACCATATCTGTGTAATGGTTCATATATTGTGCGTCAGGTTTTATATACGGAGATGTCATTGCTGACAAACTTGCTGTTTCTTCATGCTTTTTCAGGATGTGACACAACTTCAGCTTCTTACAATATCAGTAAAATGAAATTTGTAAAAACCCTGGAAAAACATTTAGAGTTAGCAAGTGACGGCTTTGTTTCTCAACAAGAGTGTTGACCCTGCTTTGCTCGCTGTAATTGGTGAACGTTTTTTTATCTCTGTATACGGTGGTAAACAAGATGATAATTCTCTTGACAGCCTAAGATACAAACAATTCGCCAAGCCAGTGACAAAAAGTACATTTAATTTATCTTCACTTCCTCCAACACAAGACACAGCTCGCTTTTATACTTTCCGAGTCTACCATCAAGTCCAGTCGTAGCTTGGTAATTATAATAATCCTGAAGACTGCGGCTGTAAAAAAAAATGAAAAATTATTGATGCCAGTGCAAAGCTCTAAACCTCCAGCACCCCCTGAGCTTCTAAAATTGATGTTTTGCAAATGCAAAGGAAACTGTGGAGCGATGTGTGGATGTCGAAAAGCGGGGCTGAAATGTTCTGCAGTGTGCTTCCATTGTTCTGGAGAGACATGTAGCAACGTAATGGAGCTCTCAGAATTAATAAATGAAAATAATTTTGATGATGAACCACCGACATTAACACCCCTTCCTTCTCCAGTTCTCCCACTGATATTTGATTTGGAAAGCCAATCAGATGATGAGCCGCAACTTGGTCCATCAAAAAGACTTAGGACGGAGTAATTGTAATTTAGAAAATCACCGTGCATTATGCCTATTGGGGATACCACGTAAAAAAACGAGCCTCTAGACTCTACCTCGTGGGTGGTGTGGAAAAGTATCATTAATTAATTAGTAACAATATTGTAAAATTAATAACTAAAAAAATTATAATAACAAAATAAAAAAAAAACTGATGACACATTATTAGTACACACGTATAATATGTATATGTAATACATATATTATGTATATTTAAGAGTACTGAAAAATAGTATTTACTTCGGAGCGCTGTAAAACCTTAGCTATATACTTAATGAAAAAATGTTGCTAATAAAAGTTGTTTCTTAAAAGACGATCTACAAAAATGGTCTGATATCATTTTTTCGTAAAATGATAAAAAAAGTTATATCGAAAAATATAATTTTTTTCTCGAATTTGTGAACATTTTCGCTTATAACTTTTATATTTATATTTCTACGACAAAAAGTTACTAGACCAAAGTTGTAGAGAATCTAGTTTGCAACAAAAAATGTTAATAAATTTTGTAATAACAAAATAAAAAAACCTGATGACACATTATTAGTACACACGTATAATATGTATATTTAAGAGTACTGAAAAATAGTACTCACTTCGGATCGCTGTAAAACCTTAGCTATTGACTTAATAAAAAAATGTTGCAAATATAAGTTGTTCCTCAAAAGACGATCTACAAAAATGGTCAGATATCATTTTTTCGTAAAATGATAAATAAAAAATTTATATCGAAAATATAATTTATAACTTTTTACCTTCCGAACAGCAACGCTGTTATAGGAAGGTATTGTGATCGCGAAAAATTTCGATCTCGGGTTTTTAGCGGAAATACGCGTTTTAGGGTTCCCTGAGCCTAAAAAACCCAAAAATAAAAAATGTCTGTCTGTCTGTCTGTGTGTCTGTCTGTGTGTCTGTGAACACATTTGCGGCTAAACGGCTAATCGGATCGGAATGAAACTATAAAACCTTACTTATAATCACCATCGGAGGAATCTGATAGAATTTGAGTAAAATCGGCCGACCGGAAGTGGACGTTTACTCTTATCAAAAAATGGAATTTTTTGAAAATATTGGGTTTTTATATAGTTATTGGCAAAATATTTATACTTTGTGGAAAGAACATGTAATTTCCGACATTTTTGAAAGAATACATTTTTTTGATATTTTCATTAGTTTTCGAGATATTGACACTTTTATCAAAAACTGGAAATATGTGAAATAAAAATTGTGGATTCGCTTTTTTTAAACAAAAATTGGTAGTTATTATATTTTCAACATCTGACAGCTGTCAAATTATGTTTTGGCGTATTTCAACATTTAATTTTCTATATTTTGACATCTGACAGCTGTCAAATTATGTTTTTTGAGAGTATCAACTTTTGACTAGTGTCAAATTATTTTTTTTTATATTTTTGACATCTGACTACTAACTAATTAGTTTTTTCGATATTTTTGACATCTCCATACTATGGCCACTCCAATTCTACCACCCACTACTTGTTAATATCAGTCAGATTAGCTCCTTCTATATTTTGACATCTGACAGCTGTCAAATTATGTTTTTTGAGAGTATCAACTTTTGACTAGTGTCAAATTATTTTTTATATTTTTGACATCTGACTACTAACTAATTAGTTTTTTCGATATTTTTTTCCGAACAGCAACGCTGTTATAGGAAGGTATTGTGATCGCGAAAAATTTCGATCTCGGGTTTTTAGCGGAAATACGCGTTTTAGGGTTCCCTGAGCCTAAAAAACCCAAAAATAAAAAATGTCTGTGTGTCTGTGAACACATTTGCGGCTAAACAGCTAATCGGATCGGAATGAAACTATAAAACCTTACTTATAATCACCATCGGAGGAATCTAATAGAATTTGAGTAAAATCGGCCGACCGGAAGTGGACGTTTACTCTTATCAAAAAATGGAATTTTTTGAAAATATTGGGTTTTTATATCGTTATTGGCAAAATATTTATACTTTGTGGAAAGAACATGTAATTTCAGTCATTTTTGAAAGAATACATTTTTTTGGTATTTTCATTAGTTTTCGAGATATTGACACTTTTATCAAAAACTATCACTACTTGTTAGTGTTCGGAAGGTCGTGTGGTGCCCACACCAGATTTTTTATTTATAGTTCTACGAGAAAAAGTTACTGGACCAAAGTTGTAGAGAATCTAATTTGCAACAAAAAACGTTGGTAATTTTTTTTATCAGATAAATAGTTTAAGAGATACATGTAAAAAACATTTCAACCCCTATTTTCAAGATGGCGGCCGTTGGACAAGGGTGGCGACCCCACAAACTTGGTTTTAGCTTTACACTGACCCCTCTATACTTCTAGAAAATAAAATTGCGTCCTCTAAAAAACGCAACACCAAATGTAACTTTTTAATGGACTATTACTGTAATGAATTTTTTGAACACATGAGGAAATTTAACGAAAATTTTTCAAATAATGCAGACAGAAAGAATATCGATATTGACACCGAATCTGTAGCCGTAAACGTTGATAAAAACGAGATCAATGAAAACATTATTGATAAGGATAATGGAAACGAAACCATCATTAACGAGGGTAATGGAAACGAAACCATTATTAACGAGGATAATGAAAATGAAAATAATGACAAAGGTCATACTGTGCATTCTAGTGCCGAAGATCCAATATTAGTTATGCCAATTTCAGAAAAATCTTTAAATTCGTTAGATCATCAAGTAATAATAAATTTTGTTTTACATTCTGCAGTTAGACCTAAAATAGAAAATATTTTCCCCAACAAAAAACGACTTCACGTACAAATTTCAAAAAACAATATAGCTGACGATACAATACGAATACTTAAAAACTATATTGATCCAAAATTCACACACGCCATATATTTCAAAAACGATACATTCCTATCTCAAATACCTACTCAAAGTATTAAGAAAAACTTTTAAAAATTCAGCCTATAAACTAGTAAAATGTAACTTTTTACTAGAAGATGTAATCGATAGAGATCGACAACATGCATTAATTAGAAATTATCATGCAGGCAAAACGAACCACCTAGGCATACTAGAAACAGAGACCAGACTTAAACGTACATATTATTGGCCTAAAATGAAAAATGACTTGACAGAATTTATTAACCGTTGCGACATTTGTCAAATGAATAAATACGATCGTAATCCCCCAAATCAAAAATTAGCAATCACAGCTACCCCTTCGAAACCTTTTGAAATAATTTTTGCTGACACATTCACCAGACGAGGTCACAAATACCTTGCAATAATAGACATATTTTCAAAATATGGTCAGGCTTATCTCCTTTCAGGACTTTTAGGATTAGAAGTAGTTAAAGCCTTTATTACATTCATGACACATCATGAACTACCAACATTAGTAACCATGGACAATGGTACAGAAATAAAAAATTCCATAGTTTAAGAATTACGTTACAGTTAATAGTACGCAATCCAAAGGACCAATAGAGAGATGTCATTCCACGCTCATGGAACATCTGCGAAGAATCAGAGAAAAGAATAATGGCAAAATCGACATCTTAAATCAAACGCCTTATCCGATACTAGGATACAACAATACTATACACTCTGTGAATAAACAAAAACCTACTGACATAATTAATGGTCATATTAACACCAAAGACCCATTCGACATTGACCTTAATCAAAAATTAATAAATAATTATTTACAAGAACATCGTGATAAAACGAAAGAGATCTATAGAGAATTAAATAAAAAATTAATTGATCAAAAGGAAAAAACTATTGATTACCATAATAAAGACCGACAAGAACCACTTGAGTACGCAAAAGACTCCGACGCTTACAGGAAAAACACGACACTTGTAAGAAATAAACTTAACAGAAAATTCACTAAAGTTAACGTAAAAATTCAAACCCCTAATGGACTCTTACATAAACAATCTTTAAGACGACCCAAAAATAATACAAAACAATTTTTACAGGCACCTAACAACGATCCTGTTCCTAGTAGTTCGACTAGCCGATCTCCAGAAGATCAGTCTAACCAACCTTAAAAATAATCCTGGTATCCTTCCTCACAAATTAGGCACCGCCAAAGTAAAATCCAGCATACACACATTTCTACACTATATTGACTTAGAACCTATTAAAAATGAATTTGACATGAAAATGCTGCTGACGCAATTCAACGAGGATTAAGGCATCCTTATTATACAGAACTTGAAAACTTCGATCGCGCTCTTAAAATTACAGAACAAAAACTTCAGTAACTATTACCCACTCATAGAACTAAAAGAGGACTCATAGATGGACTAGGGCCCATAATTAAATGTATCACAGGAAATCTTGATTCCAACAATGCAAAACGTTATGTCCGAGTTACAAAATAATCAAAAAGAAATAGTAATAGCATTAAATAGACAAATTTTAATATCAAAAACCATTGTAGGAAATTTCAATCACACTGTATCCTCAATAAAAAGTAATCAGGAAGTAATAACTTCAGGATTAAATTCCATCCGAACAGATTTAAATAAATTTATTTTTGAATTTGAAGATTTTTTTGTAACCAGAAATATTTTAGACCAAATAAGTTTAAGCATAAACATAGTTTTACAATTGTTATCAGAAATAGAAAACGCTGTCATATTTGCTAGACTAGGTATGTTAAATACGAGTATTATAAAAACAAACGAAATAAAATCCATATTAGATCAAGTTAAAAAATACCACTCAGAAAGTGAACTCATCTATCCCATTGCAAAAATAAACGAATATTACAATATTCTAAAAACCTAAGCATTTTATTCAGACTCGAAAATTGTTTTCATTATTCATTTTCCAATAGTTTACCCACAAGAATTCTCCTATTTACATTTATATTAAATCCCTACTACTAACCTAACAACAATTATTCCACCTAATACTTATCTGATAATGGATGAAAATATGTACCAATACTCATCGTCTCCTTGCGAAGTTCTAAAACCAAACTTCTTCTGTATTAAAAACAAACTGAAGACCAGAGAATATAAAGACTGCATATTCCAACTGCTCCAGATCCAATCCAACCCCAGTGAATGCCTGGAAACACCTCTCCGAATCACAGAAAATTACATCCAACAAATTGATGACTTCAACTATATTGCCATACTAGTACGGCCAACGAAAATCAAGACCAATTGCGGGACTACCGACTTCCAAACCATAATTGGAAATTATCTCATCACACTTTCATATCAATGCCAATTTAGCACTGAAAATCAAAAATTAGTATCCGAAAGCCAACCATTGCTGCTTCCAAACATTACAATTCCACAGTCTCCTGAGAAAGACGAAATATCAGAAATCCACCTCAAAAACATACAACTTGACAAAATCCATGAAATTCAAAGGACACAGGAGGGAATAAAACCACTCATCCTAAATCAATCAACAAGGACTCCATTCAATCATTGGAACACACTTACAATAATCATAATAATTATTATTTTCATATTTTTTATATTCAGGTTCCTAAAAAATTTACCATTTAATAAGAGAAAATCCAAAGACGAAACAGTCAAGATGGCCAGCAATTTAACTAGAGGAGAATCAGTTTAAGAAACCCTATTTACCCAACCGATGCCGTTTTTCAACCCTACAAAAAACCCAACGAACTAGCGTAAAGGAGTTATAGCTACGCCACTGGCAGAACTATTCAGCAAGAAGATGCAACATCCGCAACAGTTACCAGAAGTTGCAAACTCAGCCTTTTCTAGTTATCTCAAACAGACCTTACATTTTATATTTTTATGCACAACTATTAATTAATATATCTGTTAAATATGCAATTTTTATCAAGTAATGCCATGCATTACCGTATAGAATTGAATAATAATGACAGTTCGATGGAATAATATTACTCAATCGTTACGTCAAATTTGACAATTTGTGAATTTACTTGTCATTGTATTTGTAGATATACTGTCAATTAGTTTGTGAGTTATTTGGTGTGTGCATTCTCTGGTATTATTAGAAAAATGTCTAATAGTGAATCAGATTTAGACGATATGTCTTGTACACCGCCAGACATTTTAAAATTAGCGGCTAGCGCTACATAAAATCTCCTACCTAACAAGTCAAAAGGTAAATAACTGGCACAAAAAACATCGTCTTTTTCTGAAAATGTTATCGTAGTGTATTTTGTTGAACTTGCAAAAAAATACAAGTCATCATCATTGTGGGCTTATTATTCTATGCTGAAAAGTACTTTAAATATTTACCATAGTATCCACCTAGAGACTTACATGAAGTTACAGGCATTCTTAAAACTTCAGTCCGAGGGCCATCAACCGAAAAAATCTAAAACTTTTACCCCCGAAGAAATCAGTAAATTTATTAAAGAAGCGCCAGATCATACCTATCTAATGACAAAGGTATTCTTACAATAACGTAATTTTTAGCTTAGAACTTTCCAATTTAATCAAATTATTTTTAGGTAACCTTAATCATGGGGCTAATGGGAGCTTGCCGATCTAATGAATTATATTCTATGAAAACTGAAGATATAGAAGATTACAATGGAGCTCTTATAGTGAAAATACCTTTCACAAAAACAAAGATTCCTAGATCATTTACTGTATGAGGTGAATTTTACGATATTTGCAAAAAGTATATAAATCTTCGCCCATCTCATGCTAAATGCCTATCATTATTTTTAAATTATCAGAATCGCAAATGTACTATTCAGAGAGTAGGTATTAACAAATTAGCTTCTATGGGAAAGCACATTGCTACGTTTTTAAAATTAAAGAATCCCGAATTGTACACAGGACATTCGTTCCGAAGATCATCTGCAACCATTTGCGTTAGCGCAGGCGGTGACATTACAGCAGTAAAGCAGTTAGGGGGATGGAAATCAACCACAGTTGTCGAAGGTTATATAGATGACAACATAACCAATAAAATAAAAAGAGGAAATCAGATTTCAAACGAAATTAACTACTAGCTCTAATTACAATGAAAAACCTTGTACTAGCTCTAGTGCCAGTCCAAGCCCCATGATTTTCAATCAGACTCAGATGGCAGACAAAGTTATCCCTGGCATGAATTTTAACAATTGTAATGTAACTATTAATAATTATTATGTAAGTAAATAAACATATATTTATTGTGTATTAATAACGTTACGATTAATAAAAAATTTTGTTCATTTGAAATATATTTTGCATTTT
Source organism: Altica lythri (assembly GCA_964028335.1). NCBI lineage: Eukaryota > Metazoa > Arthropoda > Insecta > Coleoptera > Chrysomelidae > Altica > Altica lythri. Next base: position 82,826,599 of record OZ034801.1, read on the forward strand.
TTTTATAAACTTATATACATAGTTGTGGATAAAGTATAGTATTCAACACGCGCATAATGGCTATTACACACTCAGATGTTACAACACTCGCCTCCGGCTCGTGTTGCAATTTCATCTTCGTGTGTAATAGCCATCATTATACGCTTGTTAAATAATATACTATTATTCATTATATTTTCATTCTGACTTAATTCATTTTACAGAAAACACATATTTTATTTTATATTATATTTTATACTTGTTAAATAATAAAAATTATTTTTAAAAAACCTTTTTCGAAAACACAACATTTAAGTCGTGTTGTTGTGTTGTGCTCGTTTTTATTCATTTTTGATTTGTGTCTACCAATATTAAACGTTCGTTTTTATAACATCATCCTAATTAAAATGGATATTAATATTGACAAATGCGAAAAACCGGCTTTGAAGGTAGGACAACCCTCGTCATGGAAGAAGAATATTGCCAAACAAGAACGATACTCGTCTACACGTATGATCAACTATCACTTAACCTGCAATCACTTAAAGAAAGACTTGACCCTTCAATGTAATAGTTTGACATCAAATGATTTACAGATGTTTAGTAAATCTTTTTACTTAACACCGAATAAACTCTGGCAAGATTCCTTTATTTTGAAATACACCGATTATAAAGGTGTGGTCCGCCATCGCCCTAAGACTGACACACGCAGCCCTCGTCAGTACTCGTACAAGTATGACATTTTGAAGGGCTCAAAAAAGGTACAAGTTTGTAAAGTTGCTTTTTTGAAAGTTCTTTGAGTGGGTAGAGCCCGCGTAGAAGGTGAGTTAAGCAGGCATATTCAGTCAGGGGGGAAAATGCCTGAAGAGAGAAAAGGCGGTTTTAAAAAAAACCTACAATCTTATGAAAACAAAAGACAGGAAGTAATGGGTTTCATAAAAAAATTTAGGACGATTGAGAGCCACTATTGCAGGAAGAAAAGTTCTTCGAGAATTTATTTGAGCTCTGATTTAAACATTTCAAATATGTGGAAAATGTTTTCTGACTCTCATAAAGAGCTCGATGTTAAGCATAATTTTTTTTTTGATCAATTTTTCGTACAAAGTTTAACGTCGGGTTCGGCACTCTAAAAAGTGGTGAGTGCTCAACTTGTTTATAACCTGAATCCCGAATTAAACTCTGTTCCAATCCATTACTAAGATAACAGCTTCAAACCGAAAAAACTGTTTATAAAATGAAAGCCAAAGCTTTCTTTTCGAAATTGAAACAAATAAAAATCGATTTACTAACAGTCTCATTCGATTGTCAGAAGAACCAGGTCATACCCAAGTTGACTGATCTGATACTACCTCTGGCAACTGTATATTTATAATCTTGGGATAGTCGTTGGAGACTCAAAGGCCCCATGAACATGTATTTTTGTACCACTGGAATGAGACAGAACACAAAAAAGGCAGTAACGAGATCGCATCAGCGATTTTTGACTTCCTCGTCAATTTTCTAAAAATCGATGCAGCAATAGCTACTCTTATAATTTGCTGTGATGGATGTGCAGGTCAAAATAAAAACACAGTTATCATGTCAATGATTTCTAGTTGGCTTCTGAAATATGCCCCCTCTCACCTAAACCAAGTTGAGGTGGTCTTTCCTAGTACGTCACTCTTTTTTGCCATCGGATAGGGTGTTTGGAAGGATTGAAAAAAAGATAAGAAAAAAGGAACCACTCATAACACCTGACGGATACATCAACATCTTTCAGGAGTTTGGAACGACCGTGCCTCTTGCTCCAAAAGTCTTCGACTGGAAAAAAGCCATTCAACCTTTTGTAAAACCTGCTCAGCAATGGCATATTAAATTCGCAGCAGCTAAACGATTTATAACAATAATAACTACTGACGCAAAAGAAATTGTAATAAGGGGTGAACCTAAGTACTGCGTTGATGTTGGAGCAGAAAATCCTATTGTGAAGAAGACAAAACGTTTAGAAGATGTTAACCCCAATGACAAATCAATTCTTGTGGTTCACAACATAAATCCATTAAAGCTCCGTGATGTAGATTGTTTGCTAAAAAAACATTTTGGGGAACAGTGGACGTCAAATCCGGAATTGGAATATTATTCGGCATTCTTACACAAACCACTTGAAGAGCACGAACAGGAAGAAAGCCATTCCGACAACGAAGATTGAATGAAAATACCTTTGTTTAATTTTTTTGTTATTGTAAATATAGTAGTTTTTTCTTGGAAAAGTGTAAATAATTTTTTTATTTGATGTTTATGTGTGTTTTTGTTATGTTTATTTAAAAAAAAAACTTATTTTAAAAAATCATAGAATCAAAACCTACTAAGTCCAAATTTCAAAACGACATTTTTGCACACCTAATCATTAAAAAAAAATTATTAATTAATAAAATAAGGCTTGAACAGCTACTTTAACTAATGTAAAATTGCTGGAGAATATTAAACTCTTTTTATAAAATTTAAATTTTCATGTGTTTTTTGATTTCCTAAAAAAAATGAAAAATGGAGTTTGATTCTAAATGCCTCAATTGTCCGAAAGCATCAAACCGGCAGTAAGCAAGCGTGTTGCCCATACCATGGAACAGTAAGGGTCAGATTAATAACTCACATCGAATTTTTGAAAAGCTAAGTCACTAAAGCACTTAGAATGTTTTTTTAAGCGGTAAAATTTTTTATTTCATACAAGGTATAAAATGTTCAAGTAGCACACAGGAAAAAAAATATCGCCCAAAAATGATGACACACTAAGGCTGATATTATGTTTTTATTTTATACCCGATTATTAACAGATTAAATGGCGTATTTTTATTATGAGGGACTTAATGGTATGACTATTGGTGATTTATATCCTTTACCAAATCCACAGACATTCTAGACCAATTAGAACATTCTAAGTACTTTATCAATATCGACTTAAATAAAACCGCCTCCATCAGACATTACAAATAGCCTCGCATCTCTTTGAGGTTAAAAAATGCTACTGCAATTTTTCAAATATTAATGAATATAGTATTGTCAGGTAAACAGAATTATAGGTATTTTTGTGTTGATTTAGACTATATCGTTATACATGCTGATACACTAGAAAATCAGAATAAATAATTAGTTAAAATTTTTAAAAGGATCTCTTATTTTCATTTAAAAATTCAACCAGACAACTGCGAATTTCTCCGTCGAGAAGTTTTGTATAACTGAGTCAGGTGACCTGACAAGAAAAAGAATAATTTAGTTCTTAACTCCTAAAACTCTTAAAGATATAAAAAGGTTTTAGGTTGTTGGTTATCATAAGCGGTTTACACCTTATTTTAATTTACGATCACCAAATTTAACAACATTATTAGGTAAAAGTGCAGATTTTCAAATAGTTTCCAACAAGAGACATTTACAAAAACTACAATAAATTTTTGCTTTGAACCAATATTACAATATCCTGATTTAAAATTTGTCAAAAACTAACACAGCCAAATAGTTAGATATACAGTGTGTTCCAAAAAGTTTTATACAAATGGAGGAAAATTTTATTGAAGCGGATAAAATATTAAAAGGGCTTATACTGTTCAATGCCCGACATCGAGAACGGATCGATTCGATCGTTCCTTCATCCCCAGGGTCTCCAGATTCTGGAACTCCTTACCTTCGTCCCAACTTGCAGTTGTGTTTATACTGTTCATATAATGTAATATTAGTATTAGATATATGATTGTGTTATATTTTCATTTACTCCACTAGTGTAGGAAGTAAATAGAAACCTGTATTATGCACTGCATTAACATTTGACATTTCTTAGACAGAACTTTACTTTCGCTAAATCATTTATTGTGTAAACTAATAAACTAAAGGTAAATACAATACTTCTAAGTAATAAAATAAATTATGGAAGAAGAAATGCATTGTACACCTCCAGAAATTTTGAAAACGGCACACAATGCCATCAACCAACTGCTACCCAAAACATCGAAAGACCGATATGAAAATGCATACAATAATGTTTTTAAATGGCTGGAAGAAAATCACTGTAATTCTTTCTCCGAATCTGTTTTATTGGCATATTTTTAAGACCTAAGTATTAAATTTAAGCCCTCAAGTTGTGGGCATTTTATACCATGTTAAGATCCACGCTAGTTGTAAAAAAAATATTAATTTAGCTACTTACCCCAAACTTAAAGCTTATATAAAAAGGCAGTCAAATGCTGCAAAAAAATATCCAAACTATTCACAAAGCAGGAAATAAAAACCTTCTTAGACACCGCACCGAAATCAATATTTTTTCTTATAAAGGTAAATAGTTTAGGCAGTCATGGCATTCGCATTAAACGGCGTTCTAAGATCAGACGAGTTGTGTAAAATGAAAATGGATGATATCATAGAGATTTTACCTTTAGAAATAATGGTAAAAGTTTCAAATAAAAATAGAAAGAAACCTCGAACAGGAAAGTTCTATGAGGTTTATAAAAGATATGCAAACCTTAGATCTAAAAATATTACGAACTCTCATTTTTTCCTAAATTACCAAAAAGGAAAATGCGCGAATCAGGTTGTGGGAATAAATAAATTTTCCAAAATGCCCTCCCAAATTATTGAATTCTTAAAACTATCACAGCCTAAACTATACACCGGACATTTCTTTCAAAGGACATTTGCAACTTTGTAGAAGCCGGAAGTGATGTGCTAAATTTAAAAAGGTTAGGGGTATGGAAAAGCCAGAATGTGCCAGAAGGATACGTAGATGAATCTCAATGTCTAAGGCGTGATATTTCTGCTACATTACTTCAATCCTTTGAAAACAATAGGTACTATTGGTTCCAATAGGATAGAAATACCAGAACCACCAGTTTCAAACTTGTTTGATTCTTATTTAAGCATACCTACCACATCTACAGGTATCAATATTGAAAAAGAAAAACAAGTAAATAATAAAATAAAACTCGAAAACAATCGCCTGTTGCTCGTGTTGTTTAGTTCATCTTCGTGAAGAATAGCTACCATTATACCCTCATTGAATAATATACTAATTGGAAAATAAATAAAAACTGCTGCACTTATTTAGATTGCCATGTTTAAGCTAAGAAATGTAATCTAGTGTGTGCTGTTAACAAACTTTAAAATAAGTGTATATTAGAAATGTCTGTAAAATTGAGATTTGCAGATAAAATTGAAATTGGTCTCATTATTGAAGATAATAATAAAACATGTAGGGAAGCAGCAGACATCTTTAATAATAGACATGCCGATAAAATTGTACACTTTTCACAATTGTAAGGTACATAATAAGTAAATTCAAGATGTAAGGAAGTCTCAAAAATAAATTTAGAAAAAACCATAGATAATGGATTGGAAATGACGACAATGAAAATGAAGTAATGCTATCGGTAGTGGAAAACCCAAAAGATTCAATTCGAAAAACAACAAATGTATTGAAAGCGAGTAAAAGTACAGTTGCAATTTTAAAATCAAATAAATTTAAACCATACAAACCCTACTGGACCTAAGGCCAGTGATGTCGAACAAAGGTTCGAATTTTGTGCACGTATCTAAGGAAAATTGGACGGTTACCGATTTATGAGAAATAAATTAAATTAATTAATATAAAGTGTAAGTACAAAATACATATACAAATTCCACAAACAAACCCTGATGGTCACAAAGTCGGAGACTGTCCGTGGTATCAGGTAAGTAAGGAAAAATAATTTTGCACTTTATTAGTAAATTACTTATTTTAGCATTATGTTTAAAAAACGTTTTTGTATTATTTCAATTTTTTCCATATAGACATTAGCTGCTCCGCCCCATCCTAGTAGCCATCACGTTAGAATCGACCAATGCATAATACAACACTTTTAAATATGACAATTCAAGTATATTAGCTAAATATTTAAGTCTATACAAAAGGGTTCTTACAGTGTTTACAACGTTATCAATGTGGTTATTCCATCGCAAGTGATTATCAATTGTAATTCCTAAGTATATAGCTTTATTGGTTTGGTTAATAGTTATTGTATAAGTGTATAAAATGTAAACAAAAACAAAACAAGCGTGAATAACTTTATGTATTTGCCTGCGATTTTTGTAACACATACTATTTAAAGACTGTTCTGAACTTACTCTGAGGTAAGATGCACTCCTATGGTAGAAAGAAAGCTAAAATTTTTCTGCTTACAATGTAGAGGAAACGACTTTATAGAGTGCCTTAAAAACACAAACCAGGATAAAACCACAATTATAAACGATAAACAAATGATAATTGAAATGTTGCAAGAAAAAATTAAAGTATTGTAAAACTCAAAAACATATGCCACAGTTACATTTTCTTAAGCTTTGCCATTACAAACATTAAGATCCGAAATCCTAGTAATATTCCTCCTGTGCTTATTAGACCAAAACAAACACAAGATGCCCAAATAACAAAAACAGAATTGCAGTCCAAAATAAATGTGAGGATCAACTCTATTAAGACGACTAAAAATGGAGTGCTAGCTATTTCCTGCAACAGCGAACAAGAATGACAAAGATTATTACGAAACATACAAGAGCTGGATACAGAAGGTAAGTACACTGTACAACTACCGCAAATGAAAAAACCAAGGTTCAAATTAGTCAACAAATATGGACATAAAAAATATCAAAAAGTGCATTAAGCTACAGAACGAATTTATTCAAGACTAGTTGTACTCGCAACGTCGTTCGCGAGGCGTGTGATTGTTGTATAAAAAATTCTTACCCCACCCCAGTTAAGGAATATGAGAGAAATTTTTATACACCAGATGTTAAGTTAAAAGAAGACAAATACATCTGTGAAAACCGCATTCGAATCGGATCAGTGGTTTTCATGTGATGCGCGCACAAACATACAGACAGACAGACAAAATAATCTAACCACATTTTTGGGTTCTATTTCGATGTACCCGCGACGTCGTTTGCGTGGCGTGATGATTTTTGTATAAAAATTTCTCTCCTTACCCCGTTAAAGGGGTGGGAGGAGAAAGTTTTATACACCAGATGTTAAGTTGAAAGAAGACAAATACGTCTTTGAAAACCGAATTCGAATAGTATCAGTAGTTTTGATGTGATGCGCGCACAGTTTACAGTTTTATTATATGTATAGATGACGACTACCTAGAATTAACTTACAAAAGCCGATACAAAATAACAGAAGTATTGTTTTTTGTGAATGCTCTGGAGATCTTTTTAGAAGGCTACTGGCATCTAAAAAGGTGTTTATATCATGGGAACGCTGTCCAATTTATGAAGACATCCGAATTCCAAGATGCTATGATCACAAAGAATTACACTGCAAGAGTAAGCTGACTTGTACTAGTTGTAGTTTAGTACATAAATCTGAAAATTGCCCAAAATCATTTAAAAAATGTTGTAACTGTTTACGAGCAAATGAAGAATTTAATTTGAACCAAAATGCTGAGCATGGAGCTTTCTTTCTTAATTGTCCATCATACAAATATTTTTTGCAGAGCCACATAGCCTATATAGACTACTGCTCTAAGTAGTAAGCTGTCTTTAAATCTATTTTTTTAAATTCTTTTTAATTAGTAACTTTTTTTCTTTTAGATTTATGGATATTGCTAATATTCTGAATACATTAGAAACAGAATCTGAAACTGAGCAACTTCAAAGAGATATTGATCTAACTCAGTTTAAGACCGATATAAGGATGAACAATAAAATTCTGAATATTTTACACTTTAATGTTTGTAGTGCTCCTAAACATTTTGATGAAATTTTGATATTTTTACTAAACTATGACTATATTGATATTTTATTATTGGGAGAAACTAGAAACAATTTTTCACCAGATCAATTCAACATTCCTGGGTCTACAACATTATTCAATAACAGCACGTTAAATAAAAATGACGGACTTTTAATTTTTGTCAATAATGTAACGGGAAAACCGATTAAGAAAAAGACCTTTACGTAAAAGACTATTTTCAGGTTATTTGTTCTAGAATGTTCTCTCTCTTTCTAGTATATAATTAAGTTCGAATTATATTTCGCGTTCATTCCAGAATGTTCTTTTTTTTATATAAGGGGATGTATAGATAGTTAAGGGGAGTTCAAATAATAGTTCATTGTATTGTCAGTTTAAACGTTAACCAGCAGAGTTCTGTGTATCTTTACAATTTGGTGAATAAATTGTGTTAAAGTCCCCATGAGTGTTTCAAATTGGTGTCAAGTGTGAGGTGAAGATACAAGAATGCCTGGAAAAAAGATAAATGAATTATTAGTTGCTGAGCTCAGAAGAGAGCGCGAAGAATTAGAGTTGGAAACTACTGGAACCAAATCTGTATTGTTGAATAGGCTCCGTGAATATTACCTAAGTAATAATTTGGACTCTGACGTTGTGGAGTTCAATGACCCGGTTCAAAAAGCAATTTCTGAACAAACTCAACAACTTTCCCAGCTGTCGCAAAGAATAACGAGCCAACAAAAAGAACAAGCACAACCATTCTTCCAGCTGTCAGAACGAATGACAAACCAACAAGAGGAGCTATCCAGTCAAATAAGAAGCCAGCGCGAAGAGATGTCCCAGCTATCACAACGGATTTCTACCCTACCAGAAGAGTTATCTCTATTTCGATTTGTAGACATAAGTGTAGACGCACGTACATGTGCTCTTCGAATAAAGTCAAAATTTTGTGCATTGAAACCCACTTATAATATAGTGTTTGGTACCAAAAGAGAACTAAGAATTTGTACAGCATCAAGTGCATTTAAATTTAACAAAACGGGCTTTTATCATCGAAAATTTGATAAAATTCAATAAACTCAAAAGTAAACAATAATAAAGTTTCAAGTTTTTATAACATCAAAAGTAGCAGCAAGGTAATTAGGAACCTATAGTCCAGTCCCTAACGACTAAAAATGGGAAAATATAATTGTGATAAATGTAACAAGTTCAAGAGGAAGATTCTATGATAGTTTGTGATGGCTGTGCAAAAGTATTGCATGAAGCATGTGGTGAAATTACTTCTTCAGAAGGAAGGGTGATGCAATTAAAAAAACGTACTATGTTTTTCTTTTGCTGTGATTGCAAAACCGCTTTCAAAGACATTCCAAAGTTAATTAAACTACTAAATGAAGCATTAGAGGAAACCAAAAGCATGCGTGAAGAAAACAAAATAATTCAAGAGGAGTTAAAAGATATGAAAAAAGAGAATGAGAAATTAAGTAAGAAACTTGAAGAAAAGGAAAAAGAAACGAGTACTGACTTTACAATAGTTCAAGAAATTGAGGAGAGAATGTCTAGGTCATCTAACTTAATTGTTACTAATATACAAGAGTCTAAAGCAAACAACCACAATGACAGAGCTAAAGAGGATACAGAAAACAATAAAAGTATTTTACAACCTATAATACCAAATTTAAATATAAAGAGAGCATTTAGGCTTGGTAAATTTAATAACAATAAGAACAGACTACTAAAAGTTATATTAAATGACAAAGATGATGTTAAAATGATTCTTAGAAACAAAACAAAAATTAATATTCCTGGAATTAAAATTTTTTCTGACCAAACCAAGATGCAGAGGGATTACTTTAATAAAATCAAACAACAAGTGAATGAAATGCTGGCACAAGGTAAAAATAAAACTATTCAGTATATTGGTGGTATACCTACGATTGTGGATGCTCAACCATCAAAAAACTAAGTGATAAAAATCCTAACTTGTTATACAACTGTGATGTAATTTATGCCAATATCCAAATTCTGTTCGCTAATAAAGACCAACTAGTTCATGATTTGATCCCATATAAACCCAGAACAATATTACTTAGTGAAGCTAGGACAACTAGTGATATAAATAACTCTGAACTCCAACTTGATGGATATCAACTTGCAAGATGTGATTCTTCGAGCAGGCATACAGGTGGCGTTGTTATATATGTTCGTAATGACTGTAGTTTTAAAATAATCAAAAGGATCCAAAAAGATGGTGTATATTGGTTTATGTTAATTAAGATTAAAGTAGGTAACGAAACATGTTTATTGGGTTGTCTCTACAGGTCGCCGAGTTCTAGTTTTAATAGTTTTTTTGATGAATTTGAAGAATGGGCTGAGCAATATTTTAACGAGGAATGTAAATGTACCATAATCGGTGATTTCAATATTGATTACCTAAAGAGTTCTGACAGGTATGAAATAGATTTAAATCTTTTATTCCAACCATAGGTGTTGATCAACTTATCGATGAGCCTACGCGAATAACAAAAGACAGCAAAACATTAGTTGATTTTGTCATTTCTAATAGGAAAAACACCATAAGTTCTGTTCATCATACCCCAAAAATAACAGATCATAGAATAATTTCTGTCTTGCTTTGTAATAGAAATGTATCTAATAATGAAAAAATAGTCAAGCACTACCGAAGTTTTAATTCAGAAACATTAGAAAAATTAAATGATAATTTACTGAAATATAATTGGAACCTAGATACTGTTAACATTGATACAATTTCTTTAGAAATAATGAATAGTTTGAAAAATGAGGTTGACAAAGTGGCACCCTTAAAAACATACAATGTTGCAAATAATATGCTTCCTTGGTATGATTATGAAGTTAAAGAACTGGCTAAACAAAGAGATAATGACTACAAATGTTTTAAAAATTGTTTAAATGATCGAGAGATGCATTGGGAATGCTACAGAGCATCTAGAAACCAGGTTGTTAATTTGCTAAAAATAAAAAAAGCGGAATTTTTTAAAAACAAGATCAACAATAATATTAACAATCCTAAAAAAATGTGGCAAACCTTAAAAAAATTAATAAACAAAATAAATCCATGCCGCCAGAAATTGTATTTGAGGTTAATAATAGATTAATAAGTGTAAATGATGATACTGAAAAGGCTGAACTATTTAATTCATATTTTATTGATAGTATACAAGTTATACAATCTTCAATACTTCAAAATACAACATGGACTAGTCAAGGGTTACCCCCTATCCAAACAAGTTTTAGTGAATTTAAATTATTAACTATTGCTGATGTTCGCGCTATAGTAAATTCATTGGATAATAAATGCAATTAGTACTTTGCAAATGAAACAGTTTTAAAGAGCACTTTTCAAGTCATAGGCCATGTTATTTTAAATTTTATTAACACGTCTCTGAGAACTGGTAAATTTCCATCGAACTTAAAAGTAAGTACAGTTGTACCGATACCTAAAATAGAAAATAATAACGAAGCTAAAAACTTTAGACCTATTAACACTCTGCCTCCATTAAAGAAGATATTAGATTTTTCTGTATATCACCAGTTATCAGATTACATAGAAAAGAACAATTTGATGATGGAATACCAATCTGTTTTTAGAGCTAATCATTCATGTGAAACAGCCTTACAAGTAACTTTAACAAAATGGAAATTTGATATTGATAGTAACAAATATATTGTAGCTATTTTCTTAGACTTCAAGAGGGCTTTTGAAACTGTTGACATTGCAATATTGTTAAAAAAACTAACATACTACGGAATTACAAACACGGTGCTGTTATGGTTCAAAAACTTCCTGTGTAACCGTTTACAGAATACCAAAGTTAATAATGTCATATCGAGTAATACAAGACTAAACAGCGGCGTTCCACAGGGCAGTGTCTTAGGACCCCTCTTATTTATTTTATATCTCAACGACATTAGGTATGTGGAGGGTTGTGAGAACCATAGTGTATTTGCAGATGATAGCATGATTGCAGCATCAGATGAGATACTAGAAAGAGCTGTTCTAAAAATTAACAATGCGCTAAGTAACTTGTCTAATTTTTTGGATACAAATCGCCTCAAACTTAATGTAACTAAAACAAAAGGGATGATTATTACTACTGAATATAAATATAGGCAGATAGACACAAGACTTATCAATTTGGAAATATATGGTGAGCAAATTGAAATTGTTACCGAGATAAAATACCTTGGATTCCAAATAGATAACACATTGAGTATGATAAAACATTTTAATTATATTTATGGTAAAATCTCAAAAAAACTGTATTTTTTCAGTAGATTACGAAGGAATGTGACGTTCAATAGTGCAATATTAGTATATAAATCTATTATCCAACCACATTTAGATTATTGCAGTAGCTTGCTATTGCTATTTGATGCAACTAGTATTGCCTCTTTGCATAAACTACAAAATAGAGGAATGCGATTACTACTGCAATGTAATCGGTATACTCCTATTGGATTAATGTTGGATACGTTAGATTGGTTGTCGGTAGGAGATCGAATTTTTTATTCGGCAATGATATTTATCTTTAAAATAATACACTCAAAAAGCCCACTATATTTTAACCAATTATTTAAATACAACAACGAAGTTCACACATACCCAACAAGAGGAAACACTAACTTTTATGTTACTCGTACAAACTACTCGAGAACACAGAAATCCCTTTTTCACAATGGTTTGCTTGAGTTTAACAAACTTCCACAGGAACTAAAAGACTGTAGTTCAGTTATTGCCTTTAAGTCAGAACTTTTTAAGTATTTACGATCCCGATAAATATACATTTAAATTTAAATTATTGTATTTGCACTATTTTCAATTTTAATATGTTTGCACTATTTTCAATTTTAATATGTTTGCACTATTTTTAATTTTAATATGTTTGTACCTTTTAATATGTATTGTTTAATGCCGAACTTGTTTTAACATTTTAACCTTTTTATTAACTTAATTGTATATTAGGATTACCTATTTAATAAAGATTATTGCGAGACGAGCAAAACCAGCAAGTGGTCAACTTGAATCAACAAGTGGACAACTTGAATCAACAAGTGGACAACTTGAATCAGCAAGTGGACAACTTGAACCAAGTGGCCAACTTCAGAGACGAGATCAACCAGCAAATGCAGTCCGATATAGAAAAGCTTAAACGAAAACTGGAAGCTTGTCTTCAAAACCAAACCATCCACCACGGCGACGGAGCTGCAGGAAAGATGGAAATCTGCCACGTAGACGTCGAACGACGAGGAAACGGGGAGGCGACCCAGGTACGAACGACGATGAAACCCCCGACCTTCGACGGGAAGACTTCCTGGCCAAATTACCTAAAAAAATTTGACGCAGTGGCCAGAGCAGAAGAAGGCATTGTCACTAACAATAGCTCTGCGAGGCGAGGCTTTAGACGTCCTGCATTCATTGATACCGGATAAAGCTGACAACTTCGAATTATTGGTGAATCGTCCAAAGATGCGTTATGGCCAAACTCATCTACAACCGGTGTACCGAATGCAGTTAAAGAGCCGAAAGCAGAAAAAAGGGGAGACTATTCAGGAGTTTGAGGCAGAAGTGGCAAGAATGGTACGGTTTGCGTATCCAAATGCAGCGGAGAGTAGTGTAACAATGTCGGAACTGGATCACTTGACCTTGAGTTAACCTGGAGTTTTCCCTTGAGGAAAATGACTTTGTAGAGTTTGATGATTTTGAGGTTATTGAACCTTTGGAAAAATTATTTTAGTGAAATAAAGTGTCAGTGAACAATTGAATTGTGTGTTTAGATTAGTTTTCCTATGAGGAAAATGATTGGGAAATGACTTTTTTTAGTTTTAATGATTTTGAGTTTATTGAACCTTTGGAAATAATTATTTTAGTGAAATAAAGTGTCAGTGAACCTTTTCTAATTGAATTGAGTATTTTCCTAAAATATATTTGTATTATTTTAGAGATAATTACCCTTTAAAAAAATAAATGTGATCCAGCCGTGGCGAATGTTGAAATGTAAATGCTTGATATTTTGGAAGAGCGGAAGAGCGCTTTATGGTAGGTCAGTTAAAACCGGATTTTGAACTTGATGCGTCGACTGGCATGAGAGAAACAAGAAAGAATTATATTAATTTGTATTGGATTTTTTTTGATTTCTCAACAGACGACTTAAGTTTATTCGCATTTAACAAGGACATTTTTTTTCGTGGTATGGAGATAAGTAATATATTAAAAACTTGATTTCTCAAAGTAAAGTTTATTCACTCGTCGATGCAATTAAAATGTATTATAAAATATCCATTGGTATGAATTGACCTTGAAGACATAATTAAGAAACATTCGCTATGAGTTTTAGCATCCGACAACTGAGGTTTATATAAGAATACAATATTTTTTTTCAAGAATTATAGCATTTCGGAATAATAATTGTCTGATATGTTTACAAAAATAAATGAGGTAAACAACTTAAGTGTTACATGCGCAGTAAATCAGTGTTTTTCTATAAAATGAACCAACAATCTTTGGTTTATGTCAGTCAGTGCTGTGTAACTTTCCGATAAAAGGTAATAGTTATTTCTTAGTTTTACAAATATTTAATAATAATAAATAATTATTTTAGAATGTCGCTTAACATGAAGATGGCTGTTCAGCATTTAAAAGATTTTTATGAAAATTTTTATTATGATTTTGAACATGAAGGTCAACTTGCATTGATAAGAGAGAGAAGATATTCTCAAGAGGAATGCAAACATTTGGCTGCAACATATCGGAAAGGTGTTAAAGCTTGCGATGATTTCATCAATGGTATAATTACGTGTGCCTGTTGTCTAATATCAATTTTAGAGAGGTTGGATTTAGAATATTACCATGATTTGAAGGATAGTTTACCAGACTATCTGCGTGAAGATGATGATGATGGTGATGATGAAAAGCATATGGATAATACACAGGAAGTTGAAATAGAAAATAATGTATGAAATTTCCAAAAAATAAATTCTTAACCTTTATTGTGTTTTTTTTTTCTTTAGATAGTCAGTAAACTTGATGACTTTATGAAAGACATAAAATTGTTAAAAGCAAAAATTGAAAAATATGAAGAAAAACAAATAATGTTTAGAACATTTCAAAAACTAAGGATATCCAAATTATGCAAGAGATTTGAACCTAAAAATTGTAATATGTAATTGATGGTAAATAAAAGATTTAAATTTTGTTCAAGTTTTTATTCATGCATTAAAAAATTATTATACAACCAAGTTACATTTGACAAAGCACAAAAACATTTATCACTTTTATGATTAAAACATAGCGGTTGACTGAATTCAAGATGTGGTTGTTCATCAAATTCACAAACAGGAACTTTTACCAATTTTCTAATGTAATTTGCCTTTTCCATACCCTTAACGTATACACAATCGACGTCAGTTGTTAATTTTTTTAAAATATTTCCAAATTGATGTAAAGGTGTAAATCCACAATTCCAGTCAATAAAGTGATGGTTTTTTGTCAACCAATTCGCTTGTCGCTGTAGATCAAAAGACAGCAATCTAAACGGAAATAGTGGTTTGAAAATATAATGAGAAATTTGCGTTCCATTATACGCAGCAAATTCTTTTACCACGAATTTATTGTTTTCTACTTTGAAACCTTGAACATCTATTACCATTTTCATTCTGTTACCTATAGTGACACTATACTTGTCTTACAATTTTAGTTAACGGATTGTAAGAAAATTCTTTTTCATGTAAAATTAAACAATAAGCCGAAACGCTGCTACCAACGGCTTTAGTAGTTTCAAATTCAACTCTTAGAACAACCGATCCGCTTTGAATGATTTCCTTTTGACGTGAACAATCAATATGAACTATAGGAGCGAGAGTTTTAAATTCCTCGGGATTAAATATAGGTTGATTGGTTTGAATATGATAGTAGGATTCTTGAAAGTTTGCAAACATTTCATACAGTGTTGCAAATCGATTAGCATCAAAATCTAAATTTAAATCATTATAAGGATAACGTTCAGAATTTAAAAATACCCGTACATTAGATAAACTGCAGTGATCAAATTTACTCATATCTTTCAACAATTTTCCTTTTCGATCATTTTGAAATGCTATTACAATATGTCTTGGACTTTCCAATTTTGTTGTAGTTTTTACAGGCCATGTATGACGTGTTGAATCATTTAAAGCTGGATATTCAATTATCTCCCAACTTCTAAATTTAATAGGCAATTCTAAATTACTTCGAAGTATTTTGTTTAGTCGCAATTGTTCCTTTATATTTGGAGTTACATGAGGTACATTCCAATAAAGTTTAGTAATTTGAATTTTTGGTTTTTCAGTTTCATCGGAAGCAACAATTCCGTCTACATCATCCTTTTCTCTAATTAAAACAAGTTCTTGTCTCATATTCATAACAATTTTACGAAAATCCTCAAAAAACCCTGACCAGATTTTCAATGATATGCATACATTAAAATTACCTCCATTATCCATTAGAAGTTTTCCACCTTTTGGAAACCAACCACCGTTTTGTAAAAGTTTGCTTTCATTTTCGTTTAGAGATAAATAATTCTTTATAGTTGATACCAAACCAACATTTCGCACGGAATCGATAACTACTCCGTTTAATTCGTATCTCATTTCCCTAAACAAGTATGCAATTCCATTATTGATAAACTCAAATTTAGTTGGAACTTTATTTTGATCAGTTAACATTTTCCCTTCAATGTAAATGTAGGAGTTACAAGGCAATGTGAAAATATCTAACTCGTGTAAACTAATCCTTATTTCATCGTTATAGTTTATATTTCCTGAAGTAAATGGCTGATATGAATGAAACTGATAATCCTCAATAGTGGTATCACTAAAAGGTTGACCCAAAACATTTAATACTTCCATTATACTAAAACTTGAAATCCTAGAGATTTTAAAAATTTGCGATTTTCTAATGTTATCAATTTGGTGGTCGGAATCTTACTAATCCGTTTGTTTTGCATCTTCCTTTTATAATCTTTCTCTTTATAGGGATGTTCGAAACGATGAAACTGCCATACCATTTTAATCAATTTTTCTAAGATGTAATCGAATAGTAATAGTTTCGTTACCAAAATTTACCAAGTTACCGGCTTGATCAATTACCTTCACAGTAATGTTGTTTATTGTTTTAATGCTAACTGGATAGTACAGTATGGTTAACGGTTGTTCAACTATTTTATACCCATTTGGAACTTTGGGAAAAAATTGATGAATTATATGAACTGGTTGACCGTTTAAAAATGAGCCAACTGCAATATTACAATCAATACATATAGAGTTTACTTTTAAAATATTTACCCTTTTTGAAGAAGTATAAACTTTTTTAGGTTCAAGGACAACTCTCGAAAACCCCAACAATTTTCCAATAGAATTGTCAACGTTAAAATTAATCCGATCTGTAGTTTTAATTGTAACTTTTTGTGTGTTTGGATCTGCCCATAAACGCGTAATTATACCCGTTTTAAGAGTTTCGTTTTCAATAATTTTAATTATTTCATTAATTTCATATGCACCTACTGGAATTGTAAATTTAAATTTATCTTGATCGCCCCATACAAGTACATTATTAGTTTCATCAACATTTGAAATTGTATTAAAGGTGTCAAGGTTAGCGACGCCTATCTCATAACTTGAATTTTCATCAAGGTATATCGGTGGATTGAAATCGTCACTTAAAACTGATGAACATCCACTTAGCGTAAATGTGTACGACATGATGGTTGAGACGCTAATGAGTTAAATAATTTATTTATATTGACTAAATAAAAATCTTAAACAGTGCTGTCCACAAGTAACAGAATTAAATTTTTGTACTAAACTATAGTTAAATTTTATTGTAACATCTCCGTTACTTTTAAAATATTTCACTAATTCAACTGGAGGAGCCAAATTACCATAACTATCAAAGTAAATAATTCTCGAACCATGTTTTGAATAAGCTGTCCAGTGTGTACCAGGTCCTCTTTCAACGTCATGATTAACTATACCAGTTTCCAATGTTTTAATTTTATTGGGAAGAGAATCTCGCATAAACACACCTCGAAAGTAAGGTATTTTTAAAATTTTAGCATATTGTTTAAGTTCAATGTTTGTCATCGCATGACGGGGTAATTTTAACGGGAGTTTTTTGAATATGGTTTTAAATAAAATCCTTTTCCGTTTTTTGATCGTCGTTGTCGTTGTTGTTTCATACCATAACCTTTGTACGGTCTCAAATAAAACCCTGATCCCTTTGTCGCTTGTTCCATAGCCATATTATGTCTTTGTTGTTCTGCAAGTTGCTCACGATTAGCTTTTGCATCGTTTACAGCTTTAGCAATGCCAGCTGCTCCACCTCCCACCGCTCCTAGCGCTCCCAGCAATGGGAGGAGAAACGGAAGAAATCCTCCTTTTTTTGGAGCACGAATTATTCGTTTCTTTTTTCTCAAACCTTTGCCTTGTTTAAGTCCCATTCCTAATTTACGTTTGGCTTTCATTGCAGTGGTAACTAGCCACGCAGCTGCTTTTTCAGATAATTTAGCGTCTTTTGATTTAACACGCTCCCAAGCTTTATTTTCCAACTCTCTATCAGCGATATGTCTAGCAGCTAAATCTTTGTTTTGTGAATATGCAATATCGTGACTTTTACAGGCTTCGTCTAAGTGGTTTATTCCAGAATCACCTCTTAGCAAACGGTCTTTTAGTTTAGTGCCCGGTCCACAAAAGGAATACGAAGGAATATGTAATTCAAAAGAAAGTTTATCAATTAATGTGTTTACCAGACCTTGTCCTCGATGTAATCTCAAGTAATGACGCTTTACCATTGTGCTATTTATATATACCGGACCTTCTATATATACCCTCAGTATCTTCAAGGTGTTTAAAATGAGAGTTGAAAAACAATCAGTTTGTTTACCTATTACCAACTATGAAAATATTTCAAAATCCCCCACAAAACATGGTATTCTCTTTGGAGGTGAGTCCAAGAGAGGACTGATTGTAGGTCCTAGCGGTTGTGGAAAAACCAATGTTATGATAAGTCTTTTAGAACATCCCAATGGATTAAAATTTGAAAATGTATATGTATACTCCAAATCCTTGCAGCAATCAAAATATCATTTCTTGCGACTAATATTGGAACCTCTTGAAGAAATTGGATATAGTGAATATAGTAAACTGGAAGATGTTCCTTCACCTACAGAAATTAAACCAAATTCTATAATCATATTCGATGATGTGGGTTCTGATAATCAGGATATTATAAAAGATTATTTTTCATTTGGACGACACAATCAGACTGACAGCTTTTACTTATCGCAAACATATAGCTCAATTCCGAAGATGAGACTGAGAGATAATGCGAATCTTTTAGTGATCTTTCAACAAGATCTAACTAACCTAAAACATATTTATGACGATCATGTGACTGGTATATCATTTCAGCAATTTAAGGATATAGGTTCTCTTTGTTGGAAGGAAAAGTATGGATTTTTAGTTATCGATAAAGACTGTGAAATATCATCAGGTAGATATAGAAAAGGGTTTGATACGTTCATTTGTATATAAATAGCATAGACTTGCTAGTACGATTCATTTGCGATGGATGACCGTTTAAAGAAGCAATTGATTCTTTCGCGAAAGGCTATTAAAGAAAAATATAAAAGTTACAAACAAAATAGAGCACAAACAGCAACACATCAAAGAGAAAAATTAAATCCTTTGGTGGAACCTATTAAAGAACTTTTAGTATTAAAGAAAAACGAGAAACCACAGGTTAAAGCAGAGTTAACCAAAAATGAGATTTCAACACCTATGAGTGGAAAAATCAGAAGATATTATAATTTAATACCAAATTTAAATGTTAGTGAAGAAACTTTTGAAAATATTCCAAGAACACAGAAAGATGTTAGTCTATTAGAACCAGACTTTATTAATAGTTATTTTGAAGATGTTCCTGTCAGTCAGTTAGAATCTACATTTCAAAATTATTTACAACAGTTTCATCCTTTACCTAGAGGATATATTGAAGACAAAATTAATGATACAAATAATGACTACGATAGTACATTTGGCGTTTATTTTGACCCCGACGCAAAGTCATACGCTATAGGCGATTCGCCAGTTTCTTTTGAAGGTCCTGATGTAATGATACAGGGTATTAGATACAAGGGCACCCCTGGTTTATATGAACTCTTATTTAAAAAATACCCAGCTGGTTATAAACAAAAAGATCTTGATGAATTTATTGATATTGTGAAACGAACTAATTTACACCATTTAGGTTACAATCGTTCTAAAGGTTTATCAACATCAAATTCAAAAAAATTTGTAGATATTATCAAACCTCGGGTCACAAATCTTTATTTTATGTCTGAAGAACAAAATTCTGCTGGTCGAAGAAGAAGTAGCTCTATTCCCACATACGCACTGCGAAGTAAAAATACTAAAAATAATAAAGAAGGAAGAGGTCTTATGGATTTAAACAATAAAAAAATTGATTATAAATATTTTGATGATTTTAATGAAATTGTGGAACGACTTCGTTTACTAATAGCATCACAATCAGCTGGTAATACTGGACACAATAATGAAATTATATCAATCATAGAGGAATTACTAGAAGGGGGAATTATTGCTTAAATATATGTTTATTAATAGATTTTATTTAGTACAAACATGCCTCTCAACAAGTTTAATCAACACTTTCTTGCATCGACCACTACGTGTCCAGAAGAGATTGTATCAGCATCAAATCCATCATCATCATCATCATCATCAACTTTCTATATTTGTGTACCATCTAATTTTCATAGCATTTGTGTAATTACCATTCGAGGACGAAAGGAATTTGGTATAAGTAAATCTCATAATGTCCTTGATACTCAAACAACAGCATACGCCTTTCCCGTAGCAGGTAAAATTGAAAGTATAAAATGTTTTCCATCCATTCTACATGTATCATATAAAAATCAACAGAATTCTATACAGAACCTGCTGAATGATAGTACTGTTAGTAAAGGAGATATTATTGAGTTTCCTTTGGGTATTGCAGCTATAGCAGAAGATATTCTGTATGTTGAGTTTGTTATTCAGTGTCCCCTTGAGGAGAATAAATAGGGAAAAGTTTAATTTTTTGATTCATTAACAAATATGCCTCTCAACAAGTTTAATCAACATTATCTTACTTCTGTAGCATGTTCAGGAGAAGAGGAAGAAATTGTGTCATCTACACTTCCACAATTAAAGTCTCCATTTTATATTTGTGATACCTTTGACTATCATGTTAAGTCTGTAATACGTTTAAGAGGTGAAAAGAAAACGAATCTTAATAAAGACTTTTATGTATTAGATAACGGGGGAATTGCGTTTGTTTTTCCATTTTCATTAAAAATTGAAAGTGTTGCTCATTATTCAGCCGACGGAGACGTTTTATTAAACAACAAAGTTTACAAGTTCCACGAATTAACTGATATAAATATAACAAAAAAAGATAAAATACTATTTAAGTTGGGAAAACCCTCTTCTATCTGTATTGAGCTGCTTGTGCAAAGTCCTTTAGTAAAAAATGTCTAAACTACAAGTTGTAAATGAACTACATGCGCCAGCACGAATTAACTTTCGCCGAAGACATGTTATAATTAAAGGTTTAAATGATTTAATTCAAGCAGATTTGGCTGTTATGAATTCATTTGCCAAGCAAAACCGTGGATATAATTATATTTTAATTGTTATTAATGCATTTAGCAAATATGTTTGGGCCGCCCCACTAAAAAAGAAGACAGGTAAAGATGTTACGAATGCTATGAAAGTCATTTTGACACAAATGAAAATACTTCCGAAAAATTTGCAAACTGATAACGGAAAAGAATTTTATAACAAAGACTTTAAAAACTTAATGGAAAAATTTAATATAAATCATTATAGTTCATTTTCTACTCTTAAAGCCAGTATTGCCGAACGTGTAATTCGTACACTCAAATCTTTACTTTGGAAAGAATTCAGCATACAAGGATCGTATAATTGGTTAAATATATTATCGAAAATTGTAGAAAAATATAACAATACTAGACATTCTACAACTGGAGCTATACCTAGCAAAATAAACAGTAAAAATGCAAAAAATATTATCGCATTTAACCATTTAAAAATGGTCGATCCTAGGAAACCAAAGTTTAAAATTGGAGACTATGTACGTATTAGTAAATATCGATATGCTTTTAAGAAGGGATATACACCTAATTGGACGACTGAAATATTTAAAATTAAAAAAATTAATTTAACCAACCCACGAACTTATATCTTAGAAGATGAGCAAAAAGAAGAGATTCGAGGTGGCTTTTACATTGAAGAATTGCAAAAAGTTAAATATCCAGATGTTTTCTTAGTAGAAAAAGTGTTAAGAAAAAAAGGCGATCAAGTATTTGTGAAATGGTTGGGAATGAATCAAAAATCTTGGATAAATAAGAATAATGTTATTTAGATACTTATTGTAGTAAAATTATTTTTAATAAAACAAAAGTTATATTTCAGAATTATGTTTTATTTTAGTAATAATACACCTTATTTTTTATAATTTTTTCAATTAAAATTTAATAAAATATACGAGTCGGCTTTCTAAATTCTTCCATTAAAATTGATTGCGATTCACGGTGTCAATGATGTAGATTGTAGTTTTTTTCATCAGAGGTACTTTTCAACAATTGCGTATACTTATATATTACTTCAAGTGATAATTCAAAAGTAACCGGATTAACTATTTTTATCGGGTTTATTATATTCAAGGCAGTTTCTTTTATATTTTCTGCGTTTGCAACTCCTAACTGCAAAATCTTTAAGCAACTTGCAAAATTTTGTAGTTTATATGTTTCCAAAGTATGAGTTATTAGAGGTAACACTTTCCATAATTCTAAAATTGAAGATTTTCTTAACCGAATGTTCAAATTCTCTGTCGATATTTTTATTGTTTTAACGTTATCCAATACTTCAAATTCCAACAAAAACTTGTTTGTATATTTCCTTGTAGGATTTTGCTCAAATTCCAAAAAATTGTTAATTATTGGTTTGAAGGTTAAAAATTCATCCCACTCTTTGATGTTAAATATTAGTGATGATTCCATATAACTATTCATTTTAACACATGGTAAAAAATTCAAACTTTGAGATAGTGCAACTGTAATATATTTGGTATTCACATTATTTAAATAAAATCTTTTTTCTCCCAAATAAATTTGTTGAAAATTTTGATTGCAACTATCCATGATAAAATTCTTACTGAAATTTATTTAATATTACTTAAAATTTATATATATATTACAGGAAAAGGGTAGGGATTAAAAAAAATAATCATGTGTAAGAACTATTTATTTTATACATTTACATAAAGTTTGCGTATAAAACTTAATTTTATTTAATTTATACATTTCCTTAGGTCTAAAATGACAGAAAATTTCTAGTTTAAAGAATAGTGACCCCACGGAAGAGTGTCGTAAGAATTTGGTAATAAATATCTTTTATCATCAAATGGACTTAATCCAATTTTACTTTGCTTTACAGTAAACACGTTATGCGCAGTTGACTGAATACTACATTGAGAAATTGTTTTTTCGGATTTTTCGTTAAGACAATTTACATAGTCGTCAAATGTAATTCGATTAACGATACACCGTTTAACTCCTTTCGATTTTTTTACTACATAATCGTCATGAATTTTAAATGAATACATTTTTGATCGTAAACCTACAAAATGCGTAATGATTTTACCGTTTGCCTCATCTTTCATTAACCCCGGAATTTTTTTATTGCAACGTGGTATATTATATTGATTATTTGGTTCGTAGTTGCTTGTATCAAACCTATGAATATCAGTTTTTATAATTTCCTCATACAAGTCTTTAATTTTTAATGTATATAACAAGCCGTCTGTATCTAAATAATTAATTTTGCAAGAGTCTAGGCCCACTTTAGGTATTATATAATCATAATGAAATTCATATATACAAGTTTTTGAAATATCAAGAATACTCATTCCTATGTACATAGGCTTATTAAATACAATTTCAGATTTTCTTAGTTCTATTGCCATTAAATCAGTATCGAAAATAGTTCTGCTGTGAAAGTTTGGACTTGCTATTAAATTTTTTGCTCCATATCTACCTTCCCATTGTTTTACCAATTTAACAACTCGATGTTTTCGAATATTTTCCATTGTTTTACCATAAATAGAATTTATTTTTACTTTGAAATGATCTTGTTCAAACTTGCTTTTAGCATTTTCCCGGAATTTTGTATTAAGATCAATATAGGGTTTTAACCATGCGCTTTGTTGAAATTTTAAAACTCTATGAATTTTTTTAACCACTAATCCGTGTGATATGGCCTGTTTCAGAGCACGATAATGAATAACATATTTTTCTTTATCATACAGCGTTGTCAATAATTTTGTCAACTTTGTATTCGGCGGTTTTTTGTTTTCTGAACAAAAAGGCAAATCTCGATGTTTATCATGAAGTATATTAGGATATTCTAAATCAACTTCAAGGATATATCCTTCAGGTGCATCGTCGGGAATGCTAGTAACATCTAAATTAGTATCGCTCCACTTAAATTTTCCATAGGGTAAAACCATTGACATGGCCCATCCATACAAATTATTAACATCTATGTAAAGCAAATACTGATCAGGTTTTGCCGGATCATAGTTTGGCATATATTTATTATTAGCTTCTGAATATCTCGAACAACATTGACTTATACCGCCACGAATACCTTTTTCGATAAATAAAATCATATCTACATCTGTTAAAAGATCTAATTCGCATTTTGTATATTTTAGCATTGAATCCCAGGAATATCCTGCTAACGTATAATACCACCCAGGATCGATTTTGCTAGTATTAAAACCTACATTTCTAAAATTTTCAAAAACATCACATAGTAAAAGTACATCAGTTTTTAAATATAAATCAGAGTATTCTCCTAAATTTTGAATGTTAAATTTTTCCCAAACATTTTTGGCATGTTTATATTTTTCATCACTAATTGATTCATCAGTTAACTGATTATAAAATTCTTGTTGCAACGGCAATTTTTTTTCATTAAGCTTTTCTATTTTGTCAATATAATCATAACAAAATACCCCTTTTCTTGTCAGCAACGAAAATTGTTCCATAGACAAGTACCTAAACTCTTGTTGTAAATTTTTCAAGTCTTTAATTTCCAAAGTCGAAACAAGTTCATCTAAAGATGTATTCATAAATCGGAGTGAATCAATGAAACGAAGTCTAATGCCACACTCTAGATGTAGAGTAAAAAAAATATATTTTTCTTTATTTATTGGCAACAAACTAATTTGACCGGTTTTTGAAAGATCGCGAATTAAAAAGTGTGAATCGTATGAACTAAAATTATGAAATACTACGGGTACAACAAACTGTTTTTTAAAATTTAAGTTGCACTGCGCATGCGCAAATCCTCTGAAATACCCTAGGAAATGGCAGTGATCGCGTACTATGACGTCTCTAGGATTAAATAGTTCTTCGCAAATGTGACACATTTTAGCATCGAAAGTATTTACATTTCCTTTCATTGGAATTATATTTTTAATTTTTGCCTTAATAGATTCGCCTACAGATTTCATTTCTTCAGAAAACCATTCCATACAATTTTCTCCACGATAACTTTTATAGTAAGAAAGTGTATCATTGTAATCGCATTTGACATAATATCCGCAGCTGAATGCAACATGTTGTTGATATTTTATAGTATTTGCGTTAACAGGTATTTTAATCGGTTTAAGTATTGATTCAAAATCCGCATATATTATAAATGGAACTCTTTGTTGATATATAAAATTTTTAAATTTAATTACTGGATTTGGTGGTATAGTAATTTTTGCCTCATTCATTTTTTCACATAATTCTAAATGAGTATTTAAACGAAGTTCATTACTAAAATAATTTAAACATCTGTCGCAGATAAACTTTTTATGTTCATTTTTATTAAGCTGACTACTCACTAATTTTGAAAGATTTTTAATCCAACAATAATGATATTTTATTTCAATTTTTTCAATATCGTTTGGATCAGGCGCCTCATAATCATTTAATTTTTGAAAATATTGATCTTGAATCCTTAGCAAATTAACATGTCTTTCCAATTTATTTGGAGTGAGACGTAAAGGAATAACGTTAAATTTTTTGCCGATTAGCTCTAATCCGTAAACATTAATTGAAATTTGATTTAATTTTTCAAATACAAAAATATTTTTTAATGTAATTGGAATATTCAATCCCTTTACATTTAAAACTTGACTATAATGAGGATATGATGTTGTTCTATTCGCATTTACTACAGCTGGATGCAAACAACTTACGACGCTCCAATAAAAACATGCATTGTCAGAGTTTTTAATATTTATACATGCCTTTTTATTTGCAATACTGGTGGGTAACTGAATATAGCTCGATCCATTTCCTATTTCAAATTTATTTACATTTATTTCCAATGAGATAATTTTACTCAAAGCCCAACCAGAATCTTTTTCTTGAAATTCTGACAGTTTATTTAAAATATAATCTACCACGTTGTCCATAAACCATTTTCTTAATTCAGTCGATCCGTCGATGATGGAATTTTTAGTATGAAAATATTTGAAATCTACTATATCGTTATTTCCAATTGATTTTTTTACAAATTCACCGCAAAAAGTGGTATTAATTTTAATCATTGAAAATTTTTTAAAAATTTCAACAATTTTTTTTTGCAAAACACTAAAAGCGTCTTCTAAAAACTGTAGTATATCCTTGTGTTTTAAATTTATAATTATACCAGAACTTACTCTATTTTTAAATATTGAAATTCCGTCTGACCATTTAATTTTCTTTTCTGTTTGATTATTCGAAATCGATTGATTAAAGTAGCTATAAACCGCTTTTAAATGACCTAATTTTGTCTGCCACATACGTGAGTTTCCAAATAAAAAATTTCTATCTCGTAAAACATCATAACATAGCGATAAAGCAATTTTAACATGTTTCTTCCACGCATCATGTTCTTGCAAAGTAAAATTGTAACCTTTTTCATAAAATTTTTTAACTAATTTATCAATATCTAACGCAAGTTTTTCTGTCATTTTAAAAACCACTAACCTTAATTTTTAACAAATTTAAAAATAGTTGCTGGGTTGAATTTCCCTGTATTTTTTTCACCAATAAACACCAACGAATATCGTCCGTTCCCCAATTCAATTAGATGATCTTTTATTAGTGGAGTTGCCCGTTGTGGTAGAAAAACAGCTTTTTCCTACAGCTCAACAAGTACTACTTCACCAAACTTTGATAACGTTAATTTTGCAGATAGAATTTTGTAAGGGATATTTCTTTCTAATTCCTTTAACTTTCCTATTGGCTTGGTGTCGTCTTCTATAAGAAGGCAATTGTTAATTGATTTTAGGTCCATATTTCTAAAAATAACGTTTATATCAGATTTATTCAATTATATTATATCAAACATGTACACAAAATAATCCACTCGACATTCAGCAACACAATATTCTCATGATTGGGTTTTATTTAATAAAAATTGTCTGTGAAATTTGAACAATTATGCACTTTAACTTTAAATACGTTACGTTGCATGGTAGTAACAACTGTTTGTCGCAAATAACTAAAATTTATCCTTTTGAGAAAACTTTTATCGCGACCAGTGAAATAGATAATTTAGTTTATAAAAATGTTGTTTTCTATAAAAGATATACTATTGATATATTAACGTCCAACTCAAAAACATTAAATTTTGAGGAGATCAAATTTAACATACGAATTTAATCTAACTTAATCTACACATTCTTATTCTAAGTTCACAAATACAGAAAAACATCTCAATAACGGTTAGTAAAAAGTACAACAAAATTTTAACATTAAAATTTCTTCATACCTAAATTTATTTTAGGCATCTAAGAACTGACCGTTTAAGTGGGTCACCGTAATGAGAAGTTTTGTTGCATATGTATTTGCAATAAATAAAAATAAACACCTTACCTGAACTTGTTACTAGATGCACTAAACGTTAATAGTTGCTTAAGTCAGTATTGTTACTGATTAATGTATGAAAATTTCCAAATTTAACCGAGATCTTTTATACTTTTTACATGCACCGATGAAGACATAGGTACTAAGTGAAATTATCACAAGAAAGCAGGTGTGGTTATTTTCGATTCATCGAGTTTAAGATGGCTAACCTTGCAAACAACATCTTAAAAATGGTCAAGGACGCCCGCCTTGTTTCAGATTCGAAATATTTTATCTTTAATATTTTTTATTACTAAGAACACTTATAGTTTGCTGTTATTTATATTATTTCTGTTTTTTACTAAACTTTGTTATTATTATAGATATTTCAACCAAAATTAAACAAATAATATATATTCCAAATAATATTGTTTGGTTCAACCATTTTTTTTTGTTTTTTTTACAGCAATATGACCTCCGTCTGATTTGTTAGTATATGTGTGATAAATAGAGGTTAATTACTTTCAGGGTTTAGTATAGTAAAAATCCATTTTCTTCGGGATTTCTGCTTTAGAAAAATTTACATGCGCACTAAAGTCAACTAATTTCTATAAATTAAAGGTAATGTTTGACAAAGTTCAGTTTTAAACTTTATTATATATATATGTATAATGGAATCTGTTCTGGCATATATTAATCGTGAAAAGAAGTTAAGTGATTTTAGTGTTGATGAATTAAAATGTTTTCCCATACGCTATTTAAGAATGTATGTCAAACCGGAAGAATTATTACATGTTTGGTATAAATTACCATCAGAATACAAATTAGATTTTGAGTTGCGAATACGTCTTCCTTGTTTTGTGCATCATAATCGTCCTGAGTGGACGTCACATGTGGATGGTCCTGCGCAATCGCAAAGAAACTGTCACATTTGCAAATTAGGGTTACAAAAATGTAAAGAACTTGTTCAAAACAGTGGTTTAAATAAATATTAAAAAATTTACGTTTATTTTTTCTTTTAAAAAAATTACCTAATTTATATAAATTCTACTTGAATTGTGGATAAAGAAATTTACATATCTGTAAAAGAACTTGGATCATCTTTGCTTAACTAAATTTTACAGTAAATCTTAATGTATTTTTCTTTTTTAAACTTTTCTTACACTTATTCTTTAAATCATAATTGTAACAAACCATATGCAAATTTACTTACTTCCGGAATATATTCTTACTTACTAAATTGTTATATCCACAAGTTAATGTTTTTTTCTTTTTAAACTTATTTCAAGTATATACTTACTTAAATCAATTATTTTTTCAACATATATATTAATTTTAGTTTCTCGACTTTTAGTTCGTTGAAAATAAAAAACAGTAATTACTTTTACTTTTTTTTATTTTTTATTCAAATACAATCTTTAAACTTTTAAAGGTAATTTTTGATGTAACCAAATTGTCAAATCTGCAAAATGACTTATAGAATTCACGCTTAATTAATTTTAAGGTTAATGTATTTTCCTTTTTTTCAAACTTATTGTATGAATATCGTTAAATTATAATTGTAACAACGATAAACTATTTTCCTTCTAGTTCCTAATCTTTTTTTTGCTTCTTTGAAATAAAAAACAATACTACTTTTAATTTTATCTTTTATTTTTTAAATATGAATCATACATGTTTATCATATCTTTTATAACCTGCTGCTTTGTTTCTTCATGTTTTCGTTTAGTTTCCAATAGAGTTTGTCTCTCAGTTTCCAGTTGGCGCGCTTGTTTATCAATTTGGGATATTTTCTCATCAATTTCTTCATCTTGTTTTTTATCCGTACAGAATTTATTGATGTTAAGCATTACTGCTTGGTAATGTTCATAAAAGAAGGTATAATTTTGCTGTAAATGGGTGGCGAATGATGACATTGTTTCTACTGTCCAGTCAATAGATGATACGTTCTTAAGTGGCGGGGGAGTGGTTGCTCTGGATAGTCTGGATGTAGAATATCTCATTGACGCTGGTGTAGGTGGAATAACTACTATCTCTGATTCCATGGATTCTGATGATGATGTAGTCGGATTTTCTAATTCATTTAATAATCTCTCCAACAAGTCACCGGTATCCTTTGCAAACTCAATCTATAAAGAATTAATTTCAATTAATAAAAGTTTCACCTAATTTTACATAGTTAGAATTTGTCTTTCCACTGTCTTACAAAAACATAAATAATGCATATAAATATAATATAATTATACTTCTTTACTTACTGAATTATTTTTTTGATTTTCACTTGTTTTCGATTTCTTTACTATTTTTTCCATTTTTGGTTTTTTAACTTGCACATTACTCAACATCTTAATAGTTTTACCCATTCTTACAAATGGCAGTGAATCTACGATACAACTCGAGGTATATTTATAAGAGAATATCCCACTGATAAAATTTTTCAGACAGGTTTTCAGTTAATTGCAATAGTGGGAAATGTTTTATACTTTTTTCATTAAAACCTCTCAAGGTACTATTCTACATCTTCTTTTAAAGCATCTACATATAGTTATACAATCGTATTAGTAAACACATCAGACAGTTGCCTTGACAAAATTACTTTTGTGTACAAATTAAAAAAAAATATTGCTGAATATTAAGGTTAAATGTTGATTATCATTTTGGACAAAAAACGCCCAGCACTGTCCTTGCTTAACCCATTTAATGCAATCAATTACTTATATATTTGCACAGTCATCCTGCATCCAAACTTGTTTACTGACTTTTTGTTTTGTAAAGATATCAGAAGGTTTTCTACTTATTCCGAAATTGCATTGCTTAGTTAATGTTTTTTTACATTTATTTGCATCATCGAGTTCGAAAATCACGTATAAAACATAACTGACCTCTATCACTACAGAATGCTATTATAATTCAAGGTCAATTCATACCAATTGATATTTTATAAAACATTTTAATTGCATCGCCGAGTGAATCAAGTATAAAACATAACTGACCTCTACCACTACAGAATGCTATTATAATTGTTTCTTGTTTCTCTCATTCCAGTCGATGCATCGTTCAAATCCGGTTTAACTGATCTAAAAGGAATCAGTCTTCCAAAATATCGAGCACACACACGCACACACACATCTCAACATTCACCACGGTCGGATCATATTTATTTTTTTAAAGGGTAATTATCTCTAAAATAATACAAATATATTTTGGGAAAATACTCAATTCAATTAGAAAAGGTTCACTGACACTTTATTTCACTCGAATAATTTTTTCCAAAGGTTCAATAAACTCAAAATCATTAAAACTAAAAAAAGTCATTTCCCAATCATTTTCCTGATAGGAAAACTAATCTAAACACACAATTCAATTGGAAAAGGTTCACTGACACTTTATTTCACTAAAATAATTTTTCCAAAGGTTCAATAACCTCAAAATCATCAAACTCTACAAAGTCATTTTCCTCAAGGGAAAACTCCAGGTTAACTCAAGGTCAAGTGATCCAGTTCCGACGTTGTTACACTACTGCGGAGGATTTCCTGGAGTGCCTGGCGGTCCAAACCTTCACCCATTGTCTTCGAGACGTCGAGTTGCAGCGGGCTGTACGGTTGGCGCGGCCGAAGTTTCTTGCGGACGCCTGGACCATTGCCCTGGAGTTTAATGCGGCGACGGAGGCTTTACGAGGAGTTGCTCAACTAAGGGAAGTCACCGGTAACCACAACCATGCCGTTTATTCCGTTAGCGACGTCGAAGCGGTAGTGGAGAGGTTAATGAAGTTATCTCCAAAAAGAAGGCGACCAGTGAGATGCTGGAACTGCGGGGAACTAGGCCATATAAGAAATACTTGCCCCCAAAAAGAAAAATCTTCTGCTGAAGTACCCCAGCAGCAGGAAAACAATCCCCGAAGTCCCTCACACCATTAAATTGGCAACCCTACGACACCACCAGGGCAGCTTATATGTAGATGGCCTCATCGACGGAAAGAACTTCAGCATGCTGGTAGATACTGGAGCTACGAAAACTATCATCCGACCAACCATCATTATGCGGAAAAAGATGTTGCCTACCAGTTGGAGACAGCGTACCCCTACCGGAGAATCTGCTAGAGTCTACGGTGAGATGCAAGTGACATTACAGTTTGGATCAACCTCTCTTGTTCACTCGGTGCTGGTGGCTGAAGTTGATAAAGATGTTGTTCTGGGTATGGACGTTATGCTTCACTGTGGTTTTCATTTGGATCTTCAACGACGTATCCTTAGTACTGGTACTGAGGAAATATTCCTGCATCGAAAACAAGTTGACGATGCCTCGATTAAGCTAGTCAATGATATCGAACTTCCGGCGAGCTGCGAATGTGTCGTATCAGCTCAGTTAGATGGACCGGAGCCAGATGGAACCCAAGCCATAATAGAGCCAAAGAACCATGACCATGAATTGGGAAAAGGACTCCTTATTGATAAGACTCTTGTTAGATCTGCCAAAGAGGTACCCATGCAAGTCATCAATTTGAACGATTATCCAGTTCTTCTTCGAAAAGACACGGAAATAGGAACTTTAGAACCGGTAACAGCCGTAATTCACAAGGTGAACGTAACGGAAACAGATGAGACGAACGGAATCGAACAATTAAGGACAAAAACAGATCCCTCTTTGTCAAAATCAGACAGAAAACAGGTAAGAGACCTACTTTACCGCTATAAACCTGTATTTGGTTCTAAAAATAAACTTGGAAGAACTGATATAGTCCAACATAAAAATTGATACTGGCGATACACGTCCAATTCGACAGGTACCTCGACGGCTGCCTTAAGTTAAGAAGGAAGAAGCAGATAGAGCCCTTAAAGAGATGATTCAAAATGGAATAGTCGAACCATCCAGTAGTCCTTGGGCTTCTCCTGTAGTAGTAGTGAGAAAAAAAGACGGATCAATGCGGTTGTGGGTCGACTATCGAAATCTTAATGATGTCACTAAGAAAGACAGTTATTCTCTGCCAAGGATTGACGATGCCCTCGACGCATTGGCTGGTTCCACTTTGTTTTCTACGTTGGACCTTAAAAGCGGATACTGGCAGGTTAAAATGAATCCTGCAGACAAAGAAAAGAGTGCCTTTACCAGTGGATCAGGGTTATGGCAATTCACGGTCCTTCCGTTTGGCCTCTGTAATGCTCTTGCGAGGTTTAAACGGCTAATGGAAAACATCCTAAGGGGTTTGTCATGGAAAACTTGTCTAGTTTATCATAATGGGCAAGACCTTTAAGAAACATTTATCTAACCTAATAGAAGTCTTTAAACGATTACAGAAAGCTAATCTAACATTGAATGTTAAGAAATGCCACTTGTTCCAGAGACAGGTTAACTATTTAGGACATAACGTAAGCAAGGATGGCGTTGCTGTTGACCCCGCTAAGATACAAGCCGTTCAAGAATGGCCTATCTCTATCGACAAACATCAGCTGCGAAGTTTCTTGGGTCTTTGTTCCTATTATCGACGGTATGTCAAGAATTTTGGAGACATAGCCAAACCCTTAAATCGTTTGACAGAACAAGATAAGTCCTTCTGTTGGGATCAGGAATGTCAAAAGGCGTTTGAAATATTGAAGAAACAGCTTACGTCAGCACCTGTTCTTGCTTATCCACTTCCTGATGGTAAGCTTATTCTGGACACCGACGCCAGCAATGTGGGAATTGGAGCCGTCTTGTCACAGCTACAAGACGGTAAGGAAAGAGTGGTTGGTTACTTTAGCAAAACTTTATCGAAAGCTGAAAAGAACTACTGTGTAACTCGGAGGGAACTGTTAGCAGTTGTAAAATCCGTCGAACACTTTTATAAATATCTGTATGGCAGAAAATTCCTGATCAGAACAGACCATGCCAGTTTAAAGTGGCTACTTAGCTTTAGGAACCCAGAAGGACAGATAGCAAGATGGCTCGAAAAACTGCAGGAATATGATATTGAAATCAAGCACAGACCTGGAGCAAGACATCGTAATGCTAATAAACTTTCTAGAAGGCCATGTCGACCTGATTGCCCTCATTGTACCCGCATGGAGCAAAACGAGGAAAAACTTGCATTAGTGAAGGTTGTGCCAGAAGACGAGAGTTCTATGCTGGAGGAGCAACAAGTAAACGATCCGGTTCTAAAAAAGATTCGGGAATGGAAGAGAATGGACATTCGTCCATTGTGGAGAGAGATATCCTCATCCTCTCCTGCTTTAAAAGCATATTGGGCCCAATGGAATTCTTTAATTTTGGACGGTGGGCTCCTTCAAAGACTTGTAGAAAATTCCGATGGTACAGAAACAAGGAAACAAATAGTGGTCCCAAGAATTGCTGTACCAGAAATTTTAAAACAGATACATAATGATAGTTCTAGAGGACATCTGGGTATCACGAAAACGCTGCAAAAGGTCCGAGATAGATTTTACTGGGTAAACTGCACTAACGATGTTAAAGATTGGTGCCGAAAATGTACCACATGTGCTGCCAGTAATGGTCCACATCGAAAACCGAAGCAATACCTGGTCGGAAGTCCTTTTGAAAGAATCGCAGTAGATGTATTGGGGCCACTTCCACAAAGCAATGTAGGAAACAAGTACATCTTTGTTGTAATGGACTACTTCACTAAATGGGTTGAAGCATATGCAGTTCCCAATCAGGAAGCTACCACTTTAGCAGATATATTGGTTGAAGAATTCGTAAGCCGATTTGGGGTACCATTAGAATTACATTCAGACCAAGGAAGAAATTTTGAGAGCAAGCTGTTTCAAGAAGTTTGCCAAAGATTAGGCATCCACAAAACGAGAACCACAGCGATGCACCTTCACTCTGATGGAATGGTGGAACGAATGAATCGGACCATAACCAACTACCTGTCAAAAGTGGTGTCAGAGTATCAGAGGAATTGGGATCGACATATTCCGCTATTTCTAATGGCCATTCAATCGGCCATTAACGAATTAACAGGCCAAACGCCTGCGAAGGTCCTGTTCGGTAGAGAAATGGGGCTACCATGTGACTTGGTGGTTTTGGCTGTAATATGTCACCAATCTTCAGAATCGAATGGAGAATATTCACAACTTGGTGCGTGGGAAACTTAAATTATTTAGTGATCGGATGAAGAGGTAGGTACCATGACACGCGGACAATGGAAAAGAGTTACCAAGTGGGGGATTTGGTCTGGCTCTATAACTCCCGTCGGCGTCGAGGCAAATTACAGAAAAACTGGGAAGTTACATACACCATCAAGAAAAAAGATTAATGATGTCATATATCGAATCATGAAAATCCCCAGAGGGAAACCCGTCGTGGTCCATCATGATCGGTTGGCTCCTTACCAGAGAAACCACAGTGGAGATGTGCAGCAGCACCAAGAATATGGTTTAGCTGGTTCAAGGAATGTGCGGGATTTAGACAATAATATTCCAGGAGGAATGAATCTAAGGAAGGGGCAGTGTAACGGGATAACCGATTAAGAAAAAGACCTTTACGTGAAAGACTATTTACAGGTTATTTGTGCTAGACTGTTCTCTCTCTTTCTAGTATGTAATTAAGTTCGATTTATGTTTCGCGTTCATTCCAGAATGTTCTTTTGTTTTATATAAGGGGATGTATAGATAGTTAAGGGGAGTTCAAAAAATAGTTCATTGTATTGTCAGTTTAAACGTTAACCAGCAGAGTTCTGTGTATCTGTACAATTTTGTGAATAAATTTTCTTAAAATCCCCATAAGTGTTTCAATAACAAATTAAACATAAACATACAACACACAGTTCTGCCATTGTCAAATATTAACTTAACGGAAATTGCTTTTAAAATTAATAATATATCTTTTCTTGTTGTGACAACCTACAGGTCACCCTCTACTTTAGATAAAAATTTCATACAAGACCTTAAAACTTTTTTAAGTAGCCTTAAATGTAAAGACTTTAACAATTTTTTTGGGAGACTTAAATATAAACATTTTAGATCGTGGGTTAGATATTGCTAACAGATAGTTAGCTGTACTTATGTCCTTGGGTCTTAAATCGTATATAAACGCGTATACGAGAGTTATAGCTGAGACAAAAACATGTATAGACCACATCTTCGTAAGACACAATTTACACAATACTAAGTTAAGCCTATACTCTGCAACAATTAACAACACTACCCTATTTATTTGAAACTTTCTAGCAGTGATCAAAATAAACCATTATATACAGAAAAAACTATTACACAGTTTGACCACATAAAATTTGGAAGCTTCATTAGTCAAGAAACATAGGACACTGTGATTATAGAAAAAAAAACAGATAAAGCGTGGAAATCATTCTATAAAAGTTTTAGCGACATATATAATCAATGTTAAATAATAAAAATAATCAAATATTAAAATAACACTAAAATCAAGCCTTGGATTACAAATGCAATCATAACATCCATAAAATACCGTGATCAACTTAAAAAGAAAATCTTAAAAAATAATAATTAAATATAAAACTTACAGAAACAATTTAAAAAAAGTTATAAATGAGGCTAAAGCAAGGTCACAGCCCTACTCCATTTAAGTGGAGTAGGGCTGTGGCGAGGTATTACCGCGAAACTGTAAATATTAACAAAAACAACATGAAAAAAATTTACAACATAATAAGTGAAGCAACAAACTCAGCTACACAAAAAAATAATACTATAAACATATTGGACAGTAACAATAACAATAGACCTTTTGAAGACACAAAACAGATGGCCAACTACTGTTATGATTATTTCATAAATATAGGAAAACAAATGGCAACCAAAATAACCCCACCTAAAAACTACAAAAGTCACAATAACTTCCACACTACAAAAACAATGTTTCCTAGGCCAGTCGATACAAAGGAACTTTTTTTTACATATTGCATCACTTAAGAATAATAGTTCGCCTGGTTATGATGACATTACCGCAAAATTCATAAAAGACTATCATATTTATATAACAAAACCACTCACTTACGTTATAAACTTAATATTTTTGCGAGGTAATGTTCCCAACAATTTTAAAAGGTCAATCGTAGTTCCTATCTATAAATCGGGCAATAAAACTGAAATTGGAAGTTATTGCCCAATAATTTTGATTAGTACCTTTGCCAAAATATTCGAAAATGCCCCTAAAGATAGACTGTTTGACTTTTTATTAAAAAACAAAATTTTGCATGAAAACCAATTTGGTTTCCAGAAAGACATCAGTAGAAACCATGCTATATTCAAACATGTTGATTGTGTTAAATCTGACCTTGATAAAAAAAAATTATTTTTAGACCTTGCAAAGGCTTTTGACACAGTGCCTCATAAAAAGCTACTAAAAGTACTTGAGCGTAGTGGAATAAGAGGCACTGTGTTGGAAGTTTTTCGCAGTTACTTAGATGAACGAATCCAGCAAGTTAAGATAAAAAATATAGTAAGTGAGAATCAAAAAAAACTTTAAGGCACCCCCCAGGGCACTGTCCTAGGCCCGCTCCTCTTCATCCTCTACATTAACTCAGTGGCGCAGCAAGGGGGGTTTAAAAATAAGTTAGCTGAGGATAGAAAAGAGGCAATCCAAACCTTTACACCGATTTTTCAGAAAGCAAGTAAGCTCTGTGCAGATCTCGAGATACCTGTAGTCAAACCAAGAATGACAGGGCGGCAGACAATGAGTGACAATGTACCAGCTGACTCTGTTGAAGATTACTTTAGGAGATCATTGTTCATCCCATTTATTGAGAATACGGTTGAGGCGTTTGGACAAAAGTTTAAAACGCACAGTGAAATACTGTTCAAATTCCAAACAATATTACAGCAACCCAATAAAGAACATAAAGACATCTCAGACGATATTCAGAATATGGCGGAATTTTATGATATAGAAACGACAAGAATAAATGGAGAAGTCATAATATGGCAGGAAATAGTAAATGAAAGGAAGCCAAAAAATGCAGTTGAGGCTTTGCAACACTGCAATGCTGGTCTTACTCCCACAGTCCATTCCCTTCTTTCTATATTAGCAACAATACCAGTAACGACCTGCACAGCAGAGAGGTCGTTTTCTTCCCTAAAATTGCTGAAAACTTACTTGAGGAACAGAACATCAGAGGGACGGCTTAATGGACTGGCTTCAGCCTTTATCCATCCAAGGATTCTAATAACAGAGGAGGAAATTCTACATGAGCTGGCCAAAAAATCTCGAAGAATTAATATTACTTTGTAACCTTTATGAATAAAAGTTTAAGTGATTTTTAATAACGGTTTCATTTATTTCAAAACAATTATCATGTGTTTTTAATTACTAATTACATATTACATTAAATCATTTAGTAGTATACTATAATTTTGTGTTGATGCTCTTTAAAATTTCTGTAAATTATTATAAAATAGTTTTAAGTTTAATCTGTTTTACTTAAATGAATTTACTATTACTTATTAACGAGTGTAAGGATTAAAAAATAGCTCTCAGAAAGCTGTAAAACTCACAATTTTGAATCATTTATGTCAAAATTTTCCCCCCCAGACCTCCCGGTATTAGTGGCCCATAAAACCCCTCCAGACTTAATTTCTGGCTACGTCCCTGCATTAACTCACTACTAAAGAACAAAATACAAGGTGTAATCATCTCACACGCTGATGACACAGTTTTGATTTTTAGTGATTTTACTTGGCAAGAAGTAAAATCTAAGGCGGAACTGGGTATTGCTTTAGTTAAAGATTGGCTAGATTACAAAGAACTTTCTCTTAATGTTGAAAATACAAAGTATATAGCCTTTTCTTGTGTGGGGTGGTCTGTACCTTAGCGCTCTAGAACCTCTAAATGTGGTGCAGAATTACATTTTGAAGGTTATATTTTCTAAAAAAAACATTTTCCTACTGACTAACTAACCAGTGAGAATATTTTGATTATTCGAATGTTATATTTTTATAATATATGTCTGTTTTTTTATAAAAATGCACAATTGCAAAGAAAACTTGAGCACACATACCAAACGAGAAAAATAACAAAACAGAATTTGGTTGTTTTTTTTATAGGAGGGATGGTAACCAAAGATTTATTTCAAGTTTGGGACCAAAACTATATAACTTGTTACCAAAAAAATACCAAAGCTATTTCAAAGTACAAGCTTTTTGCCAAAAAATGTAAAACAATAATCTATAAGGGCGGAGGAAATTTCGACACCAAGCAGGTAGCGACTAAAATTTAATGGCAATTTTCGACACCAGCCCCAAGTTCCGTTTTTATCTGACAGGTATATTCGACACCAAATAAATATAGCTGCGAAATAAATAAAATATCATAATTTATTTATTTATTTTAATAAAAATAATGTACATTTTATATTTTTAAAATTAATAATATCTGAATATAATTTTGTACATTTTATCGTTAATATACTTGTTATATAATTTATTTGCTATTATAAGAATGGTAAGATATAGCTTTTATAAAATCTAACCTACATATTTGTTGGGATCGTAGTTTATCCACCATTTCCTCCATAAATACCAATTTAGCCTTAACGGTATTATCTTTGACTTTTGCTGGTATTTTTAAACTATTTGTTTTGACATAAGTCTCGACTTGAAATTCTTTTAACTTTTCAATAAAAATAAAAATAGAAGGATGCGTTGAATAAAAAGAAGAATTAAATCTTGAATGAAAGGATTCACAGGCATTCGAGGTGCTCGCAATAGACGGATTCTGATTAGACCATATGTGTGGTGGAAATAGAGCGCTATCGATTACGTAATATTTCAGTAAATAGTCTGCATATAAATCAAGTGTTGCGTTTATATGACATAAGATCATAAACAAAGCAATCTTCAACATCTACTGGAAGTAAAGGAGCTAGGCCGGTTCGAGCGCAAAATCGATCATTTTTACATGTAAATCTCCATAAGAAAATCTAAGGTCGATTCTGGTCATTTTTGGCTAATTTACCCCCCACCACTCCAAACATGTGACTAGACACTAGAGTCGTATCATTATAATGATTCAATAGGGTAACAGGGTCGTAACTGCCAAAAGGGCTTTAACGTTGTATCTCGTAAACGGCCGAACGGATTTCGACGTATGACGTATCATTGAAAAGGGGTTGCTGTATATGGTAAGATAAAGCTCACCTCCACTCACCTGTCCTACAAGAACTTACCTTTGATTTACCTGCAATTTTACCTTTTTCTTTCACCGTACCTTGACTACCCCTCATCACTATCCCCAATGTCATTTTAGTCACCCTACCACCCCTCATCATCATCCCCAGTGCCCAAATAGAACTAGAATAATTTTTGGATGAGAATAAATGTGGAAAAAAAATTCTGTGTGATGGCTGTTGTGGTATTCGAACCCACAAACTCATGTGTACAAAGCTGACCCCTTAACCAACAGGACTATCAACTGACTTGTAAAATAAAGTTGAAATGTGTTAGACAAACAGCTCCGTATACGTCACATACGGTTGTAGATAATAATAAGTTAGCAAAGGCGTACTGTCGATTTTTAGATATGTAATTAAGACTTTTTTATTTCTTTACCGGTTACATATATTTAATTACAGAAATGCGATAAATAAATTGTCTTAGAATTTATATTATGTGGATAGGGTAGATAAAACAATAATTTATTTCAAAAACATATATTAAACAGTTAAAAATTTAAAAATACATGTTAACATATTGAAACACTTATGGGGGCTGTTTACACAATTTATTTACAAAATTGTTAAGATACACTGAACTCTGCTGGATAACGTCTAACTACTTGACAATACAATGAACTCTTCTGAACACTTGACTCGAACTGACGTTAACTGCCCATGCATCCCCTTATATACAACATTATTTAATCTAGTCAGTGTGTTTAGAAGTTTCTAGAATTTTCTAGAAACATTATTTAAAATGGTCAGTTGATTTTTTTACAAACTTCTAAAAATCAACTGTCAACAACAATCTTTCAAATTAAGGTCCCTTCCTTTACGGTTATCCCGTTACACTGCCCCCTCCTTAGATTCATTCCTCCTGGAATGTTATTTCCTACATCGGAATCCCGCACACTCCCTGAGCCAGCCAAACCATCTTCTTGGAGTTGCTGCGCATCTCCACTGTGGTTTCCCTGGTAAGGCGCCAAACGATCATGATGGACCACGACGGGTTTCCCTCTGGGAATTTTCACGATCCGATAAATGACATCGTTAATCTTCTTCTTGATGGTGTAAGGACCTTCCCAGTTCTTTTGTAATTTGGGACAAATACCTCGACGCCGTCGGGGGTTATAGAGCCAGACTAAATCTCCAACTTGGTAACTCTTTTCCATTGTCCGTGTGTCATAGTACCTCTTCATCCGATCACTAGATAATTGTAGTTTTCCACGCACCAGGTTGTGTATATTTTCCATTAGATTCTGAAGGTCGGCGACATATTGTTCACGTGCCATTTCTTCACCAGGTTTACAACCAAACACCAAGTCACATGGTAGCCTCATTTCTCTACCGAACAGGACCTTCGCAGGCGTTTGGCCAGTTGATTCGTTGATGGCCGATCGAATTGCCATTAGAAATAGTGGAATATGTCGATCCCAATCCCTCTGACAATCTGACACCACTTTTGACAGATAGTTGGTTATAGTCCGGTTCATTCGTTCCACCATTCCATCAGACTGAGGGTGCATCGCTGTGGTTCTCGTTTTGTGGATGCCTAATCTTTGGCAAACTTCTTGAAACAGCTTGCTCTCAAAATTTCTTCCTTGGTCTGAATGTAATTCTAATGGTACCCCAAATCGGCTTACGAATTCTTCAACCAATATATCTGCTAAAGTGGTAGCTTCCTGATTGGGAACTGCATATGCTTCAACCCATTTAGTGAAGTAGTCCATTACAACAAAGATGTACTTGTTTCCTACATCGGTCTGTGGAAGTGGCCCCAATACATCTACTGCGATTCTTTCGAAAGGACTTCCAACCAGGTATTGCTGCATTTCCGCCTTCGGTTTTCGGTGCGGACCGTTACTGGCAGCACATGTAGTGCATTTACGACACCAATCTTTAACATCATTAGTGCAATTTACCCAGTAAAATCTATCTCGGATCTTTTGCAACGTTTTCGTGATACCCAGATGTCCTCCAGAACTATCATTATGCATCTGTTTTAAAATTTCCGGTACAGCATTTCTTGGGACCACTATTTGTTTCCTTGTTTCTGTGCCCTCGGAATTTTCTATAAGTCTTTTAACGAGCCCTCCGTCCAAAATTAAAGAGTTCCATTGGGACCAGTATGCTTTTAAAGCAGGAGAGGATGAGGATATCTCTCTCCACAACGGACGACGGTCCATTCTCTTCCACTCCCGAATCTTTCTCAGAACGGGATCGTTTTCTTGTTGCTCCTCCAGCATAGAGCTCTTGTCTTCTGGCACAACCTTAACTAAGGCGACTTTTTCCTCGTTCTGCTCCACTTGGGTACAATGGGGGCAAGTATTTCTTATGTGGCCTAGT
Organism: Altica lythri; assembly: GCA_964028335.1. Lineage (NCBI taxonomy): Eukaryota > Metazoa > Arthropoda > Insecta > Coleoptera > Chrysomelidae > Altica > Altica lythri. The sequence continues at coordinate 82,868,813 of OZ034801.1, forward strand.
TCTCCGCAATTCCAGCACCTCACTGGGCGCCTTCCTTTTGAAGAAAACTTCTTTAACCTCTCCACTACCGCTTCGACGTTGCTGACGGCATAAACGGCATGGTCGAAGTTACCAGTGTCTTCCATCAGTCGAGCAGCTCCATGTGAGGCCTCCGTCGCCGCATCGAACTCCAGGGCAATGGTCAAGGCGTTTACAAGAGATCTCGGTCTCGCCAACCGTACAGCCCGTTGCAACTCGGCGTCTCGAAGACCATCGGTAAAGGTTTGGATCGCCAGGCACTCCAGAAAATCTTCTGCTGCATTTGGATACGCAAACCATACCATTTTTTCCACTTCTGCCTTGAACTCCTGGATAGTTTCTCCATTTTTCTGCTTCCGGTATACTGGTTGTAGATGACTTTGACCATAACGCATCTCTAGACGATTCACCAATAGCTTAAAATTGTCAACCTCATCCGGTGTCAATACATGCAGGACGTCTAAAGCCTCGCCTCGCAGAGCCATGGTTAGGAACAATGCCTTCTCCTGGGGTGACCATCCATTCGCTCTGGCCACTGCGTCAAATTGTTTTAGATAATTTGACCAGGAAGTCTTCCCGTCGAAGGTCGGGGGTTTTATCGTCATTCGTACCTGGGCCGCCTCTCCGTTTCCTCGTCGTTCGACGTCTACGTGGCCGGTTTCCCTCCTTTCTGCATTTCCGTCGCCGTGGTGGATGATTTGGTTTCGGCGACAAGCTTCCAGTTCTTGTTGAAGCTTTCTTATTTCGGACTGCACTTGCTGGTTGATCTGGTTTTGCTCGTCTCGCAAGTTGGCGACTTGTTGATTTTGTTCGTCTCGCAAGCTGGACACTTGCTGATTTTGTTCGTCTCGCAAGCTGGACACTTGCTGATTTTGTTCTTCACGAAGATGTGATATTTGCTGGGAGAACGAACTGGATAACTCATCTGATATGGTAGACATCCGTTGTGATAGCTCTTCTTGCTGGCTCTTTATCTGACTGGATAGCTCCTCTTGCTGGCTCGTCATTCGTCCTGATAGCTCCTCTTTCAGCTGGGACATATCTTCGCGCTGGCTCTTCATCTGACTGGATAGCTCCTCATGTTGCCGGGAAAGTTGTTGAGCTTGTTCTTCTTGTTGGCTCGTCATTCGTTGGGACAGCTGGGACATATCTTCGCGCTGGCTGCTTATCTGACTGGACAACTGGGACAGTTGTTGAGCTTGTTCTTCTTGCAGCCGGGAAAGTTGTTGAGTTTGTTCTTCTTGTTGGCTCGTCATTCGTCCTGATAGCTCCTCTTGCAGCCGGGAAAGTTGTTGAGTTAGTTCAGAATTTAATTTTTGAACTGGGTCTTCGAACTCCACAGCGTCAGGGTCCAAATTATTATTTAGGTAGTATTCACGGAGCCTTCTCAACAATACGGATTTGTTCCCAGTAGTTTCCAACTCTAATTCTTCGAGCTCTCTTCTGAGCTCAGCAACCAATAGTTCATTTATCTTTTTTCCAGGCATTCTTATATCTTCACCCCACACCTGACACCAATTTGAAACACTTATGGGGGCTTTTTACACAATTTATTTACAAAATTGTTAAGATACACTGAACTCTGCTGGATAACGTCTAACTACTTGACAATACAATGAACTCTTCTGAACACTTGACTCGAACTGACGTTAACTGCCCATGCATCCCCTTATATACAACATTATTTAATCTAGTCAGTGTGTTTAGAAGTTTCTAGAATTTTCTAGAAACATTATTTAAAATGGTCAGTTGATTTTTTTACAAACTTCTAAAACTCAACTGTCAACAACAATCTTTCAAATTAAGGTCCCTTCCTTTACGGTTATCCCGTTACAATATCTTCTAATCGATAAAATATCTTGACATCCTAAGTTAATTCTTCAATGAGGATCAGCTAAATTATAAAAAAAAAACAAACTAATCTACATCCATTATAGAGTAATGTCCCCAAGGCAAAGTTTCATCTGTCCCCGGTACTAGGTATCTTTTGTCGTCATCAGAGCTAAGAGCAATTTTTTGCTGTTCTAAAGAAAAAACATGATGATGCTTGGATTGTATAAGATTTTGTACAGCAGTCTTTTGTTTAGCTGTTTCTAGACAATCAATGTAGTCATCAAAAGTAATTTTTGTCTTTACAACGGACATCTTAACCCCCTTAGCCTTTTAAGTTACCCCATAATTTAATAGGATTTGAGCAATTTCATCATCATCATAGTATTCATCTTGTAATTTGTTTTTTAGGGTTTGCAGCTCATCTTCTGAAGTTGCAATTTTTGTGCTGTATAGTTTGGATCTCAACCCAACAAAATCAGTCATAATCCGCCCGTTGTTTTCATCCTTCATCATACCCAAAACTTTCTTATTCACCTGAGGTATTCCATATGTATTATCTCGGGGATAGTCTGATGTATCAAAGTACTGATGGCAATCATTTTTCATAAGGTTATATGGATCTTTTCCCAATATTTCCACCCCTATACTATCTGTATCGGTATAGAAAGCTGTGCAGTCTTCTCCAAATCTGTTAAGCAGATAATCGTAATAAAAGCTATATATAGTGGTTTTTGCTAGGTCTAGAATGGATTGGCCTACATATATAGGCTTATTAAGATAAATTTGTAATTTATACATCTCCACGGCAACCAAGTTTTCATTAAATATCGTACTGTTCTTAAATTCAGGCTTGCTTATGTAAGATTGGGCTCCATATCGACCTTCCCATTCCGTCAGAAGTTTTACATCAACCCTTTTTCTAACATTTTCCATAGTCTTACCAAACACAGCACTGTTCATTAATTTAAATAGATTCTTTTCAAAATCGTTCTTGGCAGCTGTTCGAAGAGCAGTGTTTAGATCAATATACGGTTTTAACCATGGAGACTGCTTAAATTTTAATACTCTATGTATTTTCGTAATCTTTAATTCATGAGCTATAGCTTGTTTAAGAGCTTGGTAATGAATTACATATTTGGTTTTATTATTTAGCGTTGCCATCAATTTAGTAATTTCTTTAGTTGTAATTGGCGGTTTCATGGTTTTAGGATTGATATGCTCTGGACAGAAAGGTAAATCTTTATGCCTGTCATGTATATCAAATGGATAATCCAAGTCCACTTCAAGCATGTAACCATCATCATTATCATCAGCAATAGTGGTAACATCAATATTTGTATCCATCCATTCAAATCCGCCATATGGTAAATACTGAGACATCGCCCATCCATATTGATTGTTAACATCGAAGTACATCAGATAGCTTTCAGATTTTTGTGGATTGTAATTAGGCATATATTTGTTGTTTGCATGAGCTCTTCTTTTAGAGCAAACTTGACTAAGACCTCCACGTATTCTGCGTTCAACAAATAAAAACATATCAGGATCAGGCAGTAACTCTAGTTCTTGACCAGTATATTTTAACATAGCATCCCAAGTAAATCCAGGTAGCGTGAAATAGTGTGCTGGATCTAGTTCATACGTTTTAATACAGCTTATTCTAAACTGCTCAAAAACATCCGCTAGAAGCAATATGTCAGTTTTCATGTACAAATCAACATAATCTCCTAGAGTATGACAGTTAAACATATTCCAGACTGCTTGAGCTCTTTTATATAAACGTTTGGGGCAAGGCTTATCTTCTAATTTATTATAAAAAGCATCTTGAGGTGGTAAACAAGATTCATTGAAGCGATCAAAACTATCAATGTGACATTACTCCTTTCTTTGTCAATAAATTAAATTGTTGTTCCGGTGTATTATGAAACTGTGATTTAAGATTTGGAAATTCAGTTAAATAAGATGATAACTTATCTAGAGAAGAGGCCATAAACCGAAAACTGTCTATAAATCTAAAGTTTATTCGAGATTCATCAACATGCTTTGTAAAAAAAATATATTTTTCTTTAGTGAGAGGCAACAAGTCTACATTTCCCTTCATGCGAGTAGCGATATCTTTTATCACGAAATGTGCATCATAACCACTCAAATTGTAAAAGATTACCGGGATTGTGTGAGTGTCTTTGTAATTAACATTACAGTCATTATGTGCAGCCCCGCGGTAATTATTTTCAGATATTAAGTGAAAATGATCACGGACTTTCGTTTCTCCAGGTAAGAAAGGCTTTTCACAAATGTGACAATGCTTGGCCGATTGAAACTCCCTTTCCTGGTCATCGGTCATTTTTATAGGATATGGACTAAGAAATACGGTTGAAACATCCTCAGCAAGCTGATTTATCTCATCAGCGAACCACTGCATGCAATCAGATCCTCTATATGATCGATAAAAAGAGAGAGAAGCATCGTATGAACATTTGAAAAAATATCCAACGGCTGCAGGGATGTGTTCTTGGTATGCGGTCTTTTCCGCGCACGGTCTTGGAACACTCTCTAGATCAGCATATACAGCGAAGAGGGCTTTTATTTTGTTTTGAAAGTTTTTGAATTTGAGCATCTTTTTATTCTCTTCAGGCATCCTAATAGCAGTATCATTCTTTTTTATACAGTCTTCAACATGTTTAGCAAGTTTACTGTCTAAACTAAAGTAGTGTAAACATCTATCACAAAAATATTTTCTATGGTTCTTCTGACTTAGTTGGCTAGATAAAAGTCTAGAAAGATTTTTTATCCAAACATAATGATATCTAGTTGGATTAGAATAATCGTCTTGAATAAGAAGTAAGTTTACGTGCTTATCTTTCTTTGCAGATGTCAGGTATGTAGGAAGTGTCGTGAAATCCTTTTTATATTTCTTTAATATGTAGACATTTACAGAAATATTATTTTGTTTTTCAAAGTTTGGAATCTGCTTGATAGTCATGGGAAACTGAATACCTTTAAGTTTTAATACCTCTGAATAATGTGGGTATTTATTTGTTCTTTGAGGATCTTTGTCAACAGGATACAAAGCTGATGTAACAGCCCATGCAAAGCAGGCTTGGTCATCATTTTTAACATTAATGCAGGCTTCCTTTCTTTTAATTTGAGGTGGAAGTTTAATATATGATGATCCAAGTTGCGGAACAAATTTATTAATATTCACGCCCAAGTTGACTATTCGTTTCAAGGCCCATCCACTGTCACGCTCCTGGAATTCTTCTAGGTCTTTTAGAATAAGTTTTGTTACATTATCATTAAACCATGTATCTATATTTGTTGTTCGGTAGATTGGTGAGTTAGCAGTAGTGAAATATTTATTTTCATTAAGGATCTTCTCGCCTTTAGATATTTCAAATTCACCGCAGAAAGCTATATTCACTTTAACAGCCTCATCTTTCTTAAAAGCGTTTTGAATTCTTCGTTTGAACAGTGCTTTACAGTCGTCCAGAAATGTTCCAGAATCTTTATGCTTAAGATTGAATATGACACCCGTTCGAATTCGTGACTGAAATGCTGAGGTTGTATCATCCCAATGTACTCTATGCTTTGCAGTTAGTTTTGTCGGTTCAAACCCTGCCCCTTTTTTCTGTTGAGCTTTTAATAGAGCTCGTAACGATTTCACTTCTCGAAGTTGTGCTTCTAGTTTCTGCTTCTCTCCAATTGATGTAGCAGACCTTAACGCATATCGAATTTTCTTTGTGGCTTTCAAACATTGTATAAGACCTTCTCTAGCTTGCTGCTCATCATAACTAGAGGTTATTAACCCCAAAATGGTGGCAATATAGTTAATAAGTTTAATCAGCATTTTAGAAAATCGATGATGATATACAACTTGCAATACTTGATGCAATTATCCAACTAGGCTTAGCGTTAACTATCAACTGAAATAAAGAGAAAAATTTGTGTAATATAGATAATAATAAATCTACAAAAAAAAAATACTTACTTCAATAAATCCTATAAAATTTGAGCCTCCTGACTAATGCTGCGTCAGAGTAAAATTAGTAGCTAGACCTGGAATAGAGTAAAATGTTATTTCTAAGTCAAGGTTAAATTGATTAAGAAACTATACAAGCGACCTCTCCACAGTCGAGTAATTCAGAATAATGAAAATGAAACTGATTGTATAAAGGGCATAAAGTAAAATTTTGGTCGGACCGAAGACTGAATGGTTATGGTTAGGCTAATGTTAGTTAAAAACGGCCCCCTTAAGATTCAAAAACTTATGCAGTTTCTCATAAGAATACATGTAAAAAGTGATCAATAATTTACGTTCTAATATTATTCAACAAGTCCATAAGAATGAAGCGATGATGTATTGGTCTATGAAATGAATAATCATCACACAAAATTAAAAAAAATATATATAACTCACCAATTATTCTTTAAAGACACACCTCTTGATCAGTAAGACTGGCTGGTTCAGAATCAAATCGATATGAATTTATGTTTCCAGTTTATAAATTCAAAACAGTTTCAATAAAAGTTTAAAAAGACACTTTTTATATCAATATTTAGAATGTACTAAAATTATATAAGTATAAAGGGTATAAAGTAAAATTTTGGTCGGACCGAGGACTGAATGGTTATGGTTAGACTAATGTTAGTTAAAAAAGGCCCCCTTAGGATACAACTGTGTGTAAAACGTTGACCTACCGCATCTATAACATAACATCGAACGATAACCATTATGAGTCATATCAAGGTCACACGGCAAGAATTATTATTATTAGTTTTAGAATATATTATTATTATTCGACAGGTGCAGAGACAAATCTGAACAAGTCGAACCGATGGGTTGGATTAGAAAATATTAATGCGGTATATTAAACTTTTAAAAAATAGCAAATTTTGGGGATTTTGTTAGTAAAAATGTTATTGTATCGTTACAAAATTCATGAACGTCACAGTACCAAAATTTAAAACGTCAAACGTCAAAATAGCGCTAAAATTTGTCGCAATAACGGTTTAAAAAACTGATAAGAAAACATTTACGATTTACATGTATTTCTTATGGAAAAACATAATTTCAAGTGTCAAAAATGCTTCAGTTTTCGCTATTTTATCGCTACTAAATTCATGACCGTCAAAGTGTCAAAAATAGACGACAACACGACGAATTTGAACGTTTTTTGATCGTTTTAATGGAACATATTAAAAGAAATAATACACCATAGATTCAGATTAAAAATTTTCGCAGACATTCAGGGTTTTCAAATTAATGAAATATTTTATCCTAAAGAACTTAGCATTGAATTTGGATTCAAACAACAACATTTTCTATTTGAACTACCACAAACTTATCAATCATTAAGCTATGCAGATAAAAAGACTGTGAGATATATAGAAAACCATGTGCATGGAATAAAATATGCTTCTGGAAATATTTAATACTGTAAACTTAATGATATTTTGAAAACTATTTACTTCACATGTAAGAGGTGAACAGAAAGCTGATTTTTTGCGAAAGAAGTGTGAAGACTTTGAAATTTTCAATGTTGTTATTGTGGATGTTGTTAAATTTGATGGAACACCCCACGCCACTGGGAAATTCAACTCTAACTCAAAGTCATGTTTAAACCATTTTACTTATGGACTCTGCACTCAGAAAAATTCAGAACATCTACGTCAATGGTTTGTTAATATTATACTACCGTTGTAATTATTTAAATAAACAATTTTAAACCGATAATAATTGTTTTTATCTCAAAACCTTTAATAGCCAAACATATAACAATTTTTATACTTTTACAAAGATTATTGCAGTCAGCAAATGAATAGTTAATCGATAGAAAAAATGCTGATGTATCAAATGTGAAATATTCTATAGAGTTCAATAAGGGGCATTTAAAATATAATTAAATTATAAAATATTTTTATGTTTAATGCTAACAATACAATACCCCACTTACAAGTTTACATGTTTAAACTTGTTGAAGGTTGTTTTGATATCCGAACAACATAAAACAGGAAATTAATTAAGTTGTTATCTGACCCGAGTAAATTTAATAAAAAGTTTGTATAATTGTTCCAAAAAATCAACGAAAAGTTTTATAATTCTTACCTTTGTCTTAATTGTAACGTAATAAAAATAATTTTCTCAACAATTTATGCAGATAGGTTAGTAGCTAAATTTGAAATATTTCTTTTTTTTTTTTTTTTTTTAATAATATATTTTAAAACTAATAATAATAATTCTTGCCGTGTGACCTTGATATGACTCATAATGGTTATCGTTCGATGTTATGTTATAGATGCGGTAGGTCAACGTTTTACACACAGTTGTATCCTAAGGGGGCCTTTTTTAACTAACATTAGTCTAACCATAACCATTCAGTCTTCGGTCCGACCAAAATTTTACTTTATACCCTTTATACTTATATAATTTTAGTACATTCTAAATATTGATATAAAAAGTGTCTTTTTAAACTTTTATTGAAACTGTTTTGAATTTATAAACTGGAAACATAAATTCATATCGATTTGATTCTGAACCAGCCAGTCTTACTGATCAAGAGGTGTGTCTTTAAAGAATAATTGGTGAGTTATATATATTTTTTTAATTTTGTGGGATGATTATTCATTTCATAGACCAATACATCATCGCTTCATTCTTATGGACTTGTTGAATAATATTAGAACGTAAATTATTGATCACTTTTTACATGTATTCTTATGAGAAACTGCATAAGTTTTTGAATCTTAAGGGGGCCGTTTTTAACTAACATTAGCCTAACCATAACCATTCAGTCTTCGGTCCGACCAAAATTTTACTTTATGCCCTTTATACAATCAGTTTCATTTTCATTATTCTGAATTACTCGACTGTGGAGAGGTCGCTTGTATAGTTTCTTAATCAATTTAACCTTGACTTAGAAATAACATTTTACTCTATTCCAGGTCTAGCTACTAATTTTACTCTGACGCAGCATTAGTCAGGAGGCTCAAATTTTATAGGATTTATTGAAGTAAGTATTTTTTTTTTGTAGATTTATTATTATCTATATTACACAAATTTTTCTCTTTATTTCAGTTGATAGTTAACGCTAAGCCTAGTTGGATAATTGCATCAAGTATTGCAAGTTGTATATGATCATCGATTTTCTAAAATGCTGATTAAACTTATTAACTATATTGCCACCATTTTGGGGTTAATAACCTCTAGTTATGATGAGCAGCAAGCTAGAGAAGGTCTTATACAATGTTTAAAAGCCACAAAGAAAATTCGATATGCGTTAAGGTCTGCTACATCAATTGGAGAGAAGCAGAAACTAGAAGCACAACTTCGAGAAGTGAAATCGTTACGAGGTCTATTAAAAGCTCAACAGAAAAAATGGGCAGGGTTTGAACCGACAAAACTAACTGCAAAGCATAGAGTACATTGGGATGATACAACCTCAGCATTTCAGTCACGAATTCGAACGGGTGTCATATCCAATCTTAAGCATAAAAATTCTGGAACATTTCTGGACGACTGTAAAGCACTGTTCAAACGAAGAATTCAAAACGCTCTTAAGAAAGATGAGGCTGTTAAAGTGAATATAGCTTTCTGCGGTGAATTTGAAACATCTAAAGGCGAGAAGATCCTTAATGAAAATAAATATTTCACTACTGCTAACTCACCAATCTACCGAACAACAAATATAGATACATGGTTTAATGATAATGTAACAAAACTTATTCTAAAAGACCTAGAAGAATTCCAGGAGCGTGACAGTGGATGGGCCTTGAAACGAATAGTCAACTTGGGCGTAAATATTAATAAATTTGTTCCGCAACTTGGATCATCATATATTGAACTTCCACCTCAAATTAAAAGAAAGGAAGCCTGCATTAATGTTAAAAATGATGACCAAGCCTGCTTTGCATGGGCTGTTACATCAGCTTTGTATCCTGTTGACAAAGATCCTCAAAGAACAAATAAATACTCACATTATTCAGAGGTATTAAAACTTAAAGGTATTCAGTTTCCCATGACTATCAAGCAGATTCCAAACTTTGAAAAACAAAATAATATTTCTGTAAATGTCTACATATTAAAGAAATATAAAAAGGATTTAACGACACTTCCTACATACCTGACATCTGCAAAGAAAGATAAGCACGTAAACTTACTTCTTATTCAAGACGATTATTCTAATCCAACTAGATATCATTATGTTTGGATAAAAAATCTTTCTAGACTTTTATGTAGCCAACTAAGTCAGAAGAACCATAGAAAATATTTTTGTGATAGATGTTTACATTACTTTAGTTCAGACAGTAAACTTGCTAAACATGTTGAAGACTGTATAAAAAAGAATGATACTGCTATTAGGATGCCTGAAGAGAATAAAAAGATGCTCAAATTCAAAAACTTTCAAAACAAAATAAAAGCCCCCTTCGCTGTATATGCTGATCTAGAGAGTGTTCTAAAACCGTGCGCGGAAAAGACCGCATACCAAGAACACATCCCTGCAGCCGTTGGATATTTTTTCAAATGTTCATACGATGCTTCTCTCTCTTTTTATCGATCATATAGAGGATCTGATTGCATGCAGTGGTTCGCTGATGAGATGAATCAGCGTGCTGAGGATGTATCAACCGTATTTCTTTGTCCATATCCTATAAAAATGACCGATGACCAGGAAAGGGAGTTTCAATCGGCCAAGCATTGTCACATTTGTGAAAAGCCTTTCTTACCTGGAGAAACGAAAGTCCGTGATCATTTTCACTTAATATCTGAAAATAATTACCGCGGGGCTGCACATAATGACTGTAATGTTAATTACAAAGACACTCACACAATCCCGGTAATCTTTCACAATTTGAGTGGTTATGATGCACATTTCGTGATAAAAGATATCGCTGCTCGCATGAAGGGAAATGTGTACTTGTTGACTCTCACTAAAGAAAAATATATTTCTTTTACAAAGCATGTTGATGAATCTCGAATAAACTTTAGATTTATAGACAGTTTTCGGTTTATGGCCTCTTCTCTAGATAAGTTATTATCTTATTTAACTGAATTTCCAAATCTTAAATCACAGTTTCATAATACACCGGAAGAACAATTTAATTTATTGACAAAGAAAGGAGTAATGTCATATGATTACATTGATAATTTTGATCGCTTCAATGAATCTTGTTTACCACCTCAAGATGCTTTTTATAATAAATTAGAAGATAAGCCTTGCCCCAAACGTTTATATAAAAGAGCTCAAGCAGTCTGGAATATGTTTAACTGTCATACTCTAGGAGATTATGTTGATTTGTACATGAAAACTGACATATTGCTTCTAGCGGATGTTTTTGAGCAGTTTAGAATAAGCTGTATTAAAACGTATGAACTAGATCCAGCAAACTATTTCACGCTACCTGGATTTACTTGGGATGCTATGTTAAAATATACTGGTCAAGAACTAGAGTTACTGACTGATCCTGATATGTTTTTATTTGTTGAACGCGGAATACGTGGAGGTCTTAGTCAAGTTTGCTCTAAAAGAAGAGCTCATGCAAACAACAAATATATGCCTTATTACAATCCACAAAAATCTGAAAGCTATCTGATGTACTTCGATGTTAACAATCAATATGGATGGGCGATGTCTCAGTATTTACCATATGGCGGATTTGAATGGATGGATACAAATATTGATGTTACCACTATTGCTGATGATAATGATGATGGTTACATGCTTGAATTGGACTTGGATTTGTTAAAACTAACTTGAACATTGTAATAATTTACTCTGTACATTGTTTATTTTACAGTTGTTTTTTCAAGTAGTCATGTTTATTATTTATGTAAACAAGTTGTTATGTAGATAATTATTTTGATGTAATCATTGTACATACAAAAAGTAGTTTAATAAAAAACCATTTTCACTCAGAAGTAGAGATCCATTTTATTATTTCAACAGGATTATCCATTTGATATACATGACAGGCATAAAGATTTACCTTTCTGTCCAGAGCATATCAATCCTAAAACCATGAAACCGCCAATTACAACTAAAGAAATTACTAAATTGATGGCAACGCTAAATAATAAAACCAAATATGTCATTCATTACCAAGCTCTTAAACAAGCTATAGCTCATGGATTAAAGATTACGAAAATACATAGAGTATTAAAATTCAAGCAGTCTCCATGGTTAAAACCGTATATTGATCTAAACACTGCTCTTCGAACAGCTGCCAAGAACGATTTTGAAAAGAATCTATTTAAATTAATGAACAATGCTGTGTTTGGTAAGACTATGGAAAATGTTAGAAAAAGGGTTGATGTAAAACTTCTGACGAAATGGGAAGGTCGATATGGAGCCCAATCTTACATAAGCAAGCCTGAATTTAAGAACAATACGATATTTAATGAAAACTTGGTTGCCGTGGAGATGTATAAATTACAAATTTATCTTAATAAGCCTATATATGTAGGCCAATCCATTCTAGACCTAGCAAAAACCACTATATATAGCTTTTATTACGATTATCTGCTTAACAGATTTGGAGAAGACTGCACAGCTTTCTATACCGATACAGATAGTATCGGGGTGGAAACATTGGGAAAAGATCCATATAACCTTATGAAAAATGATTGCCATCAGTACTTTGATACATCAGACTATCCCCGAGATAATACATATGGAATACCTCAGGTGAATAAGAAAGTTTTGGGTATGATGAAGGATGAAAACATCGGGCGGATTATGACTGATTTTGTTGGGTTGAGATCCAAACTATACAGCACAAAAATTGCAACTTCAGAAGATGAGCTGCAAACCCTAAAAAACAAATTACAAGATGAATACTATGATGATGATGAAATTGCTCAAATCCTATTAAATTATGGGGTAACTAAAAAGGCTAAGGGGGTTAAGATGTCCGTTGTAAAGACAAAAATTACTTTTGATGACTACATTGATTGTCTAGAAACAGCTAAAGAAAAGACTGCTGTACAAAATCTTATACAATCCAAGCATCATCATGTTTTTTCTTTAGAACAGCAAAAAATTGCTCTTAGCTCTGATGACGACAAAAGATACCTAGTACCGGGGACAGATGAAACTTTGCCTTGGGGACATTACTCTATAATGGATGTAGATTAGTTTGTTTTTTTTTATAATTTAGCTGATCCTCATTGAAGAATTAACTTAGGATGTCAAGATATTTTATCGATTAGAAGATATGTTAACATGTATTTTTAAATTTTTAACTGTTTAATATATGTTTTTGAAATAAATTATTGTTTTATTTACCCTATCCACATAATATAAATTCTAAGACAATTTGTTTATCGCATTTCTGTAATTAAATATATGTAACCGGTAAAGAAATAAAAAATTCTTAATTACATATCTAAAAATCGACAGTACGCCTTTGCTAACTTATTATCATCTACAACCGTATGTGACGTATACGGAGCTGTTTGTCTAACACATTTCAACTTTATTTTACAAGTCAGTTGATAGTCCTGTTGGTTAAGGGGTCAGCTTTGTACACATGAGTTTGTGGGTTCGAATACCACAACAGCCATCACACAGAATTTTTTTTCCACATTTATTCTCATCCAAAAATTATTCTAAGTTCTATTTGGGCACTGGGGATGATGATGAGGGGTGGTAGGGTGACTAAAATGACATTGGGGATAGTGATGAGGGGTAGTCAAGGTACGGTGAAAGAAAAAGGTAAAATTACAGGTAAATCAAAGGTAAGTTCTTATAGGACAGGTGAGTGGAGGTGAGCTTTATCTTACCCTATACAGCAACCCCTTTTCAATGATACGTCATACGTCGAAATCCGTTCGGCCGTTTACGAGATACAACGTTAAAGCCCTTTTGGCAGTTACGACCCTGTTACCCTATTGAATCATTATAATGATACGACTCTAGTGTCTAGTTACATGTTTGGAGTGGTGGGGGGTAAATTAGCCAAAAATGACCAGAATCGACCTTAGATTTTCTTATGGAGATTTACATGTAAAAATGATCGATTTTGCGCTCGAACCGGCCTAGCTCCTTTACTACTGGATTTAAATAAGTTAAACCAAACGTATGTCTTAACCATTTTCCAATTTCTGAATTGGTATCCTTATATTCTTGTACCAAACCCAAAGATTGAATTTTTTTAAACCAGTTCTGATGTAAGTGAAAACGGCATCCACTAATTTTTACATTGGGCCACATATACAATAAAGCACAGTAAATTGCTTTTTCAAAGTCCACAAATATTTCAGTTGGCTCTAATGATAATTGAAATGTTTCAAAACTCTTTGACTTTAATAAAGAAAATAAATGTTTGTATGTTATTGACAATTTGTCCTTTAACAAACAGTATGCTAAAGGTACATAATGTCCATTTTCCAAGCCATGTATTGTAAATAATTGGAGAAAAAATTTGGTGCTGTATGAAAATGTACCATCCATATACAAAGTTTGTAATTTACACAACAAACGAATATTTGTCCCGCATGAAAATACAATTACATTAAATTTAGGATGATTTAAAAACAAAAAATTTTCATTGCGACAGGTTTTAGGAGAATAATTACTAACCGCGTTATGAACTTCTAATATGCTTCTTGGTAACGGACCTGGTAACAGTTTACGACGACAGTTGTAAATGTTTTTTCTTATTCTAGCTATGTCAGGAACCGTCAGCAAATTGGCATCACACTCAGTAACAGCAGTTCTTGTAATTTTGGCAGGCTTTTCTGATATATCCTCTTCGGCTTTTCTTTTACATGCATTGGTAACCATCTTTACTTCAAGCTTTTTCGGATCGGCTTCATCACAGCCTATTGTAAACACTTTTGCGGAACACTTAGTGTTTCTTTGAATGCAGCGCCAAAATATCTTGCCGCTTTTTAACACTTTCTTTTTTGAAAACAAATGATGCTTCACCACTAATAAATCTCGACCACGGCAACTTTTTATCAAACTCATGTTTAAAATATGTATACGTGCACTAGTCAACGTCAAACAATAAATAAATTGCAACTGAATAATTTTCGTGTAATTTAGTCACAAGAACAGAAGTGGCAATAAATATTGGGAAAACCCAATTAATTACCTACCTACCTGCATTAGGGCGCGGCGCAGTGTCGAAATTTCCTATAATAAAATTTGACCCTTCGATTACCCCAGGTACAAACACAATTTGGTGTCAAAAGTTCGCCCGCCGATCTATAATAATTATAAAAAATATCTTAAGCTACTTTATTGTTTATATTAGAATTCCTATTCTTTTCTCTTTTTTCACTATTATTTTTTATTTTTCTACTTTTACTTTTATTTTAGTAGATTTATATCTACTATTCAGCTGGTTCGCAGGCCACGACTTCGGGAAAATTTCACTACAGTTTTTCGTTTTGGGCTCCCCTGACCTCAAAAACACCATCCGTTCAAAAGTTATATATATATATATATATATATATATATATATATATATATATATATATATATATATCCAAAGATGATACATAACGTATCTAGTGCCATACTGTCAAAAGTAATAATTTCAGTTTTGAACTGAAATGGTGTCGGTTAGAAATTTCTAACACTTTAAAAGACACCTTGGATGCTGCTATATAAATAGATATAAATATCATTCATCGTCAGTGTAGTACAGGCTATGTCTCTCAAGTCACTAATATATATATATGTATAGTTCCGATATAACGAAATCTGTGGACACGATAGCGGTCGCATTTCTTAACGGATCGAAATGAAATTTGGTACAAAAATCAATCGTCTAAAAATCTCGGTCGAGTTCGTTAATGGGCCAAATCGGTAAGGCCGTTTGGGCGTGACATTAAATCAAAATGGAAAAAAATTCGTAACTTTTTTACTTCACCCTGTACAAAAAAATGTTACAGGACTTTTTTGTTTGTCTTAAAGAGACCTACAACTTTTATCTAAAACATTTTTTTCTAAAACGTATACTTTTAATATATTCAATTAATATAAAATTACTGATGCGCCTGGCTTACCAAGGACCATTTTTAGTAGATTTATATCTACTATTCAGCTGGTTCGCAGGTCACGAATTCGGGAAAATTTCACTACAGTTTTTCGTTTTGGGCCCTCCTGACCTTAAAAACACCTTTCGTTCAAAAGTTTATATATATATATATATATATATATATATATATATATATAAACAAAAGGGGAAAATTATTGGGCATGTACGCATAAAGGATCAATAAGGTTACCATTCCTACTCGTGGCCTTATTGATCCTTTATGCGTACATGCCCAATAATTTTCCCCTTTTGTTTATATTAATACGCGTTTTCTTGGCACTTTGCTTATATATATATATATATATATATATATATATATACAAAACGGAAAAATTATTGGGCATGTACGCAAAAAGGATCAATAAGGCCACGAGTAGGAATGGTAACCGCAGACATGCATGTTTCTGGCTCATTAGCCGTCATCAGTGCGGCATAACCAAGTAGGGTATTGCACTTGGCTAGCAAAAGTGTTGGGTACTTGGGAGCAAAGGATGTTGGAGAAACATGTGTAAAGAAACATAAAAACACAAAAACAACGAAAGCTCACACAGGAGTCCTATCGCCATTTTGTGCTTTCGGCCAGCTGTGCCAATGGGTTTTCGGCTAGCAACCAGCGTCGCAACGTTGGCGAAACGGACTCATTGTGTTTGAGTCGTTCTAAGCCCAGGATATGAAATAAACAAAGTGCCAAGAAAATGCGTATTAATATAAACAAAACGGGAAAATTATTGGGCATGTACGCAAAAAGGATCAATAAGGCCACGAGTAGGAATGGTAACCGCAGACATGCATGTTTCTGGCTCATTAGCCGTCATCAGTGCGGCATAACCAAGTAGGGTATTGCACTTGGCTAGCAAAAGTGTTGGGTACTTGGGAGCAAAGGATGTTGGGGAAACATGTGTAAAGAAACATAAAAACACAAAAACAACGAAAGCTCACACAGGAGTCCTATCGCCATTTTGTGCTTTCGGCCAGCTGTGCCAATGGGTTTTCGGCTAGCAACCAGCGTCGCAACGTTGGCGAAACGGACTCATTGTGTTTGAGTCGTTCTAAGCCCAGGATATGAAATAAACAAAGTGCCAAGAAAATGCGTATTAATATAAACAAAACGGGAAAATTATTGGGCATGTACGCAAAAAGGATCAATAAGGCCACGAGTAGGAATGGTAACCGCAGACATGCATGTTTCTGGCTCATTAGCCGTCATCAGTGCGGCATAACCAAGTAGGGTATTGCACTTGGCTAGCAAAAGTGTTGGGTACTTGGGAGCAAAGGATGTTGGGGAAACATGTGTAAAGAAACATAAAAACACAAAAACAACGAAAGCTCACACAGGAGTCCTATCGCCATTTTGTGCTTTCGGCCAGCTGTGCCAATGGGTTTTCGGCTAGCAACCAGCGTCGCAACGTTGGCGAAACGGACTCATTGTGTTTGAGTCGTTCCAAGCCCAGGATATGAAATAAACAAAGTGCCAAGAAAATGCGTATTAATATAAACAAAACGGGAAAATTATTGGGCATGTACGCAAAAAGGATCAATAAGGCCACTTTGTTTATTATATATATATATATATATATATATATATATATATATATATATATATATATATATATATATATATATATATATGTATGTATGTATAGTTCCGATATAACGAAATCTGTGGACACGATAGCGGTCGCATTTCTTAACGGATCGAAATGAAATTTGGTACAAAAATCAATCGTCCCAAAATCTCGGTCGAGTTCGTTAATGGGCCAAATCGGTAAGGCCGTTTGGGCGTGACATCAAATCAAAATGGAAAAAAATTCGTAACTTTTTTACTTCACCCTGTAAAAAAAAATGTTAGGGGACTTTTTTGTTTGTCTTGAAAAGACCTACAACTTTTATCTAAAACGTATACTTTTAATATATTCAATTAATATAAATCTACTGATGTGCCTGGCTTACCAAGGGCCATTTTTTTAATAATTTGTAAGATGTTTTCAATCTTCACATACTGTTAACCTTGATTTAAATTTTAACCAGTCATGTTTTTTTTTGCACATACAGATTGCCTGTGATCTGGGTGCAATATACTCTCTTTTAGGCGTAAGCTGTAAAATGTGTTATTATAAATAAGTTAATGAATTGTTAATTTTCTTTTTTTTTCTGAACAAATAAATAAAATAAACTAAGAAATAAGAATTAAGTTAAAAACAGGTTAAAGTTCATTTTTAGTTATTTCTTTTAATTCTGTCCAAGATTCAGCTGAATAAAAAACTACCGTATCATCGGCAAAGCTTAATATTTTTCTACGGGTTCTTAATAACAATAAACTATTGACATACACGTTAAACCAAATAGGGCCAAGCACTGTACCTTGAGGTATACCACAATTAATTTGACGAAAATTATTGCAGCTGTCTTGAATTTTTAAAGTTTTCTATTGGACAAGTAACTTTTGAGTAAATCATAAAATTTCCCTCGTATTCCCGAATCGTGCAAATCCTCCATTAATTGTCGATGGTCAACAGTATCGAAGGCCTTTGCTAGATCGAGGAATATTGCAGCTGTTAGTTTACTTTGATCTAGTGCCATATACATTTCTTTTGTAAGTTCAGCAATAGCAATCTCGGTTGAATTTTTTTTTTTGGAAACCAAACTGTTTGTCCGAAATTATTTTATTTTTAATAAAGAAAGATTCAATTCTTATTTTAGTTATTTTTTTAAAATTTTTGTGAAAGTAGTAGTTAATGATATTGGGCGGTAATTCGATGATTTGTACTTATCACCATTTTTATAAAGAGGTTTTACAACAGTAAATTGATTAGGAACGATGCCTTTTTCTATAGTTGATTTATTAAGAAAGTCAAAGGAGTCACTATTTCTGAACCAATTTCCTTAAGGTTTTCGAAATTTATACTGTCGATGCCCGGTAATTTGTTGTTTTTACCCGACTGCCGGAGGGTTATGTTTTCAGCGCGTATCTTGTATCTATGTAATATTCTTCCTTACCTTGTATCTCCAGAACCGCTAAACGGATTTTCACATTTGAGGTATCGTTAGATTTGTCTTAATAGCCCAAGTGTTCTTAGATAGGTGACATTTAAAAAAAAATAAAAATGGCTGATGTTTGACCCCACATTGTGAGGTAATAAAAAAATAAATTGTTAGAACGATAATAAAAGAAATGAATATTTTTTCTGCAAAGCAAATCGGATTTTTTTTGTATTTCGATCTAAGTTCCTTGGCGAAAGTTGTTTAGTTTCATGAGTAGAACACGTGTTATGAAAATAAAAAACATAATAATAATTGGACATACAAACTGCTACAGCTGATTTCTCATTCCCTATGGGAAATCAATTTTTTTTCCATATTTCGATCTAGGTTTCTTAGGGAAAGTTGTTCAGTTTCATGAATACAAAAATTGCATAAACAACCGCATGATTTAAACTTATTTAGGGAATTAATGCGGTTACGCAATCTTCCTTAAAAAAGCAGTATTAAAAGAAATTAAGTATTATAATAGTTAATTCACATCTGGAAACACAGCTCCGGTGTAAAATTATTAAAACGCTGTGAAAAGCTTTTCTCGATTTTACTCTATGGCATTATTGTTTAAGAATATTTCATTCAAAAACACATAAATATTTTAAAAATCAGACACAGATGTCCTGTAGCACCATTCAGAAATTAATAATTTCACATAAACTCTTTAGCAAGTTTAGAATAAGCACTCTAAACTAAAAAGACACAAATAAAAAGATAATTAAAAAATAACAAAAACCCGCCTGCATGGATAGCTACAGCTAAAATACAATTGAAAAGACTGAAACAAGACGAAAATTCAATGACTAGGTATTTAAAAAAAATCAATGATTAGGTACTTAGAACTAAAAACATAAATTGAAACAGTACCACACCTACGTACCTACGTATTGTACAAATAGAAATATCAGCACGGTAGTCATTCAATTTTTTGCAACATTATAAACAGAATTACAGTCGGAGGCATGCACAAAAGAATAATAATTTAACATAGCATACACTTTTATGCCTCCGACTGCAATTCTGTTTATAATGTTGCAAAAAATTGAATGACTACCGTGCTGATATTTCTATTTGTACAATACGTAGGTACGTAGGTGTGGTACTGTTTCAATTTATGTTTTTAGTTCTAAGTACCTAATCATTGATTTTTTTTAAATACATAGTCATTGAATTTTCGTCTTGTTTCAGTCTTTTCAATTGATTTTTAGCTGTAGCTATCCATGCAGGCGGGTTTTTTGGTATTTTTTAATTATCTTTTTATTTAAATCTTTTATTGTCTTTAAAATTTCATTTTTATCTGTAGGCTGAATAAATATAGCATTTGTACACACTGTTCTTGATGGTCGAGGGGTGTCTGGCAACTGAATTTTGCTAGCTAGATTCGCTCCTACGTTGGAAAAGTAACCATTGAATTCTTCCGCTATTTCATGATTATGGTCTGTTTTTTTATTGTTTTTGTTATAGATTTCTTTTATAGTTTCTTCCTTTAAGACCTTGCCACTGATTTTTTTTAATGCTTTCCATAAGTTTCTTGTATTATTTTTATTTTTATTTATAATTTTCTTGTGGTATTCAATTTTGGATTTTTTAATTATTGTATTTAATTTGTTTCGGTAGTTAATAAAAGACTGTTTCGATTGTTTATCATTTTTTTGTTTATAGAATTTGTAGAATTTATCTCTATGTAAGATAAAATTTGTAATGCCAGTAGTGATCCAATTTTTTTTTTCTTAAATTTTTTGTTTCTTTTGAGTTTAAGCGTGTAAGAATTAATTAGTTCTGATATTCTGTTTAAAAAGAAATCCCAAGCGTCTTGAACATCACTCTTATTGTATAATTCTTTCCAACTTACAGTAGTTAAAAGTTTGTTTTTTAAATTTTTAAAATCAATAGTATATTTATATGAAGTAATATTTTCATTTATTAACGCTGATATTAACGGTAAAGAAAAATTGAGAATTATACTACAAAGGTCCACAAGAAAGAGTCCACCCTGGGCGTATTCATAGCTATCGAGGGAGCTTTCGACAAAACCACGTTCCCTAAAATAATGCACTCGCTTACTGATCGAAATGTACCTACAACAGTAAGCGGATGGATTCTCAGCATGCTCTCCATGCGTGCAATAGAGATAACTGTAAATGATGTCAAGATACAAGGCAAGGTTATGAGGGGCTGTCCACAGGGAGGGGTTTTATCACCTCTACTGTGGAACATTGTTCTAGACAGCCTAATTCACCGCCTTAATGAACATGACAAAATCTATACAGTAGCCTATGCAGACGACATTGTTATTCTGCCAACAGGAAAGTGAAATACTTAGGTGTTATCCTTGACAGCAAGCTGACGTGGAACTCACACATAGAAAGCATTTATATCTTATGAGCAATGCCGCCGAACCATAGGGCAGACCTGGGGATTACCCCCCAAGGTCACCATGTGGATCTACACGGCAATCATAAGACCTATGCTAACATATAGTGCTGTCGTGTGGTGGCCTAAAGTGAAACAAACGACAGCTATTAAAAAATTAAACCAAATCCAAAGATCAGCAAGCCTTCTCGTAACAGGAGCCATGCGAAGCACACCGACCAGCGCAATGGAACTCATACTCGGTCTCACCCCCCTTAACATATTTGTTAAGGAGGTCGCATTGATGACCATGGTACGCTTTCGCACGGTTGGTATCAAACCCACTGTAGGGACTGGCACCCATAGAGATAGTCTGTGGAGGGAATCGATAAAAGTGATACCACTCCTACAGGCAGACACGGATGCCGTCGCACCAAGATTTGTCTTTGACAAACCCTACAAAATATTAACAACCAAGACAGCAGACCCCAACGTAGTGAACGCTCTGAGCGTATATACGGGTGGATCAAAAACAAAGCAAAGTGTAGGATGTGGAATTTACTCTAGATCCTTAAACCTAAAAATAAAATGGGCTATGAATGGCTTGTCAAGTGTGGTTCAGTCAGAACTCACAGGCATAACCATAGCTGCAAAAGAATTAATCAATAGGAACATCACAGGCAGGAATATAAATATATACACAGACTGCCAACAAGCACTACTGACCTTGAATAGATCACGTTTTACTTCAAGTTTAGTACTAGAATGTCACCAATCTCTAACTGAGGCCAGCCAGAATAACGTGGTCACTTTCAGCTGGATCAAACGACATGGAAACTCTAAAGGCAATCGCATTGCGAACAATTTAGCAAGGAGGGCTGCGGGCTACAAATATGTTAGCCCCCGCCCATCTACCAAGCTAACATTTTCCGCAGTCGTGGACCTTATTAAACAGCACTCTCACAAAAAATTCATACAGTGCTGGGATGAAACTACGAACTGTAGACTGGCCAGAGAGTTATTACCTCATCCTGGCGAGGAAACAGCAAAAAAATTTAAGGCATTGACCAGACAAAATCTCCGAACAGCTGTGGGAATCTTGACAGGTCACTGCCAATTGCGACAACATCTCTTTAGGATGAAATTAACAGAATCGCCGCTATGCAGAGGCTGCGTACAAGAAGAGGAAACAGTAGAACACATTATGTATGACTGCTCTGCTTTTTCTGAAGTATTGGCTTACACCAGCCGATGTTAGGGAGATCCCCCTCGGGAGCCTCATCACCTATTTTAAATCACTAGGCCTAGTGACAGCCTGAGGTGAGGATATCCCTACAATACGGGAGGATGCACAATGGGTCATATGTGGCCTCAGTGCTGGCTAAGCACTAGCTCGCCCCTCCCCAAAATTCCAGATCCAGATCCCGAGACTACGATGGTCCTTATCCAAAACACAAACACTACATACCTACTTCCTTTAAGCATTCATTTCTTATTTTCACAAACGCATGGTCAATACAAGATTGTGAGGGTACCCTGGTATATTTGTTTATTGTGGAGATATAACCAAATTCACTAAAATAATCATTTGTTAGTCTTTTATTTAAAAGAAGATTAATATTAATGTCACCTATGAAAGTATTAATATCAAATGCATTATTTAGTTGTTCTAAAAATTCTTAAGGTTTTTAACAAAATCCTCAACATTTGATGGGGGTCTATAGACACATGAGATTAAAAGGTTTTTCGTAGATTAGTCTAGTTAACAGATTGAAAAACGTGAAAAATAGTGATAAAGGTCCTAAAAATACGAGCGATAGCTCATTCGATCGAAATTGACAATTAGAAAAAGGTGTTTTAAGGATTTTACAGCATGCAAAAAATTTCAAATGTTATTAACAAATTAAGACGAAAAAAAAAACGTTTTTTGCTTATAACTCGAGAAATATGGATAGTTAAGGAATTTTAAAAAAAGATTCTTAAAGAGGAGGAAATTTCCAATAAAAAAGTCCTAACATCCGGAACTCTATCTCCATTATTTATAATTTTAATTTTACGTTGAAAATAGGGCCCCGCTTAACGGCTTCGCGCGCTGCCGTTAAACGGGATTTATCAGTTAAAATATTTTTTTTATGACATAAAATGTGATTTAAAAAATTTGAAAAAATTCTTGTATTTTCCTAATACTTAAAAAAATCTAATTCAGTTGAAAAAACATTTTGTCACTATTTTTTAATAAGTTATTCAATTGTTAACTAACAAATTTTTCCTAATCTCTAATCTCTGCATAAACAATGGGATAAAAGGTATAAATAATTGGCCTAAAAATTGGAAACTTTGTGGAGTCCTTTTTATATGTATACCTTACAAGATCCTGCGATATATTTTTATAAAAGTTTATTAATTTGTTAATTATGATTTTTACTCGAACAATGTGCGCAACCCCTACCACGCCGGTGGTTGCGAATACGACCCTGCATGTTATCACTTCTCTACAGTACTTCGTTAAAAGAGCACGTAATCATTTTAATGTCGTAATTATTTTATAATGTAGAGTTTTGTATTATTACTTTGCAATATTTGGGTTATATAATTCTTGAAAATTAATTCTTTGTACATACCTCAAAATTTACTAATTTTCGATGAGCTTATTTATAACACTTATTATTTTTGTTTACTATTGTTTATGACAAGACACATTCTTTTTTCCGATAAAGCAACGTTTACATCTAATGGTACTGTTACTTCTCAAAACTGCAGATGGTGGAGCGATGTTAATTGCAATTATAATATCCAAACACTAGAACATTATTCATAAAAAACAAAAGTTTGCTGTAGCATTTATAAAGACAGAATTGCTGGGCCATAGTTTTTTAGAAACAGCATGAATGCAGAATTATAGCAACAATTTTTAAATAATCACTTGTCCGATTTTCCTGATGTACTTCCGATTTTCCTGATATACTACCATTAAATAAAAGACAAGAATTATGGTATACCAACATGATGAGGCACCATGTCATACTAAAACAAATGTATGAGATTTTGTCCTACACACTTTTATTGGTAGGGTGATAGGGAGGTATGTGGCCTTTGACCTCCAAACCTTACCTCTCTGGACTTATTTTTGTATCGTTATTTAAAACAAAAGATTTACCTCAAGAGACCATTTAGAGATGTTGATCATCTAGAAAGAATAATAATAGAAAAATGTGAACGTATTACACCCAATGTAATTAAAAATGTCATCAACGAATTTAATTTAAGAACAATTATCTGTTTAGAAAGAGACGGTGAATACCTTGAAGTTACCATGTAAATTATATTAGATATTTTATGTTAGTTATTAGTTAGGTTTTGAGGAAATTCATAATTAGGTTATCAGTAGTAGTTGTTAATGATCGAAATAATTCAACAATAAAGTAATAATATAAATATATGTAGAAATTCAAAGCACCTATGTAAACATTGTAAAAATTTTCACTAGACAAACAGGTAAGTCTCGTACGATTTATAATTTAAATAGTGGGCATAACCAAATTCGCTCCCGTAAATGACAGGGCACCTTAATGCTAGAAAAGGTGATGGTCAAATTCGCTCCCGAGGACGCAGGTATAGGATTATGTTAATTCCAAGTTTAGATGCTAATGGACTGTTAAATTGGAATGAGATAAGAAACATAATGGTTTTTGTTATTTATTTTTAAATTCATAAGACACAGCTTTTACAAATTCAAGTCTAGATATATACTATTAGACCTTAGATCATTTATTTTTGCTTCAATAAATTTTTAAATTCATAAGACACAGCTTTTACAAATTCAAGTCTAGATATACTATTACAGCTTAGATCATTTATTTTTGCTTCAATAAAGTCTATTTTTTTAATAACTTTTTGGTCATATAGCGGCCTAATGATATTGCAACTACGTTGCTTGATGTAGCTATCTATTTGGCAATTTTTTAAGACATTTATAAACGTATAAAAGTTAGGGTGAGTTATATAAAAAGAAGAATTAAAGAAGGAATGAAAAGATTCACAAGCATTTGTAGTACGAAGAATGGAAGAGGAGTTTTCAGCCCATAAATTGGGTGGAAACAAGGCATCATCGTCGACATAATTGTCTAATAAATAGTCCATAAATTTGCCAACTGAGTCAATTTAAGGTTGGTTTTCCATTAAATCAAAAGCGAAGCAGTCTCCAACCTCTTGTGGATGTAAAAATGGAAGCCCAAAGATGTGTTGCAGAAATTTCGCCACTTCTGAATCCTGTTTTCTGAATTCTTTAGCCAGTCCAAGTTCCTGAATTTTACGCCACCTGTAAAAATTATATTATACAAATTTCTAGTAAAATAATAGTTATTTATGATATGAGTGTTAAAAGTGACGTTTTATTTTGTGAGTGAAAAAGTTTGTGAAATGAGCGGAGGGAATTGAACAATTTCACGAACAAAATAAAATCACTTTTAACACAAATACCATACAATGTTTTTTGTACAACTGCCCTATTTTGATAATGAAATGGGCGAATTTGCAATGACAATAAACTAAACCGTGTTAAAAGTAAACTAAACCGTGTTAAAAGTAAACTGAAGCGTGTTAAAAGTATTTTTAACACGCTGCCATGTAAACAATCAATTTTAACATTGTTTGCTATCATTAAAAGTGTCACTTTTAATGACAGTTGTACAAAAAATACTTATTGTGTAACAAAGTGAGAACAATTTTTTGCTTATACACGGTTACATGTGAGTACTTTATTTACTACAATGAATTGTTAATTTTGAAAATGTTGCTAAGTAGTAGCACACTAATATGTATAAACAGAAAATTTGTTACCACTAGCTTGTTACTAAAAAGCTTACCATGATTGACCCAAATGAAAACGACACCCATTTATTTTTGTGTTTGGATAAACAAATTTAACTGCTCTGTGAATAGCCATTTCAAAATCGATGGTTATTGTTTTTGGTGTAAAATATTCTTTTAAATATTCAAAAGCAATTTTGTAGCACTTTGTGCTTTTATTCAGTAATAAGAAAAATACTAATGGAATGTAATGATTGTTACATAAACCATGCACTGTAAAAAGTTGCAGAAAAAATTTTGGGCAGTATTCAAATGTTCCATCCATGTAAATGGAGTCAACTTTTTCAGCTAAAAATTTTATATTTGTTTCGCATGAAAACATAATTATGTTATTCTCGCAGTCGTTCTTTATTATAAAAATTTCGCCCCTATTGGTGACTGGTGGAAAATTTCTTAAATATGAGTGTATTTCGGCTATATTGGTCGGTATTTTTGGCATCACAGAGCGACGAGCATTATACATATTTTTTCTAATTTTTCTGACATCTGATAGAGTTAATGTATCAACATCTTCTTTCATTAAAGTTTTGTGAATAATTTTTCTGGGAATTTCGGAAATATCTTCCACAGCTTTTCTTTTCAATTGATGACAAAAATTTTGCCTGTTAACAATAAAAAGAATAGTTAATAATAATAATTTCAATAAATAAGAAGTACCTAATATACTTTTGACTATTACACACCTATTCAAGTCCTCCTTGCAAATTGGGCCATGGGTATGGTTGCTGCTAATTTCCACCACACTTTCTGAAGGTCCTTCTGTTTTTATAAAAGCACTGCACTTAATAATTTTTGAGCGAGATGCGCAAGTCCATCGTTTTCTTCCATCACTTAAAAATTTTTGAAAAGTGTATTTAAAATAATCAACAACTGAATTTCACTTTTTGCAAACTGAACAGACGACATTATTTTATTGATATCTAACTTGAAATAACTTTCAGATATAACTAACAAATTCGGACCGACAAATTTTTAAGTACTAAAATATTAAGAGGGGTTGACAAAACAAAACTTGCTATTGGTTTAGCACAGGTATGCAGGATTTTCTGGAAATTTTGTTATCTCTTGATGAGACGTTATGAACAGCGTTAATGAGTTTTTAATGTATCTGATCCCTACCGTATTTAGACGATTATCCGGGGAGCGAATTTGGCCATGACCCGGGAGTGAATTTGACCATCTCAAAATTCTACCTGCTCAATTTGGGAGCGAATTTGGTAACGCCGTAAATAGTTAACAATAACAATAATAAGAGAAAATATGCCTGTTACAGTATTTAAAATTAATTTATTCTTAATAATATGGAAAAATCAGAAACTGGGCCTACCGATGGGAGGGGCTACTTCTCCTATTTTAGCAGAGATTGTGATGAACAAAATTTTGTACTTTGTTATTGATAAAGTTGACTTTGAGTTCCCGTTCATTTATCAGAATGTTGATGACTTGATCATGGCAGTCCCTGAAAATAATATACAAAATACATTAAATATCTTCAACTCAGTTGATACTTACCTTAAATTCACAGTCGAAGAAGAGTCAAATTCCTCGGTCCCATTTTTAGATACCTTAGTTCTTAGAACTCACAATAATGTAATATGCCTTGATTGGTACTGTAAAAGTACCAATTCAGGTAGATTCATACCGTTTAATTTTTACCACTCTATGAAACAAAAAATTAATGTAGTTTTAGCGATGAAAAATAGGATTAATAGAATTTGCCATCATAAATTTAAAGATAAAAATATAAAAATGTTATTTGATCTACTAATTGCTAAATCATTGCCCTAAGAAATTGCTTAATAAATTATTGTTCTCTAATGGATATGCTAATAACACTATAAATGTTGAGGTCGCGGGTAATACTCCTATTCGATATGGTAGACTCCCCTTTATAGAAAATCTATCGAGACCACTCGCGAGTTTATTTGGTAAATTCAATATCAAAGTTGCATCATATAATTGTAAACAACTTAAATTGTTTTACTCTAGATTAAAAGATCCTACTTCAAAATTACAACGCTCGAATGTTATTTATGGCATACCAAGTGAATGTGGACTCTTATACATTGGGCAAACTAGCCAAAAATTACAAAAAAGGTTGACGTTACATAAAAGTGATTGTATACATAAACCACTTTCAACAAGTCTTAGTATACACGTTAACTCTAAAGACCATAGGGTGTTATATAATGAGGCGGTGATTTTAGGCCAATCTAATAATAATATACAGAGAAAAGTTCTCGAGATGTGTTACATCTTAATTCAAAAAATGCCATAAACCACAAAAAGGATGTTGACAATTTAAGTTCTATTTACACTATATTGTTAAAACAGAAGAACTCTAAATTAAAAAGATTACCAGACGTTTATACAGGGTCATTCAAAATTAGCGGAACACTTGATTTATGGCTTAACTATGAATTATACGATAATTTGACGTAGATAAAAGTTTTTGTACATTTAATGTACTATCTATTGATCTTTTCAGATTTTCCGAAAAAGTAATAGCTTTCAAGATATGACTTCAAAGGACAATATTTTAAATGGATCACCCTGTATTTATATTTTTTTTTTCGAGTTGGTATGACCTGTCTAAATTCATTAATGGTACATTTAGTGGGTCTGAGACTTATGGTTTTATAAATATCAATTAATTAAAAAAATTATTTGACACCAAATGAACCATAATAATTTGAACAACACCTACTTTAAATAAATGTGTTTTATTTAATATTAAATTATAATGGTTCATTTGGTGTCAAATAATTTTTTTAATTAATTGATATTTATAAAACTATAAGTCTCAGACCCACTAAATGTACCATTAATGAATGTAGACAGTTCATACCAATTTGTAAAAAAAATGTAAATACAGGGTAATCCATTTAAAATATTGTCCTTTGACGTCATATCTTGAAAGCTATTACTTTTTCGGAAAATCTGAAAAGATCAATAAATAGTACATTAAATGTACAAAAACTTTTATCTAAGTCAAATTATCGTATAATTCATAGTTAAGCCATAAATCAAGTGTTCCGCTAATTTTGAATGACCCTGTATAAGTGATCCAGAATAGATTATTTAATACTTTAAGCTGTACTGAATATGGGAGTAATAACTGAGATCAATTTCCGAATTTGGTTAAACTTTATTTATAAACAACTGTTCTTTTCAAACAATTATTTATATAAAATAATATAATTGTATATCTTTTTAACCAATTGTTGGCTGTTTTTTAACATATAATACTTGAAAATTTTTTAAACTTTACCAATTGGCGGTTTTAGCTTTGCTAATTCGAGGTTGGTACACGTTACTTGTGACACTTAGTCGACAAATGTCATATAAACCACATGCTCGTTTTTCGCTGTTTAATTTTTCGATTTCCACCTCAGTTAGTTTGGCTGAAATTGTTCTTTTTCATAAGAAATAATATTGAAATAACATACTATATTGTGCTTAGTTTGTTGGGTGTTAATTATGATAATTTACGTACCTGTATGTCAACACTTTCTTTGTTCAGAGCCCAAATCACTTTGAGTTTTTTGATGCTACTATTTGGATAAGATAAATACTTTTGTAATTTTTTGTTTCCATACTGTCATATATATGTTTCTGATATTTGTAGTTTTTCTCTGATGAAGTCTATAAGCATAGACGAAAGCTAAGATCCCAATAAAAAGGATCTCTCTTAGAAGCACCTGAGTTTTTTTTGCTTCCTTATTGCATATAAAGGGTATTTTCCAGGATTATCTCTACACTGTATTTAGTATTACCCGTTACTAACATTTGGTTCTTTATATCTATATATATAAAAATGAAACCCGTTTTCCTTGGTCATGGCATCACGCATGAATGGCTGGACCGACTTTACTAATTCTTTTTGTGTTGTATTTGTTATTATTAGGAGAAGGTTCTTACGGAAGAAAATATTAAGAAAACCTCTCAGAAATATTGAAAAATAGACATTTAATTTTGCATATTTTAAAAAACGCGCGTAACGAATGTCAATGTCATTCACAGCCATAGACTATATTGAAAGAGCATCGTTTGTTCGGAAACGTGGTTACTTACTTAAATAAAGCTTCCATGTATCAAATTCAATATTGATTAATAGATATCTATACGATTTCATATAAATATAAGTTCGAAAAATATATTTTTGGTGCGATAAGTGAAACAAAACTATAAACTTTCTTTTCTTCTCTATCTCTTCATCTCTTTTATTTTTCTTAAATTTATTTTAGTTGTTGGCATAGCAACGCACGCCGGGTACAGCTATTTCATATATTTAAAAGAGTGATCCTTACTAAATTAAGCATTATGACGCCACCGTAAGGTGGCGCAGTTGAGATAGTATAAATTTACATTAGCAATTCGTGCGTAATTAAGTACTATGACGCCACCATAAGGTGGCGCAGTTAATATATGATATATCTAATCGATAATTTACAAAACCGTAACAATTTGGAAAAATGGTAAAAAAACATCAGTAGGCGGTACGAAGTTCGCCGGGTCAGCTAGTATATATATATATATATATATATATATATATATATATATATATATATATATATATATATATATATATATACTAACCTCAAGATTAGTAAGTAGTCATAATTTGTTACAATATTTTTATTATATAAAAAAAATGTTCTTCACTACAGCTGTCCTGATGAAGAATTAAAATAATTCGAAAGCTTGACTAAAATCAAAGAGTTTTCTTTACTTACCTTGGCCACAACGTTGACTGCAACTCCACAATTGACTTCACGTTATATATATATTTATTTATTTATTTATTTATTAATCCAGTTTAAAATTACATAGTATAGTACATAACTAACTACTACGCACCCACAGAGGTAATCACAGTTACCTGTTTGTGGGACTGGTTCTTAGAGCTAAACTTAACACTAATATATATATATATATATATATATATATATATATATATATAAATGATACATAAAGTATCTAATGCCATACTGTCAATAGTAATAATTTCAGTTTTGAACTGAAATGGTGTCGGTTAGAAATTTCTAACACTTTAAAAGACACCTTGGATGCTGCCATATAAATAGATATAAATATCATTCAACCTATATCAGGGCAAAACCAAACTACAGACACGTGTCTGTAGTTTGGTTTTGCCCTGATATAGGTTGAATGATATTTATATCTATTTATATGGCAGCATCCAAGGTGTCTTTTAAAGTGTTAGAAATTTCTAACCGACACCATTTCAGTTCAAAACTGAAATTATTACTATTGACAGTATGGCATTAGATACTTTATGTATCATCTTTGGACATTTTTAGACTGTCACAAAACGCTCTGTTCGTTATATATATATATATATATATATATATATATATATATATATATATATATATATATATATATATATATATACATATGTGTATGTGTGCATGTATATGTGTATGAATGTGTGTATATGGCTATTTCTCGCTTAAATACACTTATATATATATATATATATATATAAGTGTATTTAAGCGAGAAATAGCCATATACACACATTCATACACATATACATGCACACATACACACATACATACATATATACATACATATATATATACACATACTGTGTAAACCTTTGCAATGAATTTAGTGGACTGTAAAGTTTTATATTATCATTCAATTCAATACACACTTGTTAAAAACTAATTTTAATAAAAATGTAATTTTACTTGACAAATTGTTGGCATTAAACATCTATGCCCAACTACTTCATATATTATTTTTTAAAATACAAAAACATGTTGCCATGTTACAACTATACCTATAAGATATTAGTTACAACTATATAAGATGAACTAACTACAAAGAAATTAATGAATTAACATATACTGCCACCTTGAAAGATTGGCTTTCAAAAATATATATGAACATTCAAAAAATATTACTTCAGTCTATTGGTAACACACACAGTTTGCGAACAGCTCTTATTACGTTTGTTGCATTAGTTTGAACATGAGCGACGCGCACTACGCCATCTTGACCCTGTATTAGTTTTGTAATTCTGCCTAATCTCCATTTCATTGGAGGAAGTCCCTCTTCTTTTAGTAGAACCAATGCTCCAACATGTAACAACTGCTGATTGGAATCGACTTTCCACTTTGTTCTCGTTTGCAAATTTGTAATATATTCTTGCGACCATCTAGCCCAGAAATGTTGTATGATTTTAGTTAATCTTTGGTATTGAGATAATCTGGATTCTTTGATTAATAGTAAGTCAGGTTCAGGTATAGTAGATAAAGACGAGCCAATTAGAAAATGACCTGGTGTCAATGCTGTATAATCATTAGGGTCAGTTGAAAACGGTGTTAAAGGACGTGAATTAACACACGCTTCTATTTGTGTAATTACTGTATTAAATTGATCATAAGAAAAAACTAAATTACCCATTACTCTCTTAAGGTGATATTTAATTGATTTTATTGCCGCCTCCCAAAGACCACCGAAATGAGGCGATCTGGCAGGAATGAACTGCCACCGTATTAATTCTGACGATAGATAATTTTGAATTTTATTCTGAGTCTCTTGTTGAGATAGAAATGAAAAATATTCATACATTTCATTTTTTGCTCCTATGAAATTTGTGGCATTATCAGAAATAATACTGATCGGCTTACCTCTACGAGCAATAAAACGTTTTAGACAATTTAAAAACGCACTAGTACTTAAATCTAGCACATTTTCGTAATGTATTGCTTTTGTGCTAAGACATACAAATATAGCAAGATAAGTCTTAATTATTTTAGAATTTCTGAAGGAACTTGATTTTAAATTGAATGGGCCCGCATAATCAACACCACAATTCAGAAATGGCCGTGCAGCTGAAATACGCGGTTCTGGTAAATTACCCATAATGTGTTCTATAGACTTTGGATTTATTTTATAACAAACAATACATTTTCGTAAAATATTTTTAATTGTATTTTTACACGAAATAATCCAATAGTTGAATCTAATAGATGCTAGCAATGCTTGCGTTCCAGCATGTAATGATTTATAATGTTCGTGTCTAATAATTAAAGTACTAAGATGATGTTTATTTGATAAAATTATAGGATGTTTCTCATTAAATGATAAGCTCTTTGACGCATTTAATCTTCCTCCCACTCTAATTATTTGATTTTGATCCAAAAACGGATTTAAGTTTACCAGTTTGCTATTTCCTGATAAAGATTTTCCTTTCTTTAATAATTTATATTCATGATTAAATGTGATTTGTTGTGATAATCGTATTAAAATGTTCATTGCGTTTTCTAATTCGTCTACTGTTAAATTTCCTTTAAAAACTGTTTTATGTGATACGTTGTTAAAAAATCTGTATATATAAGCTACGACCCGTTGTAGTTTTAAAAGAGATGAATATTTGGAACAAATGTCAAATTTTGTTACGTTGACTTCCAGAAATACCTGTTTTGACCGTACTTCTGGAATATTTTCTACCTCATTAATATGTTGATTTGGCCACTGATGTTCATCTTCAATTAACCATGTTGGTCCATACCACCATAATGTTGACCATTCATTTGGATATGCTCCACGACTAATGATGTCTGCTGGATTCTCCTTGCCAGCTATATGACGCCATTGATATTTATGAGTCAACTCTTGTATTTGATTAACTCGATTTGCAATAAATGTCTTCCAATATGAAGGTTCCTTTGCAATCCAATTGATAACGATCATTAAATCACACCACAGAAATGTATTATTGATATTTAATTTTAATGCTGTTATAACTTTTGTAATTAATGTTGATAATAACATTGCTGCACATAATTCCAGACGCGGTAATGTTTGTTCCTTGAGTGGGGCAACTTTAGATTTTGAACACAGAAGTTTGCTCGTGTGAACTCCGTGTGCATCTGTGCTCCTAACATATATGCATGCACCATAAGCCTTTTCACATGCGTCACTGAAACCATGAAGTTGAATTGCTACTACATTTTGGCATATGACGTGTCTAGGTATGGTTATAGAATTAATTGATGATAAACTTGTTTGATATTTGTGCCATAAACTTTGAAAATGCTCTGGAATTTCATCATCCCATTCTAACTTCAGTTTCCAAAGTTTTTGTAACAGTAATTTTGCTATTAAATTTACTGGACCTAAAAGACCTAGTGGATCAAATAAACTTGCCACTGTTGATAAGACTGTTCTTTTCGTAGATTTTTGTGTGAATGATAACTTTGATGAATATTGGAAAATATCTGCTTCTGGAATCCAAATTATGCCCAAAGTTTTAATTTCTTTATTTTCAAAACAAATTTCTTTTTCTGTGGTTCCTGTGAAATATGTATTTCCATGAACTTCGTGTTGTATAATTTGATTACAGTTTGATTTCCATTTCCTTAAATGGAATCCTCCCTTTGTTAATAATGTTTCTAACTCTTGTTCTAGTTGTTTTGTCTTATGTATTGTATTTGCTCCAGTCAAAACATCATCAACATAAAAATCTGATTTTATTACCTCACTTGTTTGTGGATGTGTGTCTTCATATTCTAATCCAATTTGATATAAACTACGAATAGCTAAAAATGGTGCGGCTGATGTTCCGTAAGTCACGGTATTTAATGTGTATGATTGTATTGAATCTTCTAAACTGTGACGCCAGAGAATTCTTTGAGCATTTTGATCTTCTGGTGCAACTTCTATATTGCGATACATTTTTTCTATGTCTGCAGTTAGAACATATTGATGTGATCGAAATCTCAATATTATGGAAAATATGTCATCTTGAATTGTTTGGCCTACCATTAGTATGTCATTGAGAGCAACTCCAGTGGACGTCTTAACACTTCCATCAAAAACAACTCTTAATTTTGTTGTGGTACTGTCCATTTTGTGAACACAATGATGTGGTAAATAATTGCAAAACTCTTCGTCAATTTCCTTAGCTGGTGACATGTGTCCCAGTTTTTCATATTCAAGCATAAATTCCTTATATTGTTGATAAAGTTGTTCAGATTTTACAAATCTTTTTTCCATTGCATGTAATCGACGAATTGCTATCTCTTTGCTTAATCCTAAATTGCTTATGTCTTTTTTAAATGGCAATCTTACAATAAATTTTCCGTCTTGTTTCCTTCTGTGTGTAGTTTGAAAGATTTCTTCGCATCTTCTTTCTTCTTCAGTGGGGATTCTTACGTTGTTTGCAACGTCGTCTAACTCCCAAAACTTTCGAAGTTGTTGTTCTAAATTTGTTTCAGTAACAAAATGACAATTTGATTGTTGGTTATCTTTATTATTTCTTGTAGGGAATAAAGGACCAGAAACAATCCATCCAAAAACCGTTTCTTGAAACACGGGTTGAATTTTATGTAATCTGATTTGTCCTGATCTTATTAAGTCCCAAAATATTGAGGCTCCTATGAGTAGATCTATTTTATCTGAAATATTAAATGTTGCATCTGCCAATTGAATGTTGTGTGGAATTTGAATTTTATATTTTTGAATTGTTGATATAGGTAAATTGTTTGTAATGTATTCTATGACCAAGAAATTTGACGAACATTTAAATGCATTAATGCATGATTTAATCGTACAACTGACCATTTCTGAAATAGTTTGTGTTGATCTGCTAATACCAGTAATTGATGTATTAATGTGTGTTAATTGTAAATTTAACTTATTGCATAGTTCTTTTGTGATAAAATTAGATTGAGATGCTGAATCTAACAGTGCTCTAGCAGTGTGCAAATTACCCGATTTGTCTGCTATTTGAATTTGAGCTGTTGAAAGCAAAATCTCTGCATTTTGATTAGATGAACAGTAAGTCATTGTATTTGATTTTATTTGTGAACTACATTGTGGTTGTGAGGTTGTAATATTCTGTGATTCAGACTGCTTGTGAGTTTGATTGTAATGTGATTCAGAATTTGACTGATTTTGAGTTTGATTGTAATGTGTTTGATTGATATGTGTTTGTAAATGATTGTTATGTGAATGATTTGTGTGTGATTGATTTGAATGTGGTTCATTTGTATATGATTGTATGTTTTGTGTTATTAATGGATTTTTGTTTGAATAATAAGTTTGATTTGGTTGTAAATCAGGATGATTGGCCTTTGTCACGTCATAGTGTAGAAGTGAATTATGTTTTTTATCGCACTTTTTACAATGAGAAAATGAACAATTTTCTAATGAATGATTGGTTTTCTTTAAACAGTTGGTGCATAATTGTAATAATTTTATTTGATTCCATCGTTCCTTTATAGGTAAAGACAGAAACTTGTTGCAACAAAAAATAAAATGATCTTCCTTGCAGAGTGCACATATTCGTTTTACAGAATTATCTTGTGTTGATGTTACAAATGATTTGACTCTTACTTGTTTTGTATTATAATGGTTATTATTAAATTTTGTTTTTAATGATGCTTCTGTGTTTGATGATTTACAAGTATAATCTATTTTATGAAGTAAATGACATTTTTTATTTAAAAACTCTAAAAATTTTGCAATACTTCGTTTATCACCTTTTTCTACTGTTTCCCATTCCCGCTTAGTACTGAAATCCAATTTTGAACAAAGCATAAATATAAGAAAAACATCAAATTTATTATTAGAATCTAACATAGAATCTAATGCACCTAAATGTTTTTTAATATTGTCCGTAAACTTTCTTAAATCTGTATATGAGTCCCGTTTTGTTCCAGAAAGTTCAAATAAAGCTTTTATATGTTCATGAATAATTAAATCATCATCCTCAAAATGATCTAAAACTAATTTCCACGCTAATTCATAATTTGTTGGTTTCATTTCAACATTAGCAATAACTTCTTTTGCTTCTTCTTTTAAGGAAGCGTTAAGAAAATGAAATTTTTGATAATGATTTAAATTGTTATTATTGTGAATTAATGATAAAAAACTTTCCTTATACTGCCACCATTTTTGACTGTTACCATCAAATGTAGGTAAGTCAATAGGAGGTAATGGGATACCAATATTTGAAAGAGTGTTACTATTATTAGTATTATTAGTAAGTGAAGTTGTTGAATTAGCTGGAGTTATTGCATGTGTTTGTAACATTTTATTTGCTTGCGATATGCAATGAAAGTACATATTTTCAAACTCATCTCTATCTCCGCAAAGATCAGGGTTAATAATTTCAATATTTAACTGAATTTGTTCATACTCCTGCAAGATACTTTTTATTTTAATAATTCTTTCTGGTAGTTCTTGTACAAATTCAACTGAATTGTTTAAATTATTTAAAAAATTGTTGAATCGTGTAACTTGGGCTTTTAAAGTGCCTCTTTTTTGTATTAGCAATTTTAGTTCTTCTGCCATTATAATTACACAAATGAAACTGTATTAATATATGACAAAATGGAACTGACTTACTTGTGATTATGAATTGTAAAAAAATGTTTTTATTTTAAATTAATTTTCAACCACCATTCTATTGATTATTTGATTTCAATGTGTTGCTGACTTCTATTGATTTTTGAATTAGCTGGGTTTTCAACGTTGACCTGTTGCATCCAATAAGAACCAATAAATGATGTTTTGCCTTGATTCGTAATTCCTTCACCCCTTCAGCATCGTTGCTTTGGTGCGCATAAGAAATGGATTGGGCCGTTGGAACCTCGCCGTTGAATTGTAAATTTTGATTTAAAATCCGGCTCGATTGGACCAAAAATTATGTGTAAACCTTTGCAATGAATTTAGTGGACTGTAAAGTTTTATATTATCATTCAATTCAATACACACTTGTTGAAAACTAATTTTAATAAAAATGTAATTTTACTTGACAAATTGTTGGCATTAAACATCTATGCCCAACTACTTCATATATTATTTTTTAAAATACAAAAACATGTTGCCATGTTACAACTATACCTATAAGATATTAGTTACAACTATATAAGATGAACTAACTACAAAGAAATTAATGAATTAACACATACATACATATACAGGGTGTCCCACCACTGTGTTCTCGCAAGATAGCGCTATTATTATTAGAGATAGAAGAAAGTTACACAAACTAAAGTTGTTCATAATCACATGCTCCATCTTCTAAAAATATTTTCCACTATACAGGATGTTCCAAATAAGAGTGGCAGACCAAAGTTGTGTTTTTTTAAATAGAACACCCTATATATCATTGCATTTTTGGATACTACGTTAGATTCTAAGCAGAAAAGATACCGGGCAACATAGGCCTAAATTTGATAGTTTTTGAGTTATGAGCAATTAAAGAAAAAAATTAACGTTTGGGGATCGAGACAAAAAACTCGATATCTTTCTGAAAGAACAACATTTCTAGCTGACTTTTTTAACATAAGATGAGCAAATAATGCAGAATCTGGTAATAGTCTTGAAATAACATTTTTTTATACAGGGTCGTCAGTAAATCTATTCAAAGATTCAAAACTTCAAACATAAATAACTTCAGAATTTTAAATGGAACACCCTGTATATTTTTTATTAAGTCGTTTTATAATTATATTCCCTTTTAAATGATATATGGGTTCCCTATACCTAAACTTTATATTTTAGACGATAAATTGAATTATTGCCTTTACCTCTACAATAATTTTGAGGGTAACTTGAATTTTGCAAAGCTGGCCTTGACAAAATGATGCTGTCAAATTAGATCTATTGTAGCCATTACTGACAAACGTTATCTACCTATATTAAGAATTATAAGTGAAAATGAACTTCAGTCAGGACGAGCTGGTGTAATGGAAGAGTGTTCCAAAAACAGTCTCTTGGCTTCTCGGGTTTACAAACAAAAATATCCAGAAAGAAGAGCACCAAAACCCAGTGCATTCAAGCGAGTAATGGAGAGACTTGATAATCGAAAGTGTATTGGCTATGAAAAGCGTACCAAAGTGAAGCCTATTCTGAACGATGAAAATCAAATGAAGGTAATGACAGCTGTTGTGGAGGATCCACATAGAAGTATTAGAGACATAAGCAGATTGTTAGGTATAAGCAAGTCTTCGGTGGGAAGAGTGATTAAAAAGCAAAAATTCCACCCTTACCATATCCACCTACAACAAGAATTGAATGCTGATGACTTCCAGAGGAGAAGGGATTTTTGTGAGTGGGCAATGGATAAGATAAACCATAATCGGAATTTTTTCAACATAGTCTTGTTTTCTGATGAGTCTACATTTCATAAAAATGGACATGTTAATAGGCAGAATCTTCACTATTACTCCGACGAAAATCCTCACTTTGTATGGCAAGTAGATGCACAGCATAAATGGAGTATTAATGTTTGGGCTGGTATACTAGGCCAAAGGATTATTGGCCCCTACTTCTTTGATCGTCTCTTGACGGGACAAGTGTACCTAAATTTTTTGTCTAACGTTTTGCCGGAGTTTTTGGAAGATGTACCGCTGGACATAAGAAGAAATATGTTTATACAACACGACGGTGCCCCAGCTCATTATAGTTTAGAGGTTCGGCGTTTTTTAAACCGAAATTATCCAAACAGGTGGATAGGTCGTGGAGGGCCCTTTCCTTGGCCACCAAGATCACCAGACTTAACAAAGCTGGACTATTTCCTCTGGGGATTTATTAAAAGCATCGTGTATCGGACACCTGCCACAACCAGGGAGGATATGGTAGACAGAATAAAAGAAGCTTTCACAATGGTTACTCCTGAAATGTTGGTTGACGTAAACAGGGGGTTTCATGAGCGTATCCAAATGTGTATTCAACAGAATGGTGGCAATTTTGAACAGTTAATTAACTGAATAAAGATTAATGTTTTACTACCTATCTGTCTATTGTTCTATCGTGATTCAAAATATAAGAATCCACATAAATGCCAAATTTATTTGTAGAAAAGATAAAACTAGTAAACCAAATGCTCAGAATATTTATGTTTGTGAATTAATCTTATTTATTTATGGTTAATAGACTTGATAAGGTGAAATTAAGACGTTTGTTGTCAGTAATGGCTACAGTAGAACTAATTTGACAG
The DNA here is from genome assembly GCA_964028335.1 of Altica lythri. Lineage (NCBI taxonomy): Eukaryota > Metazoa > Arthropoda > Insecta > Coleoptera > Chrysomelidae > Altica > Altica lythri. The sequence continues at coordinate 82,908,954 of OZ034801.1, forward strand.
CATCATTTTGTCAAGGCCAGCTTTGCAAAATTCAAGTTACCCTCAAAATTATTGTAGAGGTAAAGGCATTAATTCAATTTATCTTCTAAAATATAAAGTTTAGGTATAGGGAACCCATATATCATTTAAAAGGGAATATAATTCTAAATCGACTTAATAACAAATATACAGGGTGTTCCATTTAAAATTCTGATTTATTTATGTTTGAAGTTTTGAATCTTTGAACAGATTTACTGACGACCCTGTATAAAAAAATGTTAATTCAAGATTATTACCAGATTCTACATTATTTGCTCATCGTATGCTAAAAAATTCAGCTAGAAATGTTGCTCTTTAAGAAAGATATCGAGTTTTTTGTCTCGATCCCCAAACGTCAATTTTTTTCTTTAATTGCTCAAAACTCAAAAACTCTTAAATTTAGGCCTATGTTGCCTGGTATCTTTTCTGCTTAGAATTCAACGTAGTAACCAAAAATGCAATGATATATAGGGTGTTCTATTTAAACAAACACAACTTTGGTCTGCCACTCTTATTTGGAACATCCTGTATAGTGGAAAATATTGAAACACTTATAGGGACTTTTACACAATTTATTTACAAAATTGTTAAGATACACAGAACTCTGCTGGATCACGTCTAACTACTTGACAATACAATGAACTCTCGTGAATATTTGAACTTGAACTGACGTTAACTGCCTATGCATCCCCTTATATACAACTTTATTTAATCTAGTCACTGTCTTTAGAAGTTTCTAGAATTTTCTAGAAACATTATTTAAAATAGTCAGTTGATTTTTAGAAACTTCTAAAAATCAACTGTCAATAAAAATCTTTTAAATTAAGGTCCCTTCCTTTACGGTTATCTCGTTACACTGCCCCCTCCTTAGATTCATTCCTCCTGGAATGTTATTTCCTACATCGGAATCCCGCACACTCCCTGAGCCAGCCAAACCATCTTCTTGGAGTTGCTGCGCATCTCCACTGTGGTTTCCTTGGTAAGGCGCCAAACGATCATGATGGACCACGACGGGTTTCTCTCTGGGAATTTTCACGATCCGATAAATGACATCGTTAATCTTGTTCTTGATGGTGTACGGACCTTCCCAGTTCTTTTGTAATTTGGGACAAATACCTCGACGCCGTCGGGGGTTATAGAGCCAGACTAAATCTCCAACTTGGTAACTCTTTTCCATTGTCCGTGTGTCATAGTACCTCTTCATCCGATCACTAGATAATTATAGTTTTCCACGCACCAGGTTGTGTATATTCTCCATTCGATTCTGAAGGTTGGCGACATATTGTTCACGTGCCATTTCTTCACCAGGTTTACAACCAAACACCAAGTCACATGGTAGCCTCATTTCTCTACCGAACAGGACCTTCGCAGGCGTTTGGCCAGTTGATTCGTTGATGGCCAATCGAATTGCCATTAGAAATAGTGGAATATGTCGATCCCAATCCCTTTGACAATCTGACACCACTTTTGACAGATAGTTGGTTATAGTCCGGTTCATTCGTTTCAGCATTCCATCAGACTGAGGGTGCATCGCTGTGGTTCTCGTTTTGTGGATGCCTAATCTTTGGCAAACTTCTTGAAACAGCTTGCTCTCAAAATTTCTTCCTTGGTCTGAATGTAATTCTAATGGTACCCCAAATCGGCTTACGAATTCTTCAACCAATATATCTGCTAAAGTGGTAGCTTCCTGATTGGGAACTGCATATGCTTCAACCCATTTAGTGAAGTAGTCCATTACAACAAAGATGTACTTGTTTCCTACATCGGTCTCTGGAAGTGGCCCCAATACATCTACTGCGATTCTTTCAAAAGGACTTCCAACCAGGTATTGCTGCATTTCCGCCTTCGGTTTTCGGTGCGGACCGTTACTGGCAGCACATGTAGTGCATTTACGACACCAATCTTTAACATCATTAGTGCAATTTACCCAGTAAAATCTATCTCGGATCTTTTGCAGCGTTTTCGTGATACCCAGATGTCCTCCAGAACTATCATTATGCATCTGTTTTAAAATTTCCGGTACAGCATTTCTTGGGACCACTATTTGTTTCCTTGTCTCTGTGCCCTCGGAATTTTCCACAAGTCTTTTAACGAGCCCTCCGTCCAAAATTAAAGAGTTCCATTGGGACCACTATGCTTTTAAAGCAGGAGAGGATGAGGATATCTCTCTCCACAACGGACGACGGTCCATTCTTTTCCACTCCCGAATCTTTCTCAGAACGGGATCGTTTTCTTGTTGCTCCTCCAGCATAGAGCTCTCGTCTTCTGGCACAACCTTAACTAAGGCAAGTTTTTCCTCGTTCTGCTCCATACGGGTACAATGGGGGCAATAAGGTCGACATGGTCTTCTGGAAAGTGCATCAGCATTACGATGTCTGGTTCCAGGTCTGTGCTCGATTTCAACATCATATTCCTGCAGTTTTTCGAGCCATCTTGCTATCTGTCCTTCTGGGTTCCTAAAGCTAAGTAGCCACTTTAAACTGGCATGGTCTGTTCTGATCAGGAATTTTCTGCCATACAGATATTTATAAAAGTGTTCGACGGATTTTACAACTGCTAACAGTTCCCTCCGAGTTACACAGTAGTTCTTTTCAGCTTTCGATAAAGTTTTGCTAAAGTAACCAACCACTCTTTCCTTACCGTCTTGTAGCTGTGACAAGGGTCCAGAATAAGCTTCCCATCAGGAAGTGGATAAGCAAGAACAGGTGCTGACGTAAGCTGTTTCTTCAATATTTCAAACGCCTTTTGACATTCCTGATCCCAACACAAGGACTTATCTTATTCTGTCAAACGTGTCAAAGATTTGGCGATGTCTTCAAAATTCTTGACATATCGTCGGTAATAGGAACAAAGACCCAAGAAACTCCGGAGCTGATGTTTGTCGATAGGGATTGGCCATTCCTGAACGGCTTGTATCTTAGCGGGGTCAACAGCAACGCCATCCTTGCTTACGTTATGTCCTGAATAGTTGACCTGTCTCTGGAACAAGTGGCATTTCTTAACATTCAATGTTAGATTAGCGTTCTGTAATCTTTTAAAAACTTCTTCCAGGTTAGATAAATGTTCCTTAAAGGTCTTACCCATTATGATGATGTCGTCTAGATAAACTAGACAAGTTTCCCATGACAAACCCCGCAGGATGTTCTCCATTAGTCGTTCAAACGTCGCAGGAGCATTACAGAGGCCAAATGGAAGGACCGTGAATTGCCATAAACCTGATCCACTGGTAAAGGCAGTCTTTTCTTTGTCTGCAGGATTCATTTTAACTTGCCAGTATCCGCTTTTAAGGTCCAAGGTAGAAAACAGAGTAGAACCCGCCAAAGCGTCGAGGGCATCATCAATCCTTGGCAGAGGATAACTGTCCTTCTTAGTGACATCATTTATCTTTCGATAGTCTACACAAAACCGCATTGATCCGGCTTTCTTTCTCACTAATACCACAGGAGAAGCCCACGGACTAATGGATGGTTCGACTATGCCATTTTGAATCATTTCTTTAAGGGCCCTGTCTGCTTCTTCCTTTTTAACTTGAGGCATCCTTCGGGGTACCTGTCGAATCGGACGTGCATCACCAGTGTCAATTCTATGTTGTACAACATCAGTTCTTCCCAGTTTACTTTTAGAACCAAATACAGGTTTATAACGGTAAAGTAGATCTCTTACCTGTTTCTTTTCTAATTTTGACAAAGAGGGGTCTAATTTTGTCATTAATTGTTCAATTTCGTTGGTCTCATCTGTTTCCGTAACATTTATCTTGTGAATTATGGCCAATACTGGTTCTAAACTTCCCATTTCCCTGTCCTTTCGGAGAAGAACTGGATGATCGTTCAAGTTGATAACTCGGATGGGTACCTCTTTGGCGGATCTAACAAGAGTCTTACCCACAAGGAGTCCTTTTCCCAATTCATGGTCATGGTTCTTCGGCTCTATCATGGCTGGGGCACCATCTGGCTCCAGTCCATCCAACCGCGCTGTGACGACACATTCGCAGCTTGCCGGAAGTTCGATATCATCGATTAGCTTAATCGAGGCATTGTCAACTTGTTTTCGGTGCAGGAATATTTCTTTATTACCAGTACGAAGGATACGTTGGCGAAGATCCAAATGAAAACCACAGTGGAGCATAACATCCATGCCCAGAACAACATCTTCATCAACGTCAGCCACCAGCACTGAGTGAACAAGAGAGGTTGAACCAAACTGTAGCGTCACCTGCATCTCACCGTAGACTCTAGCAGAACCTCCGGTAGCGGTACGCAGTCTCCAACTGGTAGGCAACATCTTATTTCGCATAATGATGGTTGGTCGGACGATAGTTTTTGTAGCTCCAGTGTCTACCAGCATGCTAATATTCTTCCCATCAAGGAGGCCATCTACATATAAGCTGTCCACGTGATGTCGCAGAGTTGCCAATTTAATGGTGTGAGGGACTTCGGGAATGTTTGGGGTCGAAGTCGCCTTCCAGGAGTCGACCCGTTTAAAGTTTTCCTGCTGCTGGGGTACTTCAGCAGGAGATTTTTCTTTATGGGGGCAAGTATTTCTTATATGGCCTAGTTCTCCGCAGTTCCAGCATCTCACTGGGCGCCTTCTTTTTGGAGATAACTTCATAAACCTCTCTACTACCGCTTTAACGTCGCTAACGGAATGAACGGCATGGTCGTAGCTACCGGTGATTTCCCTTAGTCGAGCAACTCCACGTGAGGCCTCCGTCGCCGCCTCAAACTCCAGGGTCAAGGCGTCCACAAGAGTCTTCGGCCGCGCCAACCGTACAGCGCGCTGCAACTCGACGTCTCGAAGACCATCGGTGAAGGTTTGGACTGCTAGGCACTCCAGGAAATCCTCCGCTGCATTTGAATACGCAAGTCGTACCATTCTTGCTACATCCGCCTTAAAACTGACAAACATTTAAATTATATTTTTGAGTCCTGCCATGAAACTTTTCCAACTGGACTTATAAAGTAGTTAGCAAAATCATCGCGAACGTTCCATGCAGATCTATTATTTGTGCATAAACATCTCTTGTACATACATAGACAATTTGGGAAATTAGCATGTTGAGCAAACCCATGTGCAATTTCTAACCATAGCTTATGTGAGGGATCGGTCAAACATTCAGGAGATAGATGTTTCTAAATACTGTCACAAACTGCTTCTACAATACCACTGATAGTTGATATACCCATTTTGAATGTAAAGTGTAGGTCAGTAAATGTATTTCCAGTAGCCAAATACCTAAAATAAAAATCCAAATTAATAGCTAAAATGTTTTGGCACTCCTGTGGCAAATGTACACTATTTGGTGTCTCTAGGTGCATTTTCAATATCACTTCTGGGTTAATGACATTATTTATTTATTTTTTACAGTTTAATTCATTCTGCAACGATGGGAGTCAGTTTGAGATGCCTATTGCAGATATAGATCAAAGCTAAGTATTTCAAAGTCGGGTCAAGCTGCAAAGACATTAAAAAAATATATTTATTTTGAAAATTTAAACTTTTTTAACAAAACATTAAACCTTAATGAAACAGACACAAACTTTGAATAAGAAGAAATCGAAAATGTAGGGGATACTTCTGACACTGAGGATCACATTAACGAATCGATTCATCAAGAAGAACGTCCTAATAAAACAAACAAGCGCAAAAAAACACAAGATATTGATCAAAATCTAATGAAGTTTTTAGAAATTTCAAAAAAATCTGAAGACAATCGCAATAGGTATTTCTTGAATCTTTGATACCAACATTAAATACATTTGATGAAGCAAAATCTTTACAGATTAAAGCAGAAGTTCTGAGAATTATGATGGAAATAAAAAATATCCCTACTATATCACAACTGAATACTGCCATAGGTAATTCACATCTTCCACAGCGTTCTAACCAAGCTCGAGTTTTCAATCAACAATATAATGCCAACTCTGCCTCAGTAGTAGCCTTTCCCAATGGTAACTCAAATTATACGCATTCCTGTATGTCCAATTATTCTTCTTCTTAAAAATCCAGATATATATTCCAGACCCGAGTCAAGAGTATCTTACGTTGCTTCACCTCTGTCATCTAACGAATTACCATCCAAGCTGCGACAAAATTATTCGCCCATCCAGTAAGACGAAATCTACCGACTAGTTCGGGAGCCCAGAGGGTTTTCGTAGCCGTTAAAGAGACAAGGCCCCACCAAAGTTTTTTCTATGTATTTTGACCCCCTCATTCCAAATATCAAGGGTGGATTTTCGAGAAATGATTAGGAAATTTGTTATTAACAAATAATTTGTTACTAATAAACAAATTCTTTTTTTGCAAAACAAAAAATATAACCGTAATCCTTGACTGATTTTAAGCAAAAAAGGTTCCTATGTATTTTTTCATCAGACGCACTGTTTTCAAATTAAAAATTGTTAAACATTCGAAAAAATGCATTTTTGACGTGTTTCAAATTTGCATAACTTTTTATATAATTAATATTTTTCAACTCTGCGAATACTATTTGACACTTAAGATCATAAAGTATAAGATGAAACCAGTTGCAATACGAAAATACAATGTTTTTGTTACTTTTTAACGCTATAAACAATATGTATTTAATCTCCTGTAACGTACGACGTATGAATGGTATGCATATTGTTTATAGCGTTAAAAAGTAATAAAATTATTGCATTTTCGTATTGCAACTGATTTCATCTCATACTTTATGATCTAAAGTGTCGAATAGTCATCTCAGAGTTAAAAAATATTAATTATATAAAAAGTTATGCAAATTTGAAAAATGTCAAAAATGCTATTTTTCATATGATTAAGGATTTTTAATTTGAAAAAAACATAAGAAGGTATTTTGCTTAAAATCATTCAAGGATTACAGTAATATTTCTTGTTTTGCGAAATTTTTGTTATAAAATATCGCAACAATAATTTATTTTCTGAACTACTCAAAAATTTTTCTTCTTGTTTCGGTATTGGAGTGTTAGAAATAATTTTATTATATAGCATATTGATTCACTTTTTACACATTTTTTATGCTCTGATGTCTTTATGGATTTTTCAAAATATGAGTCAAATATTAGACCTATTCTAGATAATATATTTTGAAATGCTGCCATCCACTGTATCAAATTTATAAAATTTTTGGCAACATCTTCAAATGTCTGCATTTGTTTCCATGATATTGTACGTGATGATAACATAACATCATTATTTTACAAATGAGTTTCATCAGTATTTAAAGTTTCCTCTAAATGGGAGGGAAGAATTTTTCCCAATTTTCAAGTTAAAAGACTTTTGTTGTTGTTGTTTTTCATGAAATCATTTTCATCAAATAAAGCATTATCATACGATAAGTCATATTGCAACAATGATTGATATGGATAATTTCGATCATTGGCTAATAATATAAATCTCTGGATGTCACTAACAGGTACTTTAATATTCTTTTTCTTCACTTGATCAGTTGTATTTAGTTGGAATGTAAAATTAGGAAAATCATTACTAGTGATTGTTTCAGATAAGGATTTAGTATACCCTTCATACACTCGTTGTACGGTACAGGAGATTAAATGCATATTGTTTATAGCATTAAAAAGTAACTAAAAGATTGTATTTTCGTCTTGCAACTGGTTTCATCTCCTACTTTATGATCTTAAGTGTCAAATAGTCATCGCAAAGTTGAAAAATATTGTTGCGAGATTTTATAACAAAAATTTCGAAAAACAAGAAATTTTACCATAATCCTTGAATGATTTTAAGCAAAAAACCTTGTTATGTATTTTTCAAATTAAAAATCCTTAATCATTTGAAATACTCTGCGATGACTATTCGACACTTAAGATCATAAAGTATGAGTTGAAATCGGTGGCAATACGAAATGCAATAATTTTATTACTTTTTAACGCTATAAACAATATGCATACCCTTCATACGTCGTACGTTACAGGAGATTAAATGCCTATTGTTTATAGCGTTAAAAAGTAACAAAAAGATTGTATTTTTGTATTGCAACCGGTTTCATCTTATACTTTATGATCTTAAGTGTCAAATAGTATTCGCAGAGTTAAAAAATATCAATTATATAAAAAGTTATGCAAATTTGAAACATGTCAAAAATGCATTTTTTCGAATGTTTAACAATTTCTAATTTGAAAACAGTGCGTCTGATGAAAAAATACATAGGAACTTTTTTTGCTTAAAATCAGTCAAGGAATACGGTAATATTTTTTGTTTTGCGAAAAAACAATTTTTTTATTAGTAACAAATTATTTGTTAATAACAAATTTTCTAACCATTTCTCGGGAATCCACCCTTGATATTTGTAATCAGGGGGTCAAAATACATAGGAAAAACTTTGGTGGAGCCTTGTCTCTTTAACGGCTACGAAAACCCTCTGGGCTCCCGGAGTAGACCTACTTTGTTGGAATTGACGGGGGTGAATGCTGCCAGTAATGCATATAAACAATAATGTTTAATGTTAAATTATTTAAGGTATTAAATGTACCAGAAAATTTTCATTTTTTTTAGGTACAATAGTATATTGTGTATCTAGTAGAAAAAACGATACATTCCCGGACGACAATGTAAAGTGTTGGCCGAGGCATATAGCCGAGGCCAACAAACATTGAGAGTCCGGGAAGTTGCTTATACTACGAGATACACATCGTAAATTAAGAAAGTTTTATGAATGCATAACTGTTTTTGATATCATCTTATTTTCTATAAAACCGTTTCGTTGACATTGTTTGTTTATCATTGTTGATTAGTGTCCCAAAACTGTCAGTGTGGTTAGTTACATATTGCTTAAAATATTTTAAATTATATTTAAAATGGACAGTGACGATGATGTCCAGAGGTGCAAAACGCCTCCAGAGTTACTAAAACACTACTACTACTAATGTGGTTTTAAATTTATTGCCAAATAAAATCAAGGCGCTAAATATGAATTTGCTTAGATACGTTTTATGGATCATTCCCGTACACAGGTACGGAAAAAATATTCCCGTACAGGTGGTTGCCCAGTAACGGACTAATATACAAGAATAGTGTATTTGATCCGAGAAACTAGACATTTTCAAGCGATTTCAGAAAAAATAAATTTTATCTTCTATCTATCTATACATGTAATAAAACTGTAGGAATGTATATGTTTGTGCGCGCATCACATGAAAACTAGTGATCCTATTTGAATGCGGTTTTCAAATACGTATTTGTCTTCTTTCAAGTTAACATCTGGTGTATAAAACTTTCTCCCCCACCCCTTTAACGGGGTGAGGAAAGAAATTTTTATACAAAAATCAACACGCCACGCGAAAGACGTCGCGGGTACATCTACATATAACCCAAAAATGTGGTTAGATTTTGTTGTCTGTCTGTCTATATGTTTGTGCGCGCATCAGACGAAAACTACTGATCCGATTCGAATGCGGCTTTTACAGATGTATTTGTCTTGTTTTAACTTAACATCTGGTGTATAAAAATTTCTCTCCCATTCCTTAAATGGGTTGGGGTAAGAAATTTTTATATAACAATCACACGCTATGCGAACGACGTTGCAAGTACAACTAGTTGACTAATAAAACGAGTGAGAAATATTTTAAAAAGTCTTACCTTAAGGCTACACTCAATCTTTCCACTGAAGAAATTAAAGGTTTGATAGAGTCTGAAAATTTCAGATCGTTTTCTAGCTTGTAGTGTAATTCTGTAAAAGAAAAAATCCGAAAATACATACAGAATTTGCGCGGGTCTTTCCTTAAATCTGAGTAAAGTGGGACGAACGCGCCTTTTATTAGTTTTTCTAGACATATTGGATGCACCCATATCCTGTTTGATTTTCGTTTTTTTTTTATTTCTTTCATTTAATCTTTTTACGCATAAAGCGACAACAACATATTGCTCTGTGCTTCTCAATTTCATATTGACAACTGATGATACGTGTATATGTGAAAACAAAGAAGGTTACCGATGATCGGCGACGACCGATCATTAGCACTGATCATCGGTCCTTTATGAAACGGGCCTTACACTAGAAGCTACGATTTTTCCGCTGTTTTTTTTTTTTCGAGTATTAATCCCACGACCGCTAACACGTCGTCGTCAGTCGAAGCCATCGCCAACAATGACAACTTGAACGGATATTGCTGTATCATAGAATTTTTAAGCGAGAAAGTATTGGATTATGAAACTCGCAACCGGAAATATTTGCGATGTGATTTAGAACAACCTAAGAAAGATCATGATTGCCGTATGAATTTTAAAGGCAGTGCTAAGGCTATGGAGCCTGCTGTTGGAGCGTCGTTGGCTAACAATAGTTAAATTTTAAAGAAATAAGACTTACAAGTTTGAGCCTTGATCGGTGACGGAAGATAGCTCAACAATATCAGCGGTACGTAAAGAAACAACGGAGACTATTTTCTGATACTAATCATTTTCAAAGATTGTTCAGCAATGCTTTATATGGATTACGTGCAACTTACGTAAAGAAAAAATAAGTTGTTAATTGTTAAGCACATTAAAAAATGCCTTAGGTATGCAATTGCTCAAAATCAGGGCAAAAGCCGTAAGCTTGCTGCTGCTATGAATACGATATCGGATCACCTTCTTAATGAAAATTGTGGTTCATAGTATCATCGGGGTGAACCTAACTCAAAACATTAAACTGTTTGACTTAAAAGTAGTTACTTATATAACGCATTAAAGCAATTTTTTAATAAATATGCAAAAAGCTCAGAAAATTTTTGTATGGCTGCTTCAAGTAAGGTTAATGTAAGCGTTAATATGTCACGGGCTAATTTCTCGTTAGCGATAGTTATCTTAATCGGTAATATAATGGATTTCTTACCATAAAATTTTCCATTACTAAGGGTTAAACCGAGTCAGTCAGTATTAGGAACAGGTTGATTTTAGTTCAGTTGTAGATAATCACCAACTATTCATTATATTCTGGCCATAAATTGTTGCTAATATTGCTTTGAGAGTCTATTTATTAAATTCAGATCAAATTGTTGGGTTAGGACGTTTGAAGTGTTTGAACTACTGTCACTGATCGATGAAATCTTCTTTTTCTTTTTGTCGTAAAACTTAGAATGTTATTGTCTGCAGTTCGTTATTTTAGCATCTGACATATTAAGATTGGATACGAACGAGAAATTGAGTAATATTGAGAATTTTGGTGTTACTATGATAAGTAATAAGATTTATTGTTATTAAACTATTACCGTTGCCGTTTGTAGTTGTTGGCTGACAATCCTTCTTTTATTGGCCTTACAGTAGTAGAGGCCATCTTCGAGTGTGTCATTTTTCATGAAAGGAAACACGTTGTGAGTTCTTTTCGCTATCAGCCTTCGACCTAAGTACTTGTTGTTAGAAGATTTTTCGGCTTAAGTTTAAATCTCGGTACATCCGGGTCAATTAATTTTGGATTTTGAAACTAAACCTTTATTATCCATTCGAATCGTTAGTGGGATCATATTTTGTTGTTAGTTGTGAATTCTGATTCGAAAGGACCCTTATTACAAGGGATATTAGGAAATCTTCTGTGGTAAGTCAACACGTTTTTATTCATGTTAAGTTGTCCGATTCTTATGGCTTTTTTCTCTATCCGGCGAACAGTAGATAGGACTACAGCGAAGTCAGTTAAGGTGTTCGTTGGTTAATCTCCCATACCAGACCGGAGAAGCGCAGCCCTAGGGCCGCAGTGAACTGTAGTAGCATTTTGACGAAGTCAGCGACGGTGTTAATTATTTAATTTCCCATACACGACCGGAATGAAGCAATTTTAGGAAAAATTAAACCCTATGACAATAGGTGAGTTTTAATGTTATATTTTACTATGATTAATAACGCCATATAGTCGCAATTTTAGTTTAATATCTTGGTTTTACATGTATTTTTCTTTGTGTATCGTATGTGTGTATTATTTTAAGAAACTAGACTCCTTTCAGCTCCTTTGCGCTATTATTAATTAATTTTATGATAAACCTTTATTTAGTTTATTGTTATAATTCAGTTATGGCTAGTAAGTTATATGTAAGTTTGTTAAGTTCCTTCAGGTCAGTAGTTTTGATTAGAAATTGTAAAATTCAGTAATATTAACTTCTAACTTCTGTAATGTGTATAATTCATCTAAATTCATGATTATTTTTTTTATTGTTAAGCAAAAATAAGTTTTCTTATGATTAAGTTGTATTAAAGTCAGTAAATTAGAATAACGGTATTAAATCAATTAACTCAAGGAGCTATGAAAATTTGTTTAAGTTTATTGTTAATTCCGAATTACGATTTTTAGGGTTCTTGGTACGGGCTAAGTTCTTGGTACGGGCTTAAGTCCTTGGTACAGGATTAAGTTTTTGTTACGGGCCTATTTGTTTGGAGCAAGTCTATTTGTTTTTGAAGCAGGCTTGATTTTTGGTACAGGCCTACATATTGGTGAAGCATTTGAAGCCAAGGACTAGAAGAAATCGATAACTGGATTATCAGATAAGCTATAAGCACTGTAACTTAGATTAAGTCGTAATTTTAATTTTAAGTCTTGCGTGTGATCACAGTTTTCAGATAATTTTATTTTTTTTATATTACTCTTTACTTTCATATCGATATCATTTTCAGGCGCTAGGGTTGACAGTAGTGTGAACTCTATACTTTTTTTTTATTAAAGAAGGGTCTAGTTTGATATTTTTGTTTTATTTAGCTCACTTTATCGTTTTTATTGTGCAATCCAATTAATATTGATTAATATTCTAAATTTATTTAATTATATCCAGTGGGAAAGGTCAGTGCCTGGAACAACAAGGGTTTCCGATTTTAACCGTTTAAATCGATGGCGCACTCACTTTTATTTTTGTACTTACCCTCTACGGCTGAGCTGGGCACTAATTTGCCAGTAGAGAAACCACTTACCGATCTCAGCTGGAGTTGAACTTCTATTGAAAGTATTTGATTAATTTTTCAAAATTTTTTTTTTTTATTTTTTTTTCAATTCATTTATTACACTAAAAGTATGTGGCAAATATTATTATGACACACAAAGCTCCGAAAAAATGCTGCTATTGTCAAAGTGAGCCATCTGATTATCGATATGCTGGTGCAATCTGTTCAAAGAATGAAGGCGATTCTTATATATTAATGACAATGAAAAATTATCATTGTCACCGGGAAAACACACCCTGTCTTTTGTCCACCAAATGGACAGGACTAGACTGAAAAGAACTATGAAATCTTAGCTACCTAACTAAACGTCAGAGAATAACACTGCAAAAAAGAGAAAACCTTAGACAAAAAAATGAAAAGTCGAAAGGAGTCCAATAGTGACACGCTTTAATAACCGCGGACAAAATAACCGACGACAAAATAATCAAACGACATAATAATCGAAAAACACAATCACCAACGACAAAATAACCACGTACCAAAACGATTAAAAATAAAGGGGCGAAGCCCTGCGGGTGCCTATTAGAAAAATAATTCAAGTTTATAGCATATATAAATATAATAATGTCCAATTTTAAATAACCTTTCGCTCATCAATATACAGGGTGTCCCGTAATTAATTGGACATACGTTAATGAAGGATATCTGACATGAAAATAAACCATTTGAGCTCAATATCGCTTAGCAAAATGTTATTGGTTTTCGTTCTACAGGGTGTTAATAGTTATTTACGTAACGAGTTATGAAAAGTCCAATTTTGTTTAACGAGTGTGATGTTGCAGCAAGAGCGTAGCGAGTGCTGCAAATGAACACGAGTTAAACAAAATGGCGTTTTATAACGAGTTCCGTACAAGATTTTTTATAATTTTGACGAAATTCCATAATTAAAAAAAATCATAATTATCTAATAATAATTAAAAACAATACATCTAGTTCTCGTGTTTATTTTGCATTGACACCTTTCTAATGACAATTCTATTTAATACAGATATAATTAAAAGGTAAGTTTCTGATTTAAATATTAAGTATACTTATTTAATTTTTTGTTTAAAAATGTCTGCTTTTAAATATTTCTTTAATAAAGTTAGTATAAAATAGTTCTTAGTTGTTTATATTTGCTTTATATTTTTCGTAACTTGTTTTGAAATGAAGTTTTCAAAACTAGTTACGTAAAGTTTTACTTTTCAAAACTAGTTATGAAAAGTAAAGACTTTCAAAACTGACAGCAGTTTTGAAAAATGTCACTTTACTTGTCAAAATTATAAAAAACTAATTTTTTACCATTTATTAAAATATTTCGGAATCCACTGGACAGATTAATGTGAAATTTGGTGTGCTTTTATTATTTAGGATGAGAAACACTAATATGATATCTATTTTGCCATTGTCACTAAATGGCGCTACATACAACAACAGTGAGTGATTAAAATGGTCATAACTTTTTTGATCTCCATGTACGCACATTTGCAAGTGAAAATAATAAAACAGCATTTAATTCTAGTCAAAAAAGGTATACTACTTTGATCTCCAAAAAGTAGACCGTTTTCGAAATAAACGCATTTTTTATTAGGTTGCGTATGAACAAATTATTATTGGAGATTTAGAAAGCAGGCTTTGCCAAGGATGAAAACATCATAACGACCTGTCAAGGTGAAGTATTAATAAGTAAATCTTTAATATGGCTATAGTTCGTGATGCGGGATATGGTATGTGTGTATGCCCAAGAAAATTTTCGTAGTCGAAGAGCAGCGCAGCGTTATTAAGATCTGTATCCAGGTAGAAGGCAGCCAAATCCTTAATCATTTAAAGCATTTGACGATAGATTAGGCGAAACGTAGTTATTCTCGCGTTCCGAAATGTTTATGTTTATTGTTCTTATTATTTTGCTTTGGTCCTTGATAATATCTGATGAAATGAAAATTAGTGGCTAAAGGGGATTAATTCATACTTCATGACAGTGGAATGAGGAACTCAAGGATGATTATATTTGCAACGAGGAATAATTTGAGCGTATTGACTAATTGGAAACAATGGTGTGGAGACGGTACATTTTCATCGGTGCCATCTAAATTTCAACAGTTGTATACCATACATGGGCTAAGAAATGGGAAGCTGCTGCCGTTAGTATACGTATTGTTGCCTAGTAAATCCGAAAAAATGTATTCTGATATGTTATCCGTATTCAAGACCTGATTTAAATCCTAGTCGAATGATGGTTGAGTACGAAATGGCGTTTATAAATGCTTTTGAAGCATGTTTTCTGGAAGCTGAAATTACTAGATGTTCATTTTACTTTGGTCAAAGTGTTTGGCGACATGTGCAGTCCTGTGAATTACAGCAGAAGTATATAAGGGTATTGTTAAATCTGAATTTTCTTCAAATAATAAAGAAGATTTGAACGTACGTGAGTCGGTGTTTTGTCCGTTGTGGGAAACGCCGTCTACAGCCACTATTTAAAAATAAACTTTTGAATTGTTATAATGCCATTGTTAATCATACTATGCGTACAAATAATGCTGTTGATGGTTGGCATCATTGATTCAACGGTAAAGTGCGTATAAATCATGCTTGTTTTGCAAACTTTCTGAAGGTCATTATAGACAAACATGGTTGAACTGCGCTTCTAATCAACCAAATGGATACAGGGTTGAGTGTCGTTGATAAGAGGCGTAAAGCATATCTTGACATTGATGAGCATATAAAAAATATTGTTAATGGCTATGATTATGAAAATATTATTGAATATTTAAGAAATATTGAATCTACTATGAAAATATAAATAAATGTATTTAGTTGTTTTATCAGAACTGTTAATTGTTTAATAAAAATATAATTTTATTTATAATATATTTATAATATCACATATAGTATGCCTTAACTTATGCAGCATTTAAAACGGCGGCTCCCAAATGCGCACTTTTTACCTGCTGCAAAAGTTGGGATGCACGAATTGCCCACCAATACCCAAACAGGTCATTTTCAATATATCCCAAATGCGCACCAAATTAATGAGCCGAAGATAATTATGATAGTAACAAATAATAAAATGTGAGAAAGTTTAAGACAATACGCTTTATTCAAATACTGATATAAATACAATACTTAATACAGTAAAACCTCTATTTACGGACACCTCTTAATATCGGACAACTCTTTATATCGGACAAATAGCCATATTAAAAAAGGTTTACTAAGGTATTTTATGTATTAATTCCCTCTATATAATGGACCCTCTACATAATGGACGCGGACAGATAACTGTATACTTAAATAATGCTATTTCATTGAAATGGACCTCCTTTTATCGGACAGGTACCTATAAAAATTTGTTTATTGAAATTACACTAAATTGTATTAAATATTGTATTCAAAATTTTATTGAAATGGTTACAGAACAATTGTGTTTTATTGAATTTCGACCCCCTGCTATCAGACAGGTACAGAGATTTATTTTAATATTTACCCAAAATTGTCATTGAAATCATCTTTTAAATATCTAATGGATGTATTTTATTGTTTAGTTTTATATACTATTGGATGATATTAAAATCAAATTAAACAGTGATGCACAATAAGTTTTTGTATAAATTTTTATCTACTTTATGCAGAAAGTGTGATTGTTCATTAGCAGTTTACTGTTGATCAGTTGTTGTACTTAGATTATTTGATATGAATGGTCAAAAAAGAAAACGTTTAAGTTTATATGAAAAAATTGAAACTTTGGTTTCAGATTTTTTTTTAAATTTAAGTCTGTGTATGTATTATGTATGTATATATATGAAACTATTTTAGATATTTATACTTCTGTAAATTGCATAAATAAATATCATCATATTTCTATCAAAACAGTTTTAATAGAATACATTCCATACCATAATTTTCAAATATTGTTAGAATGAACTCTAAAATTTTAAAAATTGTTAGCTATGTATATATATATCGATCCTAAGTTGGAATGGAATGAAAATATATATTTTACATAAGAAAACTATGAATTTTAATACTTATTTTATATGAAATTCGAAATATTTTATTCCAAGTACATATACCTAAGTAGATATATATTGTTCTGATCACACCTCCTAATAATGGACACCTCCATATAGTGGACAAAAACTAATTCCCCGGAGGTGTCCAGTATTGGGAGGGTTTACTGTAGTAGGTACTAGTTTGCTTTTTTTGAAAAATATCCTAACCGCTGAACATATTCTAATCTACTTATTTTTTTCCTGACTAACAAGTTCATATTTTCTCCAATAAACTCTTGCTTATGTTTCGTGCTTTTATCTTTGTTGCGGTTATTTTCTTGAGGCGAACTTTGCAATTTTATATATGTTTCCGTTTGAAATTTGCAAAAAATGCTGAGAAAATTAAACAAAGATGGATGCGTTTTGTAAAAATTTTCATTGAACTTGGCGTGAAATGATTCGCAGCAGTTTGTTGTATGCTGAATGGAATTAGTGAAACTTGCCCAAAGTTCTGGCGGATAACTACTATTTTCGTCAATATAATTTTCTATTAAATAATCTGCAAATTTAGTTACCCGTGTGTCACTCGGTTGTATCGAAACGAGGTCGAAAATAAAACAATCAGAAACTTCCTGAGGGTGGAGATAACATAAACCAAAAATAAAATTCAAGCATTTTCATGGTTTCAGATTGGGCATCACGATATTCGGTCGTTAGACCAAGGATTTGAATTTTCCTGAACCAGCTTTGTCCTAGATGGAAACGGCAACATAACAATTGAACGTGTGGCCATGCTGCGAGTACTGCGCGATGTATTGCTTTTTCAAAATCTGCAAACACAATTTGCGGACTAAAACGTATTGATATCTCTTGACATTTTTCTGTGATGATCTCAAATGCTCGTTGATAAGTAGCAGTCAACTTATTTGGTAACACACAGTACACTAATGGTATATAATGACCGTTTGAAATAATATGCAATGTGAATAATTGCATAAAATGCACCAAGCAATAGTTGCATGTTCCATCCAAATAGATTTTATCTGCCGAACATAGAGCTTGGAGATTCGAACTACAGCTAATTATTATTATGTCCTGTTCTTCGTCGCAGGCAGTTATGAAATTCTCTCCTAGGATAGTAGGTTGTGAATAAGTTTTCAATAATTGTATCGTCTCTTTGGCATTTTTGGAAAAAGGTGGTTGTAGCTGTTTTTTCTTGTAATAGATGCTCTTTCTTATGTTACCCACATTCTTGACGGTTAATGTTTCCATTGCTTCGATATTCTCGTTGATTGCCAAATGTAAGATTTTAGAAGGTTTTTCTGCAATATCTTCCCAGGCTTTTCTTTTTGCTGAACTACTTACTGGAACAAACAAAAGTTTTGTTATTGGCATTGAATCACGTTGAATAAAATGAGAGAAAATACGATCTTGATGAATAAAGCAACGTATGACAGATACATAGAAAGTTTTTCTGGTTCAAAATAATACTGCGGATTGCGAAAATACATTGGCAGTCGTTAGTTAGGGTTCAAAAGTGAATGAATACATACCTATTTGTCTGTTTAGTTTTTTTACATCGATATTGTGGGAATGGTCCAAGACGCTCCTCGAAATGACATTCTCATGTCCTAGGGTCCACACTTTGGCCGGACATAACTTAACACTACACCGCCAGAATTTTTCATTTGTCGATTTTAAACCTTTACAGAACGAAAACTTCGCATTTTCTAGTATTAAAACTTCACTGCCGCGTTGGTTCACGATGATTTTTGATTCCATTGTAAACGTCGATTACGCACTCTGATCCAAAACCTACTGAATTTTATAAAAATCTTTTTGCTTTATATAAACACCTAAAGCTTCAAAATTTACTTTATTATTATTAGTAATTAATGATCCCCATCCCTGTATTATATTGGCTTATCTTAATCCTACGTAATGACCCTCGAAAGTCCTTGGTGCGCAATTAGGATATACAAAAGCAGGTAGATACGATATCTACCCTTTTTAACGACCTTCTGGTGGGCATTTCGCCTACGCCCATTTAAAACTACCCACTGATAAAATCAAAACAATAAACAAATTTATGATCACAGTTAGCTTGAAAAGAGGTCGGCGGAAGAAATATAAGGAAAATAAATTTATTTATGTAAAAAGTGTAAAAATAATTTAATCGTTAAACTGCTAACAAAACAAAATTTAATTTTTATTAATTAACCTTATTATAAAAAAGTCAATTCTAATGAAGGCATACTAAATGTGAATCAACTATATCCATTTGGTGATTTTGTTACGTGGTTATTTTGCCGTTTGGTTATTTTGTCGTCGGTTATTTTGGTGTGGTTATTATGTCGTGGTTATTTTGTCCGAGGGTTAAAAGTTACCAAAGCAACTGTGGTTTTCTTGATTTACCAACTCAAACGACTGAAGAAATTAATGATCAAACTTCATACGTGAATTTTCCAAATCTAATATCTTCAGATAAAATAGTCAAAAATAGTCTATTTTGACTTGGAAACATCAGGCTCTCACAAAACAGATGAAATCGTTCAAATAGCAGACTTGTGTGATGGCTGTAAATTCAATGTATACATTACTCCAACAAAAAAAAAGAAATCCTGATGCTTCCGAACATACTGGATTAAAAGTATCAATGGACAGATTTACTTGTGGCGTGATCGAGTATTAACAGTATGTTTAGAAGAAGCTTTACGTGCATTTTTACAATTCTTAACTAAGCTGAAAAGGCATTGTTTACTAGTTGCACACAATTCGTCATTTGATGTTTCTCATTTGGTTCGAGTTTTTCTAAAACATGATTTTAGTGTTATATGTGGTTTTTGTGACAGTCTACGGTTGTTTAAGAAACATTTCAATGAAAGAAGTGGCGAAAAGGCTGTTAAATTAGAAGCTCTGGCTAAAGAATACTTACAAGAGTCTTTAGGTGCTTTTCATGAAGCATCTTACGACGTATTCATTTTAAAATCACTTGTAGCGTCTTACATAGATAATGAGACTATTTATAAGAACGCTAAGACTTATACTGAGTCTGTAAACCACGTAATTGAATTACGAAGAATCAATATCGTGTTACCTTCATTAAATCCTCTAAAAGATACTCTTAAAATTGGTATGCTAAGAAAATTATCAAAAGAAAATCTAACATTTGAAATGTTAAAAAAAATCGATGAAGAAGGAAATGAAGGTCTGCTCAGAATTTTTACTTTAATAAAAAATGGCAAGCCACAAATCACAAAAAACAAGCGTATTCTTGCGCGAGTTTTAGATTTTTTTAAAACCAAAAATAAAGTCACGTGATATTTATTTTGTTTATTAGTATCAGTTATGTAGCATGTCGAATTTTCAAAATACCTGAGTTTTACTATATGTTTTGTTTTATTTTTGTATTCTATCAAAAATATATTTATGTAATTAAATAGTATAATTTAATTCATTACTTACTGCGTTACTGAAAAAAAGATTTAATCCATTTCTAAGGACAATATATTTGCTTTAAGTTATTTATTATTAAATATTTATTTTTTTATTTATAAGTCACTAGAAATAAGTGCATTTTTAAAACACAAAATAAAAAAAAAATATTAAGTTAATTAATATTTTATTTTGTTAGCATTTCTACTTTTTATTTTAAATTCCAGGTAATTCTGTAAAATTTTATGTTGTGTTTTCTTTGCATTTGATAAAAAAGATTGTTCTGATATAATTTTCTTGAAATACTAGAAGTTTAAATGTTTTATACGTGATAAGTATAGATTCATCAGTCCGTTCGAATTTACTGGGCAAATAAGATATAGACAGCCTAAGTGTTGACGTCACAGAGACGGGCGGAGCTTATATTGACTCCAAACAATTTTGTTGACAATGATAAATCCCCATAAGCAATATTTCTTTTAATGGTTTCGTGATAAAATAAGACTTTTCAGTTGGATATATTGTTGAAGGATCGTGCTAAGTATTTTTTATTAGTTTTTCCCCAGGTGAGCTAATTTAACATATTAATTCTGCCTTAAAATGTATTAAGGTTATGTCTATTTTTTTTTACTTTTTGAGTATAAATATTTTAGTTTTTAGGCTTTTAAGATCTAAGACTGCTTTAGAATGGGTATGTACTTTCTTCCGCACAGTTCAAAGCATCCATGTAAGTTTTTTTGGTTCCAAAAAAAAACAAGACCGAGAGGAATAGATGGATTTCTCTCATAAGGTAAAATAATAACATTCACTTTACAAAGATTTATGTTCTAAATTTATTTATTTACAGAAGAAAAGATAGAGATCCAAGTGAATTTGCAAAAGTGTGTGATTATCACTTCTTGCATAAAGAATAAATAAAGAAAAAAAGAATGGGTCAATTTTATTTCATTTCAATAATAAGAAGAAGTTTAATATAAAATCATCAAAAAAAAGGTATGAATTTTGTTGCAGAAAATCCATTAGTCTAATCAACCACTTTTTTTGAGAAGAAACTGTAAAAAACCTTTTGACCGAGCCACTACCAAAACCTTCAAATGAAAGGGTCATCAGGAGAATAAAGTGTTATAATATTCTGCAACATATTAAGTATATATCACAAATTTCAATATTTTTTCAACTATGTATGTGCAGCCCCCACAAACTTGCAATATCCCCTAATTAAAGAAGTTGAGGAGTATTATTGAAAGAAGACATATAATTTTGAGTTTCAAACATTTTTTATCGTAGCAATATATTTCATACAGTACAGTATTTACAATCATCAAATATTGTTTTAGTTTATTTTACTTACAAGTTTTGTGTAACATCTACAGAAAAACAATTGCCACTCAACCATAGTACATTCAATACACCAATTTAAAACAGACTTTGTTTAAAAAAAATCTTTATTGACAAAATGGCATTAAACATATACAGGGTGAATCACAACCAACGGGACAAAGATTTATAACGAAACGGTAAAAGTTTTGAAATTTTTGTCACTTTAGTAGTTTGTTCATTCATATACATTTTGAGATTATTTTAAAATATACAGGAAATTTCAATAAACTGTTGCGTATTAAAGTTGTATTTTTTTTAATGGAATACCATATATTTTCTGATCGCCCCTAAAAAATAAAATACTGTTTCATAATGGTTCCCTATATCTTTTCTTTTTTAAAATATGTAAAGCTCCTTGAATTTGGTGATAATAATTGTGACTTGTATTTAAGATCAAGTTACTCTCATCGTCATAAAAATTATATATTTATTATAATTCTTTATTGTTTCGGACAACTGATCATTTCTGAAAGAATATGGGCATTTTACTTCCACAATGGCTTCTTCTTCATCAATTATTCCATCAGGGCTAGCACCAAGAAGTCCTGAATTTGTAAGCCATACTCCAGTTGGCCAAATATTTAAATTATAATGCTGCTTCAAATGATCTACAGCATCTTTTTCATTAGTTCTACCCCACTGGATTGCTTTGATACCATCCAAATTGTATTCACCAGGAAAAATAATGAATTAATTATAATTCTTTAATATCACCATTATTTTCCAACACTACCATAACTTGGTGTACCTTTGTGACTTGAGCATAACTTTGGGACACCCACGTTTTTTTTTCATAATACCTTTAATAAATTGGCTTATCTTATAAAACTGTTCGCTTTTACCACTTTACGATTAAATATATATAAAAAGACGACAAATAACAAAGTTTGGCAACGTTGCTTTGTTTTGGTAGTTTCAGTTTGGTTACAAGTACATTAGGTGTTAACAATTGTTTTAATAAACCTGTGCAAACTTTCTAGTGTAAGTCCGATAATAATAAATCTTTTGAAATTTGGGTAAGTACATTTCGAAACTTCATATTTTAACTCAGTATTGTCGGTTAATTTACTTTTTTAATTTAGGTTCTAAGAAAAATATAGTTATTTTTACCAAAATTCTTAATATGTAGGGGTAATTTTTGTTGTGATATGACAATCATGGTTACTATTTTTTGTTATGTGAATTGTATTAAAAATAATTCTGATTGATGTTATACAAGTTGTCAAAATAAAATATAATTGTTCAAGTCTCATCTTATCATTCAGTAATTAAATATATACATATAAAAAATTTGCAGACCAACAGGTTATGGGCCTTACACATTAGAAAGCAAATCCACAGAAAATAATTTATTTAGAAAAATAAAGTTTGTGCAGATTAACAGCTAACGTCATACCGACATGGATGGAAAATTATCTATTAATGTTCCTAGGCTGAACAATGAGAATTATTTCACATGGAAGTTTAAAACTGAGTTGTTGTTAATAAAGGAAAATTTGTGGTATGTTATTAGGGATGTAACTCCAACGGAACCAAAAGAAGCCAGGAAAAGAAGTGATGAAATGGCTAAGGCAACAATATGTTTGTTAATTGAGGATAATCAAATTAATCATGTTCGCAACGCAAAGTCTGCAAAAGAAGCATGGTATGCTTTACGAGAATATCATGAAAAGGCCACACTTAGTAATAAGGTACAGTTAATGAGACAAATTTGCAAATTAAATTTAATTGAAGGAGGTAATCTTGAAGAGCATATAGTTTATATGACAAGTTTATTCGAAAGACTGTCCTCCCTTGGAGAAGAACAATTATCTGACAATTGGTTTGTTGCTATGTTGTTAAGCAGTCTACCAGAAAGTTATAATACGTTGATTACTGCTCTAGAGGCTCGTTCAGAAAATGATTTGACGTTGTCACTTGTACAGTCAAAACTGTTAGAAGAATATTCCAGAAGGGTAAGTCAACAAAGGAATTCAAATGAAACAGCTTTGAAGTCAGAAGAAGGGTCATCTAGACAAAAGAGTGATAATAGAAGGTGTTATTTTTGTAATTTAGCTGGACATTTAAAGCCTCAATATGAAAAATACAAACAATGGAAAAATAAAGAAAAGACAAGAAAGAATAAAGACAAATAGGAGCATGCTAAGGAAGTAAGTGAAGAATTTGTATTTTCATCAGAATCAAAAGACAATACGTGGGTTATTGATTCGGGAGCTTCATGTCATATTTCAAATTGTCATAGTAATTTTATAAGTTTTAATCCACACGTTAATAAGAAAGTATTTGTAGCAAATGGAAATGAGATGGTACCTGAAGGTAGCGGATCAGTGAAATTAACAGTATTGAATAACAAAAACGAGGAACGAGAAGTTACAATTGAAGATGTATTATATATACCCAATATGCAAAGTAATCTATTTTTAATTAAGCGGGTAGTTGAGAAGGGTTATAAAGTTAATTTTGAAAACTCATGTTGTAGAATATCCAAGGATGGGACACAAATTGCTGTAGGAGATGTAAGTTCAAATTTGTATAAATTGAGAAAAAGGGAGCATGTCAATTTAGTAACTTCATGCACAGAGAAAACCTGCATACATTATTGGCATCGCATTTTTGGACACAGACATCATAAAGCAATTGTTCAGTTATCAAACAACATGGTTGATGGACTAAAGATAGATCATTGCGAAGTTAAAAGTACTTGTAATGTTTGTTTAGAAGGAAAATTTTCTCATTTGCCGTTTCCTAAAGAGTCTAAAAAAAATCAGTTGAAATTGGTGACCTTATACATTCAGATGTTTGTGGACCCATGCAAACCATTACACCAAAAGGTAATCGTTATTTTTTGACCTTTATTGATGATTACAGCAGATATTGTGTTGCATATCTGATGAAAAATAAATCAGAAGTAAGTAACAGAATTAAGGAATTTTTGCTCTCATGGAAACTCAGTTCAGGAGAACACCCAAAATTATTCGGTCTGATCGAGGAGGAGAATATGTAAATACTGAAATTAAAAGTTTTTTGGACAGTAAAGGAATAAAATGTCAGTATACTGCACCATATTCTCCACAGCAGAATGGGGTGGCAGAGAGGAAAAATAGGTCACTGATGGAAATGGCTAGATGTATGTTAATTTATGCAAAATTAGATTACAAACTATGGGGAGAACCGATTATTATGCTAATTATGTCCAAAACAGGCTGCCATCGAAGTTGCCACGTATTTTAATGAATTTAAAACAAAAATCAAATTTAGAAACATAAAGAAATTTAACTAAAGCAATACAACTCCAGCTGAGTTCGGTAGTGGTCTCTCTACTGGCAAATTAGTACCCAGCTCAGCCGTAGAGGTAAGTAAACAAATACTAGTGAGTCGCGCCACCGATTTAGACGGTCAAAATCGGAAACCCCTGTTGTTCCAGGCACTACTTTACCCACTGGAGATAATTAAATAAATTTTGAATATTTAACGGTTCTAATTAAATTACACAACAACTGAAAATAACGATAAGTGAGCTAAATAAAACTAAAATGTCAACTAGACTCTTCTTTAATGAACAATTTTAGAATACAGATTGTCAAGCCTCGTGCCTGACACACAATTGATGTTTATAAAAATAAATTATGCGAACAATAAAAAAAAAAGGTAAATTTATCAAAAGGTGTGATCACACGCAACACAAAAACAAGGAAAAATAGCTTTAACTAAAAACTAAAGTCCGACTTAAAACTAATATAGCTTATCTGTAAATCTAAATGAATTGCCGCAGTCCTAGGCTTCTCCAATACTTAGGCCGGTACCAAAATCAAGCCTTATCCAAACCAAAAGGCTTGCTCCAAACACAATAACCAAAGCTCGTACTAAGTATTAGGTCAGCAACCAAAATTCTGCCTATCTCTAGGACTTATGCCTGTATCAAGGGCTTATGCCCGTAACTAGGACTTTTAGCCGGTAACTAGAACCCTAAAATCGTAATATAAAATTAACGATAGCTCAAACAATTTTAAATGACTCCTTGAATTAATTTGATTTAATAACATTACTCTACTTTACTCACTTAAATACAATTTAAACACATTGTCTGATATTTGTATAACAATGAAAGAATAAAAGTGAATTTAAATGAATATTTCAACATTTAGAAGCTGATTTTTCTGAATTTATAATTAATGATCAAAACTAATAATTAAAATGTGCTTAACAAACTTAATTTTGACTGGCTAGTCACTACAAAATTATAACAATAACCTAAATCAAGATTAAACGCAATATTAATTTATAATAGTACAAAAATATTAATTCATAATAGTACAAAGAATTAAAAGGAGTCTAGTTATACAAAAATAAAACCTGCAGACGATACATAAAGAAATACACATATAAAATAAAGATTTAACCAAGATTGTGATTATATAGCGTTATTAATTTATTAAAAATATAATTACATAACTCACCTATTAAAATAGGGTTTCTTTTACTTCGTTGAACGATATCCCAGCTGATAGTTGGGTAACTTTAAAAAAAAACAATTTCCTCGCTGCTAAATGCAATGATGGGGAATCCTGACCACAATTCTCTGTCTGAACAGTCTTAAACTACCAAATACCACAACTGTTTGTTCGTTGGACCACCTACACTCAAAGAAACGAGAGAAAGAAACCATGAGAATCGACGAACCACATGTATAAAGAAACTTGTACTCACCAAATGAAGATTTAATTAAATATCCGGACTATGCCGTATTTTCCACCGAATTCACCAAAATTCAGAGCAATCTCTCCCACAATATTCAATGGAAATGAACGAGGTTAAATTTCGTAAATCCAAACTAAATTGTCTTCGATGATTGAAGATTACAAATTAACCTCAAGACAAATCTTCTTAACGATGCTTTCACCACAAAGGTTCGTAAATGAAAAGAAAGACAATTTCCCACGTCACTTCGATCACAATAATTTGACACACGTCGAAATAAGATATGGCCTCTACTATAGGGACAAACCGTAGCTTATTCAGCCAACAACTTACGAACAAACAGGGGTCATTTGATACGACCAATCTAAATATTTATATAGACGACAATAAAAATCCCAACATTACCTAATTTCCCCATTTATTTTTGATTTCAATAATAAAGTTATAAATATGACCGAACGTTGGCTGCAAAACTACAATATACAAGTTATCGACGAGAAGGTAGGTCACATGTCCTACTGTCAAAGATTTCAAACATCAACACAATTATAATAATAAATTTATTTACAAAATCCATCTTTAGCGACAACTAAATATAATTTTATTGCCGAAAATACCAACAACAGTTGGCGTTTTACTATTAAGAACCTAAATCAACCGGTTTTGCCTCGATAAATCCTACAATATTATAAGGTAAGCCAACGATTTTGTTTACAAATTAAGATCTGTCGCTAACGCAAAATTAACCCGTGACAAAGTCTGTAAGTAAAACGCCTCATGAGTATTGGTATGGAGCAAAACCAGAAATTAGTCATATGAAAATTTTTGGTTCAAAGACATATACATGCATACCAAAACAAAATAGACAAAAGTTGGATAAAAAGGCAGAGATATTGATATTTGTGGGTTATGATCAACATACGAAAGGTTATCGTTTGTTGAATGATAAAACACTTAATATTACTATAAGCAGAGATGTTAAATTTTTTGAAGATCAAGAAAATGTTGATAAACTGTCATCATCAACGAGTAAGAATACAAATGTTAAATTTTAACAAATGACTGACTATGATAATATCCCATCAACGAGTAAGAATGCAAATGTTCGATTTCAACAAATGACTGACTATAATGATATCCAAGATGAAACTGATGATGAATACTATGATAACGTAAAAAGAGGAGTTAAAGGAAAGAAGATGTAATATCCAAGATGAAACAGATGATGAATGCTATGATAACGTACAAGAGGAGTTAAAGGAAAGAAGATCTACACGTAAAAATAAAGGAGTACCACCAGAGAGATATGGTGATGCAGCTCATATGGTCAAAATAATTATTGATAGCGAAGTTTCAACAATTGATGAGGTGATGAAAAGTTCAGAAAAGGATGAATGGATAAAGGCTATGGAAGACGAAATGCTTTCTTTAAAGAATCTGGGAACATATGAGCTTGTTGATTTACCTGAAGGAAGAAAATCTATTGGATGCAAATGGGTTTTTAAGAAAAAATATGATACTGATGGAAATTTATGTAAGTATAAAGCTCGTTTAGTTGCTTTAGGATATTCTCAAAAATATGGAAGCGATTATGATGAAGTATTCGCACCAGTGGTTAAACATGCTACAGTCAGAGTATTGTTATCACTAGCTGGAGTAAAAGGTATGAAAGTTGAACACTTTGATGTCAAGACGGCATTTTTAAACAGCGATATATCAGAAACAATTTTTATGAAACAACCACCTGGTTTCATTGAAGAAGGAAAAGAGAATAAGGTGTGCTTGTTGAAAAAGGTCTCTATGGTTTAAAGCAAGCGGCACGTTCCTGGAATAAAACAATACACAATGTTTTATTATCTGGAAAGTGTCACCAAAGTAAAATAGATCCATGTTTATATATGAAAAAATTGGATGAAGAATGGATCTATATTCTAATATATGTGGATGATATATTAGTTGCTTGCAATAATGAAGATGGAATTAAAATTATTAGTGATATTTTAGTAAAGAAATTTGAAATTAAAGCTTTAGGTAATGTCAAGAATTATTTAGGACTGGAAATTGATAGAGACATCCACGGAAACTTTTGGATTAGCCAGACTAAATACATTCAGAAAGTAATCGAAAATACAGGACTTCAAAATGCTAAAGATTCTAGAGTACCCATTGAGCCTAGCTATGGTAAAAGTGGGAAAGAAGAATTGTTACTGTGTAATAAAAAATATCAACAGGTAATTGGCTCACTTCTTTATATTGCAGTAAATACACGTCCAGATATTGCTGCAAGTGTATCAATTCTTGGAAGAAAAGTAAGTAATCCATCCAAAGAAGATTGGAACGAAGTAAAAAGAGTCTTACGATATTTAAAAGGTACATCAAATTTTCAATTCATTCAGAATCAGAATTGGAGGGTTATGCAGATGCCAACTGGGCTAAAGACAAAATTAATCGTAAATCAAACAGTGGTTATATATTTTTTGTATTTGAAGGAGCATTAAGTTGGTGTTGTCAAAAACAGACTTGTGTAGCATTATCATCTACAGAAGCAGAGTTTATAGCTTTAGCAGAAGCATCTCAAGAAGCGATTTGGCTTAGAAGATTGCTATTTGAAATGCATGTTTCTATAAATGATGCTACAAAAATTAAAGAAGATAATCAAAGCTGTATAAAATTGGTTGAAGGTGAAAGATTGTTCAGCAAAAGATCAAAACACATAGATACAAAGTTTCATTTTGTAAAAGACTTCGTTGAACGAAATATCATTAACTTAGAGTACTGTGAAACACAAAATATGATAGCTGATCTGTTGACAAAACCATTGCCATCCACCAAGGTATCGAAGTTAAGAGATAGTATGGGGCTGATGAATCATGATTGAGGAGGAGTGTTGTGATATGACAATCATGGTTACTATTTTTTGTTATGTGAATTGTATTAAAAATAATTTTGATTGATGTTATATAAGTTGTCAAAATAAAATATAATTGTTCAAGTCTCATCTTATCATTCAGTAATTAAATATATACATATAAAAAATTGGCAGACCAACAATTTTGGTACATGTCCCAAAGTTACCCCAGCATATAAGTAGTGCTTAAACTGCTTAAACTGTGTTCAAAGGTTGCACCTAAGGTGTTACGTGGTATTATTTATTTTTTCAGATTAGCCATGCCTTGTAAGCCCCGCCGCCTTCCTGGAACACGCAATTATAAAAACTTTACCGATGAAAAGTTGGAACAGGCTCTTAGCGATATACCTAAAAATATTTTGTGGAACAAATTAAGGGGAAGCATGCAAATGTGTGCGGTAAACCAAGAGTTTTTTTCAGATGTCGAAGAAAATGCTTTCGCCGCACATTTAATTACCTTGTCCACTTTTGGTTTTCCTATAACGACTTATGATTTGAGAGTATCTGTCAAATCCTATTTGGAATGTCAAGGCAAAAAAATACCATGTTTCAAGAACAATTTTCTGGGACCTGACTGGGTCTGTCCTTTCTAGAAGTCCAGAGCTAAGTCAAAGACTATCCTAGAATATTTCACTTGCCAGAGCAGCTACCAATGAATACACGATTAATCAATTCTTTGACAATTTAGAAACTGAGTTACAAGGGGTATCTTTATCAAATATTTGGAATTACGATGAAACAAACCTGGTCGATGACCCTGGTCGCTCAAAAATACTAACAAAAAAAGGAACCAAGTATCCTGAAAAAATTCGTAACTCTTCGAAAGGTTGTACGTCGTTACTGATTTGTGAAAACGCAGAAGGTACAATCGCTCCTGTATATATAAATAATAAAGCGCAAAAAATTTGGTCGACTTGGACGGAAAATGGGCCACCCAATGCTCGTTATAATCGCGCTCCTTCTGGGTGGTTTGACTTCCAAACATTTGAGGATTGGTTTTTAAACCTAATGTTGGCTATACTTAAACGTCAAAACGCACAAAAAGTGATTATAGGGGACAATTTAAGTTCACATCTTAATATAGAAGTTGTCAGACAATGCGAACTTAACAACATTAAATTTATTGCACTACCCCCTAACACTACGCACCTGCTACAGCCTTTGGACGTAGCCTATTTTCGTCCAATGAAGGAAAATTGGCGTAAGATTCTAAATGATTGGAAAGATACCGCTCTAGGCAGTCGTTTTACTGGTATTCCAAAAGATTAATTCCCTCAACTTTTAAAAAAACTTATGACAAAACTAGAGGAACGAGATGCTGAAAACCTAAAATCAGGTTTCCGAAAATGTGGAATTTATCTGTTAAACAGACAACGAGTCGTATGTGTAATCATACAGTCGCTGAGAATTCCTCAATAAAAGAAGCTGTTTCAGAAAGTTTAATTGAACGTCTTAACCAGAAGCGAGAAGAGGCAATATTAAAGAAGCAGCGAAGAAGAAAAAAGCTGCAAGTACCTAGAAAAGGAATCACAGTTGCCGATTTACAAAATGTTGATAATACTGTACCTTTTCTTCAAATAAACACTTCTGAACCTAAGCCGTCAACTTCTGGCATACAAAAACCAAGCAAAATCCAAGTAATAATAATAATAATAATAATAATGTTTATTCACAAAAAATATTTGCATGAAAAATTACAAAATGATTAACATAGGGCAAATAAACACCAACAAAGCACATAAAACCAAAAGGTTGTGCATGGGCATTTGAAATTTATCCTACTATGCAACGCCTAATGTATTTTTATCCTAAGTGTAGGTATGCGTATAAGTAAATTAACAAAAATTATTTAAATAACAAAACATGTATATATATAAAATGCGAGAAAAAAAATGGAAAAATAAGTCTTAACCTAAATCTAAATTGGCCAACCATACTAATCTAACTATTAATCAGAGATTGTATTATGTTTCTATCGGTAATTTTAATAAATGATTTTAATCTGTTCTTGAAGAGATTGGTAGAGTTTATGATCCTGAGGAAGATTTTATAATCATCAGGCAAGAAGTTATATATTTTAATAGCCAAAAAATGTAGACTTCTTTGTCCTAAAGTTTTTTTGGCAATCGGAATCCTACTATTACCTGCTCTTTTATTTCTTGTCTGATAAAAATGATCGATTTCCTAGATAAAACACCTATTTTTATAAAGGTAGTTGACGATATTATAAAAATAGAGTTGACGAATATCAAAGATTTTTGTTTCCTGAAATAATCTGTTAGATGGGTATTTCATATTTTTAAAAAACATTATTATTCTCTTTTGGATGATCTCTACTTTTTTCAGATGTGTTGGCAAAACCGATCCCCAGGCTAATATGGCATATGACAGACGAGACTCAACAAATGCGTGATATAGTATTATCAAATGTACTGTATCTAAATAATTTCTCATATATTTAAATTTATGAATAACTGGTCTTAGATTATTCGCGATGTGGTTTATATGTTTATCCCACTTCAAATGAGAATCAATTTGCACTCCCAGATATTTAGCTTCATATTGAAGCAAAATTTTTATTTCTTTTCCATGATTATTTACTTTGATGTAGTTAAATTCAGGAAGACTTGTTTTATAGCTAGCAAATGGTGTAGCAACAGTTTTATCAATATTAATTGTTAATTTGAAATTAGAAAACCAGTCAAACACATTATTCAGATCTTTTTCACAAAGTTCTTTTGCAGCATCCCATGTTTTAGCAGAGTATAAAATTAATGTGTCGTCCGCGAAGCTTACTACTTGACCGCTAATTTTTTTTGAAAGTAAAAGATTATTAATATATATCAAAAATAAAATAGGACCCAGGATTGTCCCTTGGGGCACACCGTATTTAACTGTTTCATCAGAACTGATATAATTATTTATTTTTACTGCCTGTACCCTTTCACTTAAATAACTGGAAAATAGTTCTAAAGGTTTACCTCTGATTCCAATTTCCTCTAAGACCTCCAACAACTGTATGTGGCATACAGTGTCAAAGGCCTTAGTCAGATCTAGGAAGACACAGATTGAGGGGACGTTGTCATCTATATTTTTATATAAAATATGTGTAAGATGGCACATAGCGTCAATAGTGGATAAGCCTTGTTGAAACCCATATTGCTTATTATATTATACTTATCAATGTAATTTTTTACAAATTACATTGATAAGTATAATATAATAAGCAATAAGGCTTTTTCAATGATTTTGGAAAGGCTGGTAATTAAAGATATTGGTCTTTAGTTACTCCTTTCATTTTTTGCCCCTTTTTTAAACACTGGAATAACTATTGATCTTTTAAGATCAGTGGGAAAAATACCTGATTCAAATATCTGATTTAATAAATGGGTCAAGGGAACTATAATTTCGTTAACCGTTTCTTTAAATATTTCACTTTTTATATTATCATACCCTGGTGATTTATTTGATTTTAGTGTGTTTACAAGGTCTTTTATTTCTTTTATGTCTACTGGTTCTAAAAAGAATGATTGAGATCTATTATTTTTTTCAGGTATGTAAGATGGCGGGGCCTGTATTTTTGAAGCTAGTGTTTCTCCTACTTTGGAAAAGTACCTACTTATTAAAGGCTTCAGCCATTTTTTTTTCGTCTGTTATTATTTTATGTTCCGATGTTATATTTTTAATTTGCTCCCTTTTTTCGGGAATCTCAATTTCTTTTACAATTTTCCACAAGTTTTTGTTATTATCTTTATTTTTATTAATTTTGTTATTGTAAAATAGTATTTTTGCTTCCCTGATACTTCGATTTAGACTATTTCGATATTTTGTGTATTTTAAATGTGTTACAGGACACTGTTCTTTTTTATATTCTTTATATAGTTTATTTTTTGTCACAATTGAATTTAAAATACCTTGTGTAATCCAATCTTTCCTTTTGATTTGTGAATGTTTGATTTTTTTGACATCTGTACATAGTGTGGTTTTTTTGTGTTAAGCACTTTAATTAGGTAATTTGTTTTTTCATTGACATTGTTAAGGTTGTAAAAGGGTGTCCAATTATGAGATTCTAACTTTTTTCTTAGGGCATGATAATTTATAAATTCAATTTTATTTATTTTTGTACTTTTAGATTTAAAAGAAAAATTTAAATTTAATCCTACTATAGTGGCTTTGTGATCTGTGATCATGGCATCAAATGTCATCCCAAATATAGCATCATCTAAATTTGATATGTTATTTTTTATAAATACATGATCTAAGCACGTTTTAGTATGTGTAGGTACATTTATTAGAGATCTGAAATTAAACTCTGCCATTATGACCATATAGTCCGAGGATTGATCGGCATCCAATATATTTATGTTGATGTCTCCTAAGAACACATGATTTTTAACATTGTTATATTTAATTTGTTCTAGGTATTCCCTAAGACATTCTAGAAATAAATTCACATCTGTGGAAGGGGGTCTATAGATTCCTGATAATATAAGGGTATTGCTACTCTTATTATCAAACATTTTTATTTTAAGAAAATTAAAAGTAGCGATAGAAACTATTTCACTATCAAAAGTAATACCATTTTTTATATAGATTAATACACCATCATGACTATTAATTTGACCCTGATTGTAAACTAATCGATAATTATCCATTTGAAAAAAGTTAATGTTTTCA
Source organism: Altica lythri (assembly GCA_964028335.1). Lineage (NCBI taxonomy): Eukaryota > Metazoa > Arthropoda > Insecta > Coleoptera > Chrysomelidae > Altica > Altica lythri. The sequence continues at coordinate 82,942,947 of OZ034801.1, forward strand.
AGTATAAATGTTTCTGTGAGCACAATGCAGTCAAAGCAATGATCTATATCTGACAAGACAGCTTTTAACTCATCTAGATTTTTATGTACACTTCTAATATTTTGCTGAAATATAGTAAAGTTTGAACTAATGTTTTCTTTAAGATGTTTTTTTACTTCATTGACTGAATGAACTTCCTTACTATTAAATGGATAAAAATTTATGTCGCGAATAAATTGGTTCATATTATTTGATCACTTTAAAAATATAGAAATCTAAAATTACAAAAAAGGAGACTAAAAGAAAATACTGGTTTTATCTGCCTTTTTTTCAATGATGATTAGTAGCTTATAGTGTATTTATTTAGAAATAGTATGTAGGCCGAGCTAACAATTTAAAGTTAAACTATAATTTAAGAAGTTTACAAATTTTTAACTTAAAAATTAAGGAAAAATACAGAAAAAAAAAATAGAAAAAAACAAGTAATAGTAATAATATGTAATATCGAAGGAATAAAATTCCCTATTTAATGTTGACTTGCGATTTAAGTACAAAGTTACAAGACTTTTTCTGTTAAGAATCAATGTCCTGATAATTGTCACGATCCCTCTTTTTGGAAACAGTACTATTAGTGGAAGATGTACTATTGTGCCTGCTTCGATGTTTTTCTGAGCTGTTTCCGATGAATTCTAGTTGTGTAAGGTCTTCGTGTTTGTACGGCTGACCATTAACAAATAAAGTGTGGTTTTTTATTGTCGCCGTAAAGCCTTCTTGTCTAGCAGCTTTTAGGGCAGTGTATAGCAATTTTCTTTGCTGGTAGTCTTCTGCCGGATAGTCAAGGCTAATAAAAACGCCTGAGCCTTTTAAAAGTTTTGCTTGACTGAGGACTTCAGATTTGAAACTTGAGGTTAAGCACTCAATGATGATTGGGTTTGGATTGTTTTTACTCTCACTAGAATTTAATCTAAAGACATCTCGGAAATCATTTTTTTCACAAGAAATATTTAATTTTTCACGAAATAATTTAATGACCGCTTCAATTGCATTGTTTCCCTCTAGATTATAAATAATTAGGTTGTACTTCTTAATTCTTTTTTCACAAATTAAGACGCGTTGTTTCAAGTTGGAGTTTTCTAATTTTAAGTCTTCGTTTTCTTTTTTTAAGATATCAAAGTTGTTTTGAATGTCTACTTTAAATGAATTGAATTCTGCTGTCAGACTGTCAAGTTTGACAGTTAATTGCTGATTTTGCGACTTAATTTCTTTCAACATCTGCAACATTTCATCCTTTTCTGGCATCGTTCCAGTGTCAACTAAATCAACTGAAGCTCACCGACTATAAATAGGTTTGGAGCAAATATATCCTTTTCTTATACAATCCGGCAACACTGTAGAACAAATTTTAACAGATTGCCGTATTTGGATCCTTTTTTAATTTAGGTTTACTGATAAGGATAATAATTATGTTGTTTATAATACCTGTTATGGAAAATTTGGAAGGCTTTTTTTCCCAATTTTTTTTATTCACTGCACAAAACAAGTTTTAACTGTAACTTTCAATTGGTTTTTGAATTTACAATATACCTGCATCCCCCGAAAAATTAAATTTGATGTAGGAGATTTATTGAATACGTATACCACTTTTAACACAGCGTTGCCACTGAACAAATTAGTGTGGAGTATGCAGAAATCGATAAGAGCCCCTTAAATTTTTCTGATAGTTAAGTCGAAGAAGAAGAATCTTTGTCAACTAAAGAGCCTTCTGTTTCTTCTTAAAATATTCTCAAAAACGTTGGTTCTTACGTCGCCGTTGTTTATAATCGTAAATATTATCCAGGTCAAGTAACAGAAGTATCTGATAATGGAGCTTTGGTAAATGTTATGGTTCCATATGGCAAACAATGGCAGTGGCCGTTACATACAGATGAAATGTTTTACAAAGACGAAGATATTGTATTGGCCCTCACAAGTCCGACACGCCGAGGAAACAGGGACATTTTTGAAGTTCCAGAATTAACTAAATAACCATCTAACTGTGCCATACCTGACTAGTTTGTTACTTTATACTAAGTATTTCTTATTTTAAGTTTGTTAAATATATTTTGAAAGACAATAAAAAATTACACCAGATTTTAATGCACTTGGTATTAATTTTCTCTTTTTTTTCTCTTAAAAAACATAAGTTGAATTCCTAAAAACAGTAGTAGAGAAGGATGCACTGTAGCACACTTTTTGACCTTTGAACCCTTGCCAGCCACCCGGGCTACCGCCCCCTCCACTACACCCTTGCAGCAGGGTGCCAACTTCAGGTCAGTCGGTAAGTTAGGGATCTTAAGACGCAAACCTTTGTGACGTCATCGTATCAACAGAATTCAGATCGTTTTCAAAATAATAAAACGTTTAATCATATTTAAAAAAAAAATTCCTTGGCTTGTAAAATTAAATTATAACCAGAAGGTATATTTTCAAAGTTTGTTCGTTATATCACCAGTCAATAAAGGCGAAAAACATATAAACCGCACTCCGAGATAAAAATTTATAATGATGTATTAACCTGGTCTCGTATAGGCCGGCCATCTTGTTAACAGTGTTGCCAACTTCAGGCTGAATGACATAATATTTTAAAAAATTACCTTAAGACACTATACTCCTTGTACCCTTCACAACTAATAACAAAAAGCTTATTGCAGTAAATTGTTCAGTAAGCGTTAAGAATTAAAATTAAAAAAACTAAATAAAAAAGATGACGTAGTCTAGATAAGAACTTATTGAGAAATTATGCCTAAAGGAGTGTATCTTTTTAGATGTTAATTAAGAAATAATGTAGGAAACAAATCAAGTTTTTAAAAAATCCAAAATTAACCAGAAAATGTTTAAAAAACAAAAATTTTCTAACTTTTATTTATCATAAATAATTATACATTTTACTAATTAATAAATTAAAAAATAGTTTGAAAAGTGTTCTGTGGATTTCTTTGGAGCTTCCCATGGTTTTTGCTATGGTTCCCTTGGTTAACTGGTTGTCACCGCTGCATACCTAGAACTGTGTGACGTCATCGTATCAACAGAATTCAGATCATTTTCAAAATAATAAAACGTTTAATAATATTTAAAAAATTCCTTGAACCTTAAAATTAAATTATAACCAAATCGTTATCAGAAGGTATATTTTCAAAGTTTGGTCGTTATATCACCAGTCAATAAAGTCGAAAACCATAAACCGCAACTGGCGATAAGATTTTATATAAAATCATTTTACTTTTTATAATAAATTTTAACGTAATTACGTCACGTGACATGTAAAGAACAATATAAGTTTTTACTTTAAGGATATAGGTATATAAATAATACTCAGAACTCCTTTATATTTTTTATTGATAATATGATATAAGTTTTGACGACATTGTTTTAAGTTGAGTTAGTAAAGTGGTACTAGGGCATGGCACATTAAACATATTCCAATTAAATTGTCCTGCTTCAATAACTTTTCTATAAAATTCATTGTACTTGTAATAGATGTCTTCCTTCAAGAAATAAAGGTTTCCATCTGAATACCGAAAAACAGAGTTTATATTATCAGGAACCCCAGGAAATTCTTCCTTAATGTTTCCTCTTCTTTTTATTTGCTCATCCATGTCGTCGAACAGGATAAACGATGTTTGATTAAACAACACATAGCTTTGGCCTGTATACGTCTGAAAGATGGCGTTAACCTTAATATTTCGGGGTAGATTTAATTGAATGTTTCTAGCCAGTGTAATTCCAGGAAACGTAACGGCGAAAAATTTACCTTCGCTTTGTGCGATTAACGATCCTACACTGTTTTGATAAACATGTGAAATCTGTTTTATTTCTGTTGGTAAATAATTTTTTAAATCTTCGGTTGTTGGAATTTTTCCGTCAACTAAATTGAATTTCCAGAGTAAATTTCCTTTTATAATATACATATGATATGCTGTAAACTCTGGTGTATAAGCTAAAAACGTAATATCACATCGCACAAGTTTATAGATTTTTCCACAGGTGTAACTTCGGTAGGCTTTTTCGTAGACGTTGTTGTTGACTCCTTTGTACTCATTGACGTTGTTGTCGACTTCTTTGTAGAAGGGGTTGTCAGGCGCGCTGCTTTCTTTGGTGCATACGAATTGTATACATATTTTTGTTTAAGTCCATATAGAGCTGTCATACCTGCGATATCGTCGTGACCTAATCTACTAACATCTTCAGAATAACATGGGTACATAATTGCACGTTCATGCCCCAGACCCAGTGCATGACCCAGCTCATGTGTAAGTACCTTAAGGAAATTTGTTTTTTCGGGCTCTTCAGACATGTTATGTGTATAGCTCCAATTTTCTTCTATATCCATATGAACTTCAACGCATGACCCGTCTATAGCAGGAAAATACCCGTGTGCCAATATTCCTCCAGGACCATCAAAAGTGTTTGGACAGGTACGAGATCCTTGGCAGTCTTTACGAAAATTATGTTGCCGCTTACTCATTTGTATTGTAATATCAATATGGCACATGTCTAAATTTTAATACTGATGCCTGAGCCCATATATCGAATGCTATTTTAGCCATGTCTAATTGTTCACGAGTTGCCAGTGGAAAATACCAATTTAATTCTGTTTTATTCCACCTTGTCCCTACCGAATAATTTTCAGGTTCTGGACATCGCGATCTATGTATTAATTGTAAAGTTTCATTGTTAGGTGTTTCATCTACTAGTAAATTATATTTTTCCTGAAATTTAGCTAAAGCTTCTGTGTAATCGGTAAGAGATTCATTTGTTGTGTATTTATATTTCAATAAAAAAATTTTAATTTCATCATCTTCAGCATCCTCCGGTGCTACAAAACACAATAACAGAAAAAAGTAAACCACCCTCATAGCTGGCTACTAAGTGAATGATGTAATTTTTCTTTGTAAGCTACTTATATATATATATATATATATATATATATATATATATATATATATATATATATATATATATATATATATATATATATATATATATATATATATATATATATATATATATATATATATATATATATATATTTACCTATTAGATAAAAACCGCAAAAAAGTCCATAGTCCAAAGTTCAGTTTTATTTAGCTTTACCCCTAATGATATTTGTAAAATAAAAAAATTGTATTTTACACTTTTAAAATAAAAAACGTCCTGTATATAAAAATCTAAAATATTATGTTTAGCCCATAGATATATCTATAGCCGTTAGAGAAATTTATCAAGCAGGAAACGCGAGTTCCGCCTTATCAGCGTGGAAATAAATTTTTTTCATTTCATTTCATTACGAAATATCATTTCATAATTGTTCTGTGTTCTGTCTAGTTTTCTAGTTAAAATGTTTTGCAAATAAATAAAAAAACAGGTATGCTTTAAATATTTAAATAAAATCTTAGGGATTAACAATTTTGTGTATGTAGATCTTAAAATTTTATATTATTTGCAATTAAGTTTAAGAAATTAAAAAAAGAAATATGTTCATATTTACGTAGCGTTTCAGGTTTTAATACTTATTATATTATGGTCTGTTATTTTAGATATATTTTAAAAAGAGGAAACTGGAAAAGAGGAATCACTTTGTATGAAAGGGGTATATCAATTTGTGGATAAGGTGAGGAAAATTATTGTGAATGAAAAGCTAAAAAACTCACATCAACGTAAGAAGAAGACTGTACAGGTAAAAAGTTTAACTTTTATTATTTTAGTTGTATATAGTAGTTTTAAGTAGGGTATTTAGAGTTTGTCGGTACATTTCCACACCACCTAAGAGGTATTACCATGGCGCGTTAGCTTTTTTTTAGTGGAAAGCTTCGCCAATAGCCCTATAAATCCACTTTAAGGCTCCAATTATCATTGGCTACCTCAAAAACATTAGACATCAATCTTATAAGATATCTTTTGGTGACCCGTCAGGTATATTTTGGTGACCTTTATCGGTATCTTTTTTTGACCATATAGGGTATCTTTTATTGGTCTTATAAGATATTTTTTAAGCACATTTTTCTTTTTTTTTTGGTTTCGAAACAACATCTTTTTGTGACTATTACTTTGGTATCTTTTTGTGGTTGTTCAAAACATCTTTTTTTTTATTCTCAATATTTAAATATGAAGTGTCGTTTAGTAGGCATTTTTAGTTCATCGGGATGAGCTTTTAGTTAATTTTTTTGATCAAGGCTCTTATGTTTCCATAAGCTACCTCAAACTCTTAAAACTAAAATTTCAAGGCTCTTATGTCTCCATAAGCTACCTCAAAAATCTTTTTTTTTTGCTGTTTTTGTGATTAACGAGGCATTTTTAAGATTTGAATATCAAATTTCGTATCTTTAAGCTGTAAATAAGCATTGGAACTGGCCACGTTTTCAATTTGTTCTAACAACTTTTCCATAGAGGTATCTGCAGTAGTGGGTGTCGAAATAGGGTGGTTAAAATTGTCATTTAATGCCACAATGCGTATTCTGTCACCCTTTTTGTAACCAATTTGCTTTTTTATATCGTTAAGAGCTGACTCTAATTTATTTTTTAAAGACTCGTGATTAAGGCCCCCTCCTACATAGTTTTCGCAACATATTTGGAAAGTGCACTGGTGAGCATTAAATTTTTTAATTTTCCGCTGATTTATAACATTTACAGACCACATCTTGACACGTCTGTACTTCACGAGTGTTTAACTGTGAATGAAGAGATTTTAGTTTGTGAACTAGCTATGTCTAAGACGCCTTGAAGCCTAGAGGTTGGGTATCCATAAACTCATCATTACACACAATCTTCCTTTTTTTGTAATCCATTTTAAATGTTTTAGTAGTTCTTTTTTTAGTAATGATATCTTTGGTATGAGTATCTCGGCCGATTTGATCATACTGTAAAATAACTTTTTTTGTAGGGTCTTCAATAATATCCTTTATAATTTGGGCATTTAGTGTCTGACTGTTCTCGTAATTTAATGTGAAACCCTTAATTTTAGTAACCTCTTTACCCTTGGCTGTTTTGTTATAATAACTTTTTGGACCAGTTGCCAGCCATTCTACAATATAATCATCAGGTTACTCGTCACTCCATTCGCCCAGCAAATCACCTGTTTCGACAGTGTTTAGGCCATCGTCTATATAGACAATTGAGTCAGTATCGAAATACGCTACAGCCTCTCCTAATCTGTCAATCATCTCGTACAGTCTTAGACGAGCGTTACTGGTCGTAAACAATGCTACAAAAATATTTGTAGATGTAGGGTCTTCAACAAAAACATCTATATAGTCGTAACTCACTTGGGCTATATAATCATTAATAAATATGGCATTCGTAATATTGATTTTATCATTCATCAAAATTTCGTACCATCTTTTGAGGTCCGTAACATACTCTGTCTGTTTCATGTTCATCCTTTGCCCAAACTTACCCATAGGCTGTTCAGACATATTTTAGCGACTGCTCTTTTGCCAGGATTTGGGGAGATTTTTTCTAAATCTAACTCTATGCCCATTTGCTCTTTTACAACTCGAGCGTATTCTTCATTAGAGGCATACGTATGTGGACTAGTTTCTAATTTTATCTACATAAAATCTTCGACATAGCCCTTAAACAAATTTGTAGAGGTTTGCTCAAAGTGCCAAACCTCATAAATACTTTGTATCTTATATCCTTTTTCCAAGGCTTTATTAATTTCCAGAGTTGTCCACGTACCAGTCAACATTCTTTCAGATTCAGTATGTTTGCACTCTTTAGGTCTATCCATTAGACACTGGTTACATAGAGGAAACATTAATTTGTCAGTTTTGACAGGTAGGACGGGGTGATATAAATTTGTAGAAGGCAATATTTGGCAATGTATCAGACCAAACCATGTGGGGTCGTATGATTCAGGTGCACGTATTTTAACAGGGTGGCCAACCGGGTAGCGGTCATAATATTGCACAGTAGGATACAAACTAACGATATCAATGTAACGGAGTTTTTTTCCTGTTACTTTTAATTTTATAGCATTTGTTCGACCACCAAAGAATGCATCACGCGGTTTTAGAGCCTCCACGATCTGAGGTTCTGGCCTTTGTTTACATTCTTTTGATTTAAGCCATTCACATTCCCATATTTCTATCAGCTGATAGCCGGCTTCTTTTATCTGAGCAGTTCTTCGCAATGTTTTTTCATGCAAGTCACCCATTGTCTCATTGTTAACATGGTTAACTGTGTCCGCCTTAAAGCACTCTGGGTGACCGTGCCAGAAACAACCGTGGTACTGATACACAGTATTCGACTCTTTATCGAAACCGTCTACTTTAGCTCCACAGATTGTGACTTCACCTCCGTTCAAAGCGTGTTGAACGCCAGAAAATTGACTAAGCCACTTGATTAATCCTTTACTGTATGTATCTCTTCGTTCTTCTTTCACAACGGCAACGGTTTTTGGCTGTAAATATTTTTATCGGTAAATAGCCATACATACACTAGCAATAGTCAGATATTGGAAAGGATCAATATTAGCTATTTCCAAAAATTCTTTGCGAAATTCCAAACAGCCCCTTCTCAGAATATCAACATCTGAATCACAGTAATCATGTAGATCCCTTTGTAAATCAAACTCGTTGTTTTTATGTGCCTCATACCATTTTAAAAATTCCTCTCTTTGCTTTGGTTTCATTGTGTTGGGCCCATATTACTTGGCATCTGGTAAACAGCCTTTATAATCTTGGTTTTCAGGAGTATTGAAAAAGTGTGGAAAATACCCTTTTTTAGCCTCTTTTAGGCCAAACGTTTTGGGGAAATTTGCCAGAGGACCACTCACGAAATTAGAGCTGTCAATTATTTTCAATTTAATAGAAGGTATTTCAAGCAACATCAGTTTTGATCCATTGTATATTGTGTAGGGCTTTATCGTATTTGCCACACAGTGCTTCAAAATAAAATAGCTGTCATAACCTTTACTATTATGTGCTACCGCTGTATAACCGCGATGTTTTTCAGATATTAGCCAACTGCAAAACTCTTCGTTATCTTTAAACGTAAATTTATTTCCATTAAAATCGTGGGCAATTATCAAATTTGGAATGTGTATACCGGTGTCTTGCATGGCCTCATAATCGAAGAATATGTAGTTTTCTGTGTAGGTACAACGTTGTATCGTTTCATCAGATAGCTTGTTACAAATGCACGGTTCTTTGCATATTATTGGCTGTTTATGCAAACTTTTACATCCCATATTTATAACATTAGAGCGTTGATTACAGTGACAAGGGACTTTACAAAAACCACCCTTGGCTGCTTTTTTCATCATATAACAATGGTGTGTGGATATTTGAACAAAATCATTACAGTTTCTACACATTGTGTAACCACACTGGTGTTTGTGATTCCTGTTACAGACCTTGTTACAGACCTTGCATTTAAATACGTTTTTGCAAGATTCTGTGTGATGAAGTAGGCAGTCGTCGTTAAAGCAAAATCTATTACAGCTCTCACAGAGAATTTTGTTTTTCATCAATAAGGAGTGTTCAGGTTGTTTGCAGATAGTGCACAAGAGTGCTTTCTTGCATTTATGCACCCTTTGGTAGGGTGTATTGCATTTCTCACAGTAAAAATTTGTACCGTACAAACCCTTTAAGCTATTAATCACGTCGAAGTGGTTACCATTTTTATATAAATATAATTTAACAGGCCTATCAACACCCTCGTATATAACACTATTGAAACTCTCGGCGCATGTAATTTTAATTTGTATATCCAACATCTTCTCAGCCTGCTTAAAATCATCCAACGTGAAGCCGTCGACATAGCATCCTCCCAGCGGACTGCAAAGCTTTTCGGCTAAAACACTCTGCAATTTTCGACCCATACGTATAGTCTTAATATCATTATTTGTTAGTTTACGGCCCAAAATCTCTGTTGTGACGTATGTAAGAGCAGTTACAATTGCTCTTGCACCACAAAGCGTATCACTGTTTTTAATCAGGGTAATGCTTTTTTTGGTGCGACGGTCCTCTGACAAATTTATCATTTTATGTCTACCGCTACCCCTAGGTATTTTAAAAATTTGTATATCAAAAATAGTGTCACTTACCATGACTTTTTCGTTAGATGTTACAATATTTTTAATTTGGTCCAACAACTTTTCTATAGAGGTATTTGCAGTGGTGGGTGTCGAAATAGGGTGGATAAAATTACGATTTCGTGCAATTATGCGAATTTTATCACCCTTTTCGTAGCCAACCTTCTTTGCATCAGTCAATGCAGTTTCCAACAGATTTTTTAAATTCTCTTGGTCGTTGCTAAGAGAACTCCCTGTATACTGATCACAAACGAGCTGAAAACTATGTAGGTACGCACAAAAAGTAGTTATGAACCTACGAGCTAAAACCTTTAATGACCATTGGTTTATTTTAAATAATTAAAGAAAAACTCAGTATTTAAAAAAATGCAATCTTACCGTAAAAGTTGATAAGAATGTCACCAGTTAAAAAAGTAAAAACTCGAAAAAATTTCGAAAAAATTCAAAATTTTTAAAATTCAAAAAAATGCAATCTTACAGACCAATCTGGCAGCAGGTTTTAACGGAAAATAACGAAAATACAGGAAACTATGTAAAAATAAAACAGTTTTTACTATTAAAATTAAATAAACTCAAAATTTCGAAAAAAATTCAAAATTTTTAAAAACTCAAAAAACGCGCACAAATTTCCTGCGACTGATAACAGCAGCAACAGCAACAGAAATGAACCAGACGCAGCAGCTGCTCTATTTTATAGGTTTTCAAAACGGTCACGTGGTACTCTCTGATAAGGAAAAAAAGGGTTTAAGAAAATGCTGATTGAGAAAAATCGGGGATGTTTATTTTCAATTTTTCGTAAAATCGGCTGACTACAATTAGTCATTTTACGAAATCCCTGTTGTAAATTATTATCTATATTTTCGAGTTGAGGTTTTCATGCTGTGATAAAAATTTACAAGCTAGTTTATTTATAATAATAATAGTATTTAATTTCAAAATTAATTATTAGAACAACACAAAATCAATTTTTCGAAAAGAGATTATAATTTTTTCAGAAAATGATAAAATTTAGGGCGTTGTTCCTTTTCAGAGACATTTCGGTAAAATCTTGCGCGAAATTATCAAGAATAGGAAATTACGTCATCGCTGTTTTTAGATAAAGATAATGAGTAAGTCTTTGGGGTTATGTAGATAATAAAAGAGGGAAATTCATTTTTATTTTTATTTACTAAAAATAAAACAATATATTTATTATTGATAGTTGTTTATTGAGATAAACTTAGATTTTTGTAGTAAAGTATTTAATTAGTAAATAATCTCTAGATACCGCAATTCGTCTGCAATTAATTCTGCTTCTTTTCCATTTAAGGCGTTGTTTTTTGATAAAATTTTAAGTCCTTCTACAAGAAAGTTTGGATCGTCATATTCGTTATAGAGGGTCCATATTTTATCCAGTAGCTGTTTGTCTACCACGCCCTTTGTGTCACTTGTGGAGAAATCAGTACGATTTTTCTTTGACTGTATGTCTTGAACCTTATGTCTTCTTTTACACTGAGATTGGTTGTCTGATATATCTTGGGTACGTGTTTAACTATTCTCGGATATATGACTTCTTTCCTGTACGTCTTGTGCATGTGTTTTGTCAATTCCGTGTAGGGTCTGTGACATTTTTCTGATTTTATCTAGGTACATTGGTTTAATAATTTTTTCGTATTTTGACGAATGAGATTGATGACGTAGTCGACCTCGTCCATCCTTGTGGACGCCTGATATGTCTAAAAGAGCTTTGTAGATTTTTTGATCGGCAAGCGTATATTGTGTCGGTTGCTTTGAAAACAGCATTTCGTAGACACCCTGCGTAGGTTTAAACTTGTGTGAGTCCATCTGAATGATATCTTTATCAAACTCAATTGTTTTATTTCCAAGCGACCATTCTCCCGTAGGCCAGTTGAACTTTGGCCCGTATATTTGATCTGTATTTCCTAAATCTTGAATATATTTTTCAAGACTAATAATGTTATTTTCATAAGATATTTGATTATGTTCCTCGTCTGTTGATTAATTGGCCAGTGAGTCATTTTCGTTGAGTTCTGTTTTAGGGACTTTTTCGTTCACATATTTGGCTATTTCTTTAAGAGGTGTAGTTATTGGTTTAAACGTTGATTCTAGTAGGTCTGTTTCATCAGCTTGCATTCTTTTGAGAGCTTTGTACTTTTCTCTCACAATCGCTGCGAGTTTTTTTACTTGAACCGTTCTGCTTGAAGGCCTGTTAACAAATGACTTCTCGACTTTGACTTCTTAATTTATACCCTTGTTGTGTACGTTTCTGACTCTCTGTGCTATACACTGCTATGCTCTGCTACGCTCTATTATAATGCTCTGCAACGCTCTGCTACGCTCTGTTATAATGCTCTGCTACCCTCTGCTACTCTCTGTTATAATGCTCTGCTACGCTCTGCTACCCTCTGCTACGCTCTGTTATAATGCTCTGCTACGCTCTGCTACGCTCTGCTACCTTCTGCTACGCTCTGCTATGATGCTCTGCTACGCTCCTCTCTGATGCTCTGCTACGCTCTGCTACCCTCTGCTATGATGCTCTGCTACGCTCTGCTATCCTCTGCTACGCTCTGCTATGATGCTCTGCTATGATGCTCTGCTACGCTCTGCTACGCTCTGCTACGCTCTTCTCTGATGCTCTGCTACGCACAATCCCACATTATTTTTTAAAATTTCCTTGCACAGGTTTTTTAATACCTAGTTACTTAAATACTTATACGTTTATCATATCATGAAAAGAGTAACCGCAAAGTTTTACTATCAAGCTTTTCAGTTTCGTTTTGTATCTATGTAACGATGGTTGACTTTTCAGTTCTGTTTTGTATTTATGTAAGGATGGCTGAGTGTGAATTTCTTTTTCGTATTAATATTTTGTCTAAGAATTTTCAGAATATTAATTTAAATGTAAACTTTTTAGAATTGTATCAAGGAATAGATGCTGTCTATGCAGATTTTGTAATCAACAATCCCTTCTTTAGTGCCGAAATGTGTTTAGGTAATAACTACGGAATCGGAGATTTATTACAATTACAATTCTGTATTGACGAAGTAGTGTTTTACGTGGTAAATTTTCACATCAACGAAGATCAAGTTGAGGATGTACATTTTGAGGGGTTTTTACACCTTCAAGTACTAATGCTCTATTTAATATTTAATTTCTCAAAGGTAAGAATTTTAATACCATTTTTATAAAAGGGTAGGAAAAAGTCTCCTAATTGTTTAAATGTTAAACGTAACGATAGACTGGACGAGAACCTGGGTTTTGTTGTCTATCGGGGTGATAGAATTAAAATTAATATTTTTTTCCAATTTATTCTACGTAATAACTTTTATAAAAATATTTTTTTTATTATACTTAACAGAAAATACTACATTTTCAACTGTTTATAAAATACAGTAAATATGACATTTTCGGAACAGCGCACGGAAATTTTTTCCCGATCCCTATTTCCGTGCGCTTAATAATAAACATATGTAATATGTCTATAGCAACGATTTATTTATTAATGACATTTTATTTTCTGTCAGTGAAAATTAAGTATTTATGTATTTATTACATTTTGCAAAAATGAATTCAGATTGTGAAGAAAATCGGGATATTCCCAAAAATATCTTACAACGAGCGGCAGAAGTGAGTGCAGATTGATTACCAGTGAAATCCAGGTTGAGATATGAACAAGAATATAACAGTTTTACCGAATGGCGGACTCAGAAACGAATCAAAATTGTGAGTGACGATATTCTTTTAGTATATTTTTCTGAAAAAGCCAACACTATGAAATCCTCCACTTTATGGAGTCGATTCTCTATGTTAAAGAGTTGTTTGGCAATAAAAGAAAATACTCACCATCAATATCCAAAAACGATTGCTTTTTTGAAACGACAAGCTGTAGGATATATACCAAAGAAATCCAAGATTCTTACAGCAGAACAAGTAACCAAATTTTTATGTGAAGCTTCAGATGGAGAATATCTACTAGCAAAAGTAATTTTAGTGTTTGGCATCTTCGGTGCATGCCGCAGAGATGATTTAATACGTTTGAGTTTGGATGATGTGGAAGATAATGGGCGTTTCCTTGTCGTGTTCTTACGAGATGGAAAAACTCACAGGTCAAGAAGTTTTACCATTACCAATGAAAATTGCAAATTCGATCCCTGTACAATTTACCGTAAATACGCAGATCTCCGCCCTAAACATATGGAGAGTAGAAGATTATTTGTTGCATACCGAAACCAAAGATGTTACGCTCAACATGTTGGGTGCCATACTATCAGTGGTATTCCAAAACTTGTTGCAAAATACCTAAAACTAAAAAATCCCGAAGAATATACCGGACATGGGCTAAGGCGCTCTTCGGCAACCATGTTGGTGGAAAGCGGCGGTGATTTGCTCACTTTGAAAAGACACGGAGGATGGCTTTCTTCCAATGTAGCAGAAGGATATATAGAAGAGTCCATACAAAGAAAAATTGAAGTATCACGGAAGTTGTTTAGCCCTTGTAACTTGGAAACTACAACATCTGTAACAGTCAATCAAGAGAACCAAAGCACACACGAACACTCCGCTTCAACATCTTTAGCAGAGTCTTTAGTTCAACAAAAAGAAATGCAAAAGGGATTGAGCTTCAACAATAATACGAATTGTACAATAAATATTACTATTAATAATAACGGTTCTGTCCAAAATTAATTTTCTTAGAATTACCTACTTGTATTTTTTTTGTTGAGTTGTATGTACTTACATTTTTACTGTTTTAAAAATAAAAATAAATATTCCCGATTTTCTTAATAATTTTTTGCGATATTTTTTGTTTATGTTGATTTCAGGTACCTAAGTATAATAAAAAATATCGTTCATTACTCGTCCAAAAATGGATTTTCCGTTCTTGCATGACTTCCCGTGTTCGGCTGCGCCTCACACGAGAATTTGTCACGCGCGCACGGAAAAATCCTCATTTCTGTACTGGTAATGAAATATACTATTTAGTAAAACCGTCTCCAGAGTTACTTTTTTATGGTTTTGTGATAGACCGCACCCATATCTATTTCCTGTTAACATATCCTCCTTACAAAGTTGTGGTCTGGGAAAATTATGGAGTATTTTTTCAACAATTGATAAGGAGTATAAAAGCTACTGTTTTGTAACTAAGACCCTAAGACGTTTAGTTTTCGTTTTATTTAAGAATCTACAACAACAGAATGGTATGTATATTTGTTACTTTATATCAAATATTACCAGTTGCTAAAATTTTCGTCACATCCATTGTTTTTCTCTGCTTTTAATACGTTTGGCTGAGTTGTACCCGGCTGGGTTAGAAAATATGCCTGCTTTCTTTAACTCCAATAAGACTAAACATCCAAATTTAGTTTTAGACCCTTCTATAGTGTCTTTATGTTTAAGATTAGTTATGACTCCTGTTCGTCACTCAAATGCAGAGAAATAATCATCGATTGTTTTTCTCTTCTAATATTTTTTAAGCTATACGTGTTAATATTTTGTCTGAGAATTTTCAGAATATTAATTTACACTTATTAATTAGAGGTAAACGCTTTATACGCTTCAGACACCTCTTTCACAATAACATTAGATTTATCAACAATGTTACTCATACTTGTAAAATAAAAAGACTTACAAAAAATTATTTCTTAACTATTTCAAATGTATCGGAGGGATTAGCTTTCCCCAATTTTGCTTTATATTTTGATATAATAAGTTGTCCATATTAGCATCTGTGATCATTTTCGTCGATATAGGTTGGTTAAAATTGTGATTTCGTGCAATTATTCTTATTTTATCACCACCCTCTTAATCAGACAGTTTTTTATCTCCAAGAGCACCCTCCAAAGTGTTTCTCAAAGAATGACCCCATTCAACGTTCCAGTTTATTTGGAAAGAATGTGTGTAGGACTTATATTTAGCAATATAACGCTTACCAGTTACATTTAATTGAAACATAATCACTGATAAAAAGGTATAATTAGCTACTGTGTAAAAAGTATATTCACATCCTTTTTACCTTTTTGTACGAGATGTCGTGTCTGTCGGTGTTTGGACTGGCAGGGGTTGTTGGTGGGAACTACCTTTTCACCCTTATCCTTTAGTGATATACTTTTTTTGGGCCTCGTCAGTACAAGGTATATGTTATCTGCCATATATTTTTTTGTTTACTTTTATAAACTGCTATCTTCATATGGAAATTTAGTTGTAAATCTAAATTTGTTTATAAAAACATCTTTAAGTTTAGTTTCGTCAATTAATAAATCTAATGCTACTAATTTAGAAGTTACTCTTTCCAAATCTTCTTTAAGTAGTATTTTGATATCTTCCACATTTGCATTCGGTTCTCTTAGGTTTTACAGTTTTTTTCACTAATATATTAAACTATTTTTGTTTGTTTGATGTTGTTATCTATCTAATTGCGGTATGGTCGTTGTCTGACCATATTAGGGGTTCTTACACTACCCTAAAAGAACTTCTATGACAAAACATTTTAATCACAATAATGATTAAATACTTATTTTACTTACATTTTCTTCAGAATCTATCGAAATATCGTATAATTCTTCTAAATCATGCTTCTCTCCAATTGATGTAAGAAAATTTGATCCTTTATTAAAACTTACACGTAACCTATCTATACTATCTACTATCTATACTATGTAGCATGTCTTAAAGCATTTCGAATTTCTTTGAAGCTTTTGCACATTTTATAATGCCTTCTCTAGCTCGCTGCTCATCATAATTTGCGGTTATTAACCCAAAATATTTTGGGTTGCCATATTTTTTACTTAGTTTAACCATCATATTAGCAAAACTTTTTTTAATTTCATTAGTCATCATGATTCTAAATGTACTTGTAATACAACACGCCACAAGAGCATCTGAAGTTATTGTTGCAGGGGTAAAAGTTGAGTGGATATGTGTCGTGAAAAATTATTGAATTTTTAATGTAGGTGTTGTGTGTTTCCAAAAACTTTTGTGGTATGTAGGTATGTTGCCAGAAGCTGTTGACGGAATTTCAGGCATGAAATTCTTCAGTGAAGTTCAATATTTGAGGAGTTTTTGAGAGGCTTTTTATTATGAAATCGTACTGATTTTTCAGGTTTAAAAAGTTAGAAGTAATATTAGTAATGTCATAGATATGTATAAAAGTCTAAAAATTTGTTTGAATTTGAGCCGTTCCTAAGTGGAGTGAAAGGAGTCCGGGATTGTCATTTAAGTCGTGGAATTTGGACGTGTCTCTTCTTGTGTCAACGTTTGATGTCCAGAAGATGAACCTGTAACGGGAGGCTTTTTTAATTCTTTTATGTGAATGATTTCTGTCTGGTTAGTTTGTTTTTTATATTTTACAGTTTTTCGTAAGATCTCTACTCGGTTTCTATCATGAATTTTTATAATTTCATAAGGGCCAAAAAATGGTGGATCTTTTTTGTTTCGTATCTGTGAGTTAACTTTATAAACTATTTGTCCTATTTTAAATTCCGGGTTTGTTTCTCCTTTGTCATTTCTTTTGTTTATTACTTTAGTTTTGTTGTTGGTCAAATTTTGATTAACGTTTTGATAAACGTGTTTTAATTTTTCCTTGTGACTGTTGATATAGTCCGAATAAAAGTTTTCAGATAGAAATAGTTCGTTAGGGTTTCTGGAGTCAGTGTGTCCGAAAGTGAGTTCAAATGGGGTGAATTTTGTAGAGCTGTGTATGGAGTTATTGTATGCTATAAGTGCATAGTCCAATAAATCGTCTTCGTTCGGATACGTTTGTTGTAAGAGTCGTAAATGTTCGATTAAAGTGGAATGTAATCGTTCAGCTATCGAATTAGATTCGTGTGACCAGGGGTTGTGAAATGTACTTTAATTTTGTGTATGTTTAAAAGGTCTTTTATTGTTTCGTTGTTAAATTCTCTACTTTTGTCTGCTACTATTAATTGTGGAATTCCGAAGGAAGTAAAATACTTTATTAGCGATTTTGTAATGTAAATAGCATTTTTACCTGGTATGAAATATGCCTGTGCGAATTTAGTAAATGCGTCTGTACTAGTCAAATATTTTTTGCTGTTATATGTAAAAACGTCTATGTGTACAACTTGAAATGGTCTACTGGCAGTTTCTGTCAACATTAATGGGACGTAAGGGGTGTGTCGGGCGTATTTATTTTTTTGACAAATACTACATCTATATATATATATATATATATATATATATATATATATATATATATATATATATATATATATAAAACTCAAAGGTGACTGACTGACTGATTGACTGACTGACATAGTGATCTATCAACGCAGAGCCCAAACCGCTGGACGGATGGTGCTGAAATTTGGCATGCAGGTAGATATTATGACGTAGGCATCCGCTAAGAAAGGATTTTGATTAATTTCACCCCCAAGGGGATAAAATACGGGATGAAAGTTTGTATGATCTATCAACGCACAGCTCAAACCGCTGGACGGATGGGGCTGAAATTTGGCACGCAGGTAGATGTTATGACGTAGGCACCCGCTAAAAAAGGATTTTGAATAATTCCACCCCCAAAGGGATAAAATTGGAGATGAAAGTTTGTATGAAACTTTGTCAATTTTAAACCGATCAGGTTGAGATTTTGCATGAATATAGCTACTATTACTTAGGCATCCCCCAAGAAAGGATTTTTGGTAAATTACACCCCTAAAGGGATAAAATAGATGATGAAAGTTTGTATGAAAGTTTGTCAATTTTAAACCGATCGGGCTGAGATTCTGCATGCATATAGCTAATGTAACGTAGGCATCCCCTAAGAAAGGATTTTGATTAATTCCACCCCCAAGGAGATAAAATAGGGGATGAAAGTTTGTATGAAACTTTGTCAATTTAAAACCGATTGGGCTGAGATCTTGCATGCATATAGCTACTATGACGTAGGCATTCCTTAGAAGGGATTTTAATAAATATCATCCCTAAGGGGATCCAATAGGGGATGAAAGTTTGTCAATTTTAAACCGATCGGGCTGAGATTTTGCATGCATATAGCTACTATGGCGTAGGCATCCTCGAATAAAGGATTTTGATTATTTCTACCCCTAAGGCGATAAAATAGGGGATGAAAGTTTGTATGAAACTTTGCCAATATCAAACCGATCGGGCTGAGATTTTGCGTGCATATAGCTACTATGACGTAGTCATTGCTTAAGAAAGGATTTTAATAAATTCCACCCCTAAGGGATAAAATATGGGATGAAAGTCTGTATGAAACTTTGTGAATTTCAAACCGATCGGGCTGAGATTTTGATTGCATATAGCATGCAAGTTTTAATAGTTTTAAAATAATAATAGTCTAATACCACTCGCGCTTTAATGTGCGGGGTGTGTGGAGCGGTAAGGCGGTAGCACGCTGCTGCTGGTTGACATGACACTGTCGATAGACGCGTAGAATCTTGAAAATTCGAAAATAATTTTTTTCTTATTACGTAGTGGTGTAGTAAGAAATGACTTTTTTAAATTTAACTCCCAAGGATTTAAAATAGGGGTTGGAAATTTGTATGAAATTGGGTGGCCAAAAACTAAAGTTCACGCGGATAAAGTCGCGGGCGGCCGCTAGTTCATTGATATAGTTGGTAATAAATTTTTTCATATTTATCCAATAATAATTTTGTCGTAGTTCTTCAAAAGTTTCGTTAATTCCTCTGTGATTCGTTTTTCCTTCGTGATAATTTATTAGTAAAATAGTCTGTTCTTCTTCGTCTTTTACAGTGTTATTTAATTTTGTACATTTGACTAATTTTGGACCTTTTTCCGAAAAATGTTTTAAGTAACATTTGTTGAAATCATTATATAGATTTTCCTTATTAAAATAAAAATAGGTTGTGTTTTTAAGATCAATATGTTCTACTAGAAAGTCGAGAATAATTTTTTCATTATTGGTTTCTGCAATTTTGATTTTGATTATTTTATGATTTTGGTAAGATTCGTGTGTAATGTCAATTTTAGGGTAAGCATTTGGAAAAACTAAAATCTGATGAGTTTTGTTATTTATTATATCCTCTAGAATGAGTATGCCTTGATTTGTCGTTTCGTTAGCCGTTGAGTGTTGAGTCGAGTCAGAAGAGTTGTTCTCTTGAATGTCGATTTTATCTGGTGGTATTTGAATATCCGAAATAATATTAATTCTTTTTGTTTGGTCTAACTTGCTAGTTGAAGGTTGTGTGTCTAGAGGTATATTTTCGGCTAAATTTCGAAGATATTCTGGAATATCTTGATCTACGTTTCCAGCGTTATTTGCTACTGATTCGTTTTCTAATGCATTAATTGAAATTCGCGATAAGCCATCTGCGTTTGTATTATGTTTGCCTTTTTTATACATAATTTTGTAATCAAATTCCTCTAATTTTAGTCGCCATCTAACTAATTTTGAATTTGGTTCCTTTAAATTGAATAGCCAGGATAATGGTTTATGATCGGTATAAATGTAGAATTTTCTTCCGTAAAGGTAAGGTCTGAAATGTTTACAAGCCCAAACTATTGCTAACAGTTCTTTTTCTATAGTTGAATAATTTGTCTCTGATGTATTTAGAGTTCTTGAGGCATATGCTATGGGGCGCTCATTTGGGACATTCCCTTGTGATAACACAGCACCTAGAGCAAAATTGCTTGCGTCTGTTGTCAGAATAAATGGTTTTGTAAACTCTGGAAATTGTAAAATAGGGTCGTTTGTTAGAATATCTTTACATGTTTGAAAACAGTCAATAAAGTCTTTGTCATGAACTATTGATACACCCTTTTTAAGGCATTTTGTCATTGGTTTCGTAATTTTGGCAAAGTCCTGAATAAAACGTCTGTAGTATCCTAGTAATCCTAAGAAACTTTTGATTTCTGTTTGGGTTTTAGGAATAGGGAAATTTTTGATTGCTTGAATCTTGTCGGGATTTGGTTTTACACCATGAGGGGTGATTACATGATACATAACTGTTTTTTGTAGGAGTTCTGATTTGTCTAATTGTACTTTAAGGTTGCTTCTTCTAAGTCTTTCAAATATTGTTTTTAGTTTCTCTAAATGTTCTTGTAATGAAGTGCTATAAATTAATATGTCGTCAAGGTATACTATGCAAGTTTCGTCTGTTAGTCCTCATAAAACATTATCAATGACCCTTTGAAAGGTCGAAGGAGCATTTTTAAGTCCAAAAGGCATTCTTTTAAAATGAAAATGTCCTTGTGGCGTGCTAAAAGCAGTTTTTTCAACATCTTCTGGGTCCACTTCAATTTGATGGAAACCACTAGCAAGGTCGAGAGTCAAAAAATAATTAGCTCTTCCTAACCTGTCAAGAATTTCTGTAATGTTAGGTGATGGATATTTGTCATCTACTGTACGTTCATTTAATTTTCTATAATCTATGACTAAACGCCATTTTCTTTTTCCTGTCGCGACGAGTTTTTTCGGTACAATCCAAATAGGAGAGGAAAATTGGGAATTAGAATCTTCGATAATACCTTCGTTTAGCATTTTTGTTACTTGTCTTTTTACTTCGTCGCGATGTATTTCTGGGAAACGATAAGATTTTGTGTATATAGCAGAGTCGTCAGTTAATTTTATTTTGTGTTTAATTTTATTAGTAAAACTTAAAGGAATACCTTCACAATAGAAGATATCTCTATATTGAAAACAAAGTTTTTTAAGTGATTCTACTTCTTCTTTATTGCAGTGATTTAACCTAATATTTTTCAAATTTTCTTTTAACATTTTATCATTGTTTATGGAAATTTCTTCATCTGTTTCCATTTTTCTTATAAAATTTACTTGTAATAAATCTATTGGTTCTACATCTAAAGGTTCTGAGATATTTAGTCTTACAGGATTTTCACTTATATTAGTAATGGAGGTTAAAGCAAAATTATTAGATATTTTGACTAAGGCTTTAGGTGTTTCGATTCCGTTACCGAAATCCTGATAATCTAATATACGTAGTCCTTCATTTAATTTTACTGGTAATTTAACTATTTGTTTGGTTCTACCGGGAATAATTAATGAATAATCTAAAATAGGTGATTGAATGATTTTATTAGTTTTATTGGGTTCAAAAACTATTGGCATGGTCGCTTGAGGAGTTATCAGTTGTCGTCTGTTAAGGTTAATTGTAGCTTTTAATTGATCTAACAAGTCTATGCCTATTAATCCGTCAAAATTTTCACTAAATTTAAAAACATAAAATTTATGAAATCGATTGCCACGTACTTTTAGTAAAAGTAAAATAAAATCAAATTTTGAAAATTTAAACTTTTGAAATCTCCAACTCCAGTTAAGATGGGTAAGTGGTTTCTCTACTGGCAAATTTGTGCCCAGCTCAGCCGTAGAGGGTAATTCAAAACAAAATAATGTGAGTCGCGCCACCGATTTTACGGTATAAATCGGAAACCCCTGATGGTCCAGGCACTGACCTATCTTACTGGAGATAAATAATGAATTTAAGAATCTTAATTAAAAAAAAGAAAATTGATTGAGTAACCAATGTGGTGAGTGGGTGAAGATCTGAGTAAGACACAAAGTTAGATCTATCAATTATATTCACAAAAATAAATAAATACCCCCCCCGCACAATAAACCCAACAATTGAGTTATACAATTTATAAAAATATATATATAAATGAAATAAAGAAAATTAGCGATTATCAGAAAATTTGTTCCACAATAATGTCAAAACCCTGGCAGATTTAATTATGAGTGATCACCCAGCGCAATATGAAAGATTTAAAAATTAAAAATTACTATAAATAATCAATATTCGACCAACAACTTTTACAATGTCTTAATCTTAAAATTAAATTTTTGGCTTATCTGTTATCTGCAGTGCTGGTAGTGAGGCTTTTGTTATTAGCCTGCTGCTTGATGTTGGTGAGGCACAAGTTTAGCCTGATCCAGAAATATTCACCCGGTCCAAAAAGAAAACAATATTCGCCAGGTCCAAAAGCAATTGTTCAGCCAATACCAAAAATAATTTCAGCCAGAACCAAAAACAATTTTACTCGCCAGGTCCAAAAACAACTAATGTTCGCCAGGTCCACAAACAAGTTCAGCCAGGACCAAAAACCCTAATCGAAAAAGCGAATTAGCCAAAAAAAATCCAAAGTTAAATTATTTAAGAAGGAAAAGTTAAACTTACAAATGTTGACTCTACTTGTTACAAAATAAAATTTAAAGATTGAATTACACACTAAATTATTTAAGAAACAAAATATATTAAAGTTACAAGTACCGACTCTGCTTAATAAAAAGAAGAAGAAAAAGCAATTTTAAAGATTAAATTACTGATAACACAAACTGAAGGTATACTATAATAATAAACAATAACAGAATTATTGATGAAATTAATACGCAAATAAATCAATTAAATCAGATGCACGTGTGTCATTATACAATTTACAATTTAGAAATCCAATTTACAAATAAAAAAAAATATACGATATAAAAATAATGGAACACAATGAAATATATTTAAATTCAAAATTCATCGATCAACTATAGTTAAAACAGGTTAAGCATATTACAAAAAATAATCATTGCACCTGATTCCAAAATTATTTACAACAGTTTATATAAAAATCAATAATAACCATTAAAACTTAAAATTAGTAATTTAGTCGGGTTTATTTATGACTGATAAATTTAATTACACAAAATGAATTTAATCATAAAGAAACGATAGATCTAATATTAACAAAGTACCATAGTTTAACGTAATATTTAGGTATGTACGTGTAGTTATTATAAGGATAATAATTTACGTGATTTTTTAGAATAAACACAGGTAAACACTTACCCTTTTATATTAAGATTAGGGGTTAGCAGCCAAACTGCGATGTTAATTCGCTAACACCCGGTGGTAAATTTCGTGATCGTAAATCGGATGTCCACGCTTGTTCGAAACGAATTCTCTTAGCAACCACACTATAAACGAATTACGATGTCAAGAAAAGGCATTATATAATTATGCATGAGGTATAACTTACCGAAGAAAGCACCATTTAATCAAATCCCAAAAATATGGATTTATCTATACGCCTACTCAAAAAAAATACCACAAAGGAATAACCAAAAATGAGGCTTAGATAAAATATATTGAAGTGAAGTTCAAAAACCCATACGGATGGCTTGAATATTGCCAAAAGAACTTTCAACTTCACAAAATGGCGTCACTTAATTCGATAGTAATACTCTAATGTGTTCGTACGATCGTTGAAATGCAAAAGGAACCACACTACGCTAATCCACGCAAACCTTACCGCGATGACACTTGTGAGTATAGAAGGGGAAATAGTGTGTTCTGTTGTGACAAAAATGACTTTGCTAAATGTTAAATTGATTTACAAAATGATGTTAAAATTAAATCGAATTCATTAAACTAAATGTATTATTAATATTAAAAGGAATCGATGCACTTATTTACTTAATTTAAAATTTTAGCTATTAGCTTAGACAGTAAAAACCCGGTATGTTTTCGACCTGACAATCAAATTCTCTACTCTTCCCACGGGTCAGGTCAATAAGATTCCCACCACACGGATCGGAACCCGTTTAGAGGCTAACAATCGAGCCGGGACATTAACTTAACTTTTAAATATATTGACGCCGATTTTTGCACGTGACAACATCCCCCTCCCTTAGAAAGGAGAAAAGCTTACTCGTAAGATTTTCAACGATGACTTGCAGATTCGTGTGATTACTAAGAGTAATTAGGAAATAAGCACACGCTAGAAATTACCATACATACCTTCATATAAGACTCAACAAAAGTAAAAGAAACATAAAATTAAAAGGAAGGTCGCAGAACCAAAAGTACCTTCACAGATTTCGAGCTAAGCTCGGGAACAAAAGCACCCAGTGCAATAAAGTTGCACCAAACTGAAACAACTTCGGTTATCCGCTTCAGAGGACCATGAGCGATGTTCCCCGAGGCGAGCAGAGGCAATGCACTCTTCCAGGGGCGACCTCGCGAAAAGATGTTCAATCGCGTCGTGGTTACACACCCCTGGACCTCACACCTTACAGAGTACAAGGTCCACTCACCCGGTTAACAACGCTCACAAGCCTCCTCCACTTCTAAACCTCCGTCAGTATATCATGAAATAAAAAAAAGGACAAATTAAAGGGTATCAAAGATTCTGATACTGCCGAGACTTCCACGGGAGGCCCCGCAAGGTCATCTGACTCTGACAGCAGTAGTGGACCCCCGCATAGTGACAGTTTTCCCTCGGGTCCCTGCCGACGAGCAATCTACCTCCCACTGACGGAGCGTAACCAATGCGGTTCCACTTAAGGCGACACCCCGTGCAGCCCCGGCACCCACCAGAGCCTAAGGCCATAAACAAAGAAATCGCGGAGGGACATTTTGGGCCGAAGCCCGGGACCTGAAGGGACCCAGTGTGATAAAGCCCACACCAGACTAAAACGAATCAGAAGGATCCGGTGACAATTTGGAAGTGTACCTGAAGGGTACATCCTAAATACAAATAACAGCAAGAATGAACTAAACCCAACACCTAACATTGAACAGTACTCCAAAAAAAACAAAAAACAAAAACCAAAAGGCATCTGGCTCCAGTCAACCTCGGGACAACCAGTACAACTAGCAATTAAGGACCAAAGAGAAGGAAAAGAAAGGAGTAAATATATTTACCTGATATTAAAAGAGATGGAGATGGAAGGAAAAAAAAGTTGGGATTAGATACAGAGAGAGAGAAAAAAAAGAAAAGAGAAATAAAGGTATTAGTAACGAAGAAAATGAATAACGGAAGAGGATTCAGTGTACGGAAGATAAGACAAGATAAGGTAAGAAAAGTTACGACAAAACTGAATCCTAAACTGTTAAAGTCAACGATGGTCATGTTGAGGAGAAAAAAAAAATAATGTGTTGGATCCAAGTACGAAAGATAAGATATGACAGTAATATGATTTCTACTAATCCGACTCAGAGAATTCCTCTACAAATCCCACAACTAGGTTTTTCCCACTGGACACTCAATAACCCAAACTAAAAGCCAAAACGCAAAAGGATTCAATGGTCCAGTCGGAAAATATAGGTTAGGGTCTCAAAAATCCACAATTAAGTGACATAGATACACTAAAATTGAAACCAAAACCATGAGGTTACTACTAAAGTCGGTGATGACTAATACGAAAGCAGGTAAATGAAACAACAAAAGGTACGATAAAGATAAGATAATAAAGATAAGATAACGTACAAGATATTCGCTACAGCGCAAGGCGAAATAAACCACGAAACTTGGATCCAGTTGTGTTAAGGTTAGGGGACTCTTACCCACTCCGCCTGGAATATCCTCGGGTGGTGAAATTCTTAGGCCTCCAGCCACAAGGCACGCAAAAGAGATCAACGATGGGATTGTCGAAAAGATTGGATTCAAGACGATAGGTAAGATGGAATAACAATAAAACAACCCAAAGTATAACGAAGCTTGAACCCAAAAGTGTTAAGGTTAGGGGACTCTTACCCACTCCGCCTGGAATATCCTCGGGTGGTGAAATTCTTAGGCCTCCAGCCACAAGGCACCCAAAAGAAAAGAAAAGAAAAGATAAGTGAACAAAATCAAACTAAATGAAATAGGAAATTAACTGAAAATAATAGTAAAAGTAAAGATGAGGGAAAATAATTCAGCGAAAAGGAGATAGAAAAAAAAAAAAATCCTAAATATATCGTTATTTAAGGTTCCAAGTTTGGATCACAAAATGGTTTGAGGTCTTGGACATGCCAGACGCCTTTTTGATTACCCTGTTCGTCCTGTAGTTCATAAGACCAAGAGCCACACTTTCTTTTTATGATATAGGGACCTACATAAGCGGGAGCTAATTTTGCGCTGTAATACTTTAGCGCGTCCGAAAGAACTTTATTCCGACGCCACACCTGATCTCCGCAATTGAAAGATACCGGTCGCCTACGTAAGTTATAGCGATTAGCGTTATGAGTTCTCGTTGCCGCAATACGTTGTTTTACTTGTTGGTACAACTTAACAAATCCATCCTGACGACTTTTAACGTAAGTATCCAGAGTAGGTGTTGCGATCGATGTCTTCGCTCGATGATCTGTCCCATAGAGTTTATGTTCTTTCCCGAAAATGAGGTAGTAAGGACTGTACTTTGTAGTTTCGCTAGGTGTTGTCCTTATAGCACAGCCAATTTCGTTTAGATGTTCATCCCAGGTCCTATGATTGTCTTGGTTAACATATGTTCGCAGCATGGTCTTAATTATCCTATTATGGCGTTCGGTGGGATTAGCTCGTGGGTTATAGGAGGCGGTAAAGAATATCTTGGTGTTGTATCTCTCGCATAATTTGCGGAACTCATTCGATTTCATCTGTACCCCATTGTCACACGTCACAGTCATTGGTGTTCCGTACAGTAAGAAGAAAGCTTCCATCGTTTCGACTAGTGACTTTGCAGTAGCCTTCCGGCAGGGATACAGGAAGACAGACTTGCTGAAATAGTCTGAAACTACTAAAATGTATTGGTAGCCGCGTTTTGAACGTGGTAGCGGTCCGATGTAGTCCAAACTAATAGCTTGAAAAGGTTCCGTAATCTCCGGTCGATCTCCCATCAATCCCGCTGGTGGTTTTTGCTCCACTTTGTTCTGAGCACAGCATTTACATGTCTTCACATACTTAGTCACGTCTGCTCTCATTTTGGGCCAGTAATAACCTTGACGGACTTTCCCAAGGGTCTTGAATACTCCCATATGTCCTGAAGTAGGAATATCGTGACAACGTTTTAGGATGGATAAACGCTCGTCTTTTGGTACCACCGTCTTCCAGTTGTCCATGGAAGGAGAGAAGTTCGGGATGGTCGGTTTCATCAATTTGAGAAGTACGTTGTCATGCACTCTCCATAATGGATATTTTCTCGGATTATCTTGAACCTTCCTTAACATTGAGATATACCATTTATCCGTCGTAGTCGAGGAGGTTGTGCAGCAGGTATTAGATGAATTTACCGAATCAATGAGTTCTGGCACAGCTCGAGAAAGGAAGTCGGGGACTATGTGGTCTTTACCCTTCCGGTGTATTAGTTTATAATCGAATTGTTGAAGTCGTAACTGCCAACGTGCAAGCCTGCCCTGAGGGTCTTTTAGTCGATGTAGCCACAAGAGTGACGCGTGATCCGTGATTACTGTAAAGTGAACGTGATCCAAGTAGTGTCGCAATTTTTCGACGGCCCAAATAACAGCCAGGCACTCCTTCTCCGTTACTGAAAGCTTCATTTCCTGCTTCGACAAGGATCTGGATAGGTAGCAGATCACCTTCTCTCCCTCTTCGAATTGCTGAGACAGAACAGCACCAAGACCATAGTTGGAAGCGTCGGTATGAAGATAGAAGGTTTTCTCGAAATCAGGAGCTGTCAAAATAGGAGCTGTAACTAGACACTCTTTCAGGGCGTTGAACGAATTCTGACAATCACGTGTCCAATGCCAACTGGCGTTCTTCTTTGTCAATTTTAATATAGGGGCCAAAAGAGAGGAAAAATTGGGTACAAAGCGTCTATACCACGAAGCGGTCCCTACAAACCGACGGACTTCATTGACATTCCGCGGCGGGGGTATATTCACGATTGCCTCTACTTTCTCCGGATCTGGACGTAACCCTTTATCATCCACGACGTAACCCAAATACTTTAGTTGTGGTTTGCAGAAATGGCACTTTTCCTTCGAGACTACTAATCCTGCTCTTCTTAGACGGTCGAATACTTCTTCCAGTAGTTTGAGATGATCATCAAAAGAGTTAGATATGATGATGATGTCATCCAGATATACCATAACGTTCGGTTCTAGTTCTGGGCCTAAGATGGTATCCACAATTCTTTGCCAGGTGGCAGGGGCGTTCGATAGCCCAAATGGCATTCGACGGAACTGGAACAAACCTCTCCCAGGTACTGTAAAAGCTGTATATTCCCGGGATGCCTCACTTAGTGGTACTTGCCAGAACGCTGATTTTATGTCTATTGAGCTAATATAACGCGTGTCTCTCAATCTATCAAGAATGGTTGAAATGTAAGGAATAGGATAGGCGTCCTTACGAGTCGCAGCATTTACTTGTCGATAATCGACGCAAAACCGAAAGGTGTCATCTTTTTTGCGAACCAAGCATACTGGGCTGGACCATGGGCTATTAGATCTTTCGATAACTCCTAGACTTAGCATCTCGGTTATTTCGTCATCTATGATCTTCTGTTTATATGGAGAAACCGGATAGTAGCGCTGTTTAATCGGTCGGGTTCCGGGCTCTAGGATGATTTCATGTTCAGCTACTTTACAGCAACCGAGACCAGTACCCATCGCAGATATCTTCTGTTCGACGATTTCCTCCAAGTTTTTCTTCTCCTCGGGAGTAAGATGATCTATCCCTTGGACTAGAGCTACATCTACATTGATTGGAGATTCCGAGAATCGCCAGACATCCTGCTTAAGATCGGGGATGATTTCCATCGCTCGCCAGAAGTCTATTCCCAAGATGAGGTTGTGGGAAAGTTGAGGTAGTACTAAGATGTCGATCATGCGAGTCTTATCCATCAGTGTGACAGGTGTTTGTATATAACCGATGCTAGCACATGATTCACCATTAGCTACGGTGCAGGTAGTAGATTGTTTCACGAGTTTTAAACCTAATTGTAAAAGTATTTCGTAACCTGCTAGTCCGACGATAGTACGACTAGCACCCGAATCGAGTAATCCTAAAATAGGGTAGCCAGATATATTTACGCTTAAATAAGGTCGTTGGTCACCTTGAGCGTGCGCGATTACATAGTCGAGTAATGTTTTGCGGGCTATATCTAGTGAATTGGTCGTTGGAGTAGTATGGGGAAGAAGGTCACGACCTAACGGTTCTCCCTCGATCCGTTTCCCGAACCAGAACACTTGGGACAAGATCTTACAGTTACGTTCCGCGTTCCGCAGCGATAACAATGGACATTGCGCGGATTTGGGCAGTTCCGACTTGTATGACCCGTTTGTTGGCAATTCCAACAAACTACATTTCTGGTTGGTGGCCTATTGCGAGGAGGATCGATTTGATATTCGGCTCCGATGATCTGGGCGTACTTTCTACGAAGGCAAAATCCGGTTCTACGAATTGGTTCTTCCTCCAGGACGGTGGAACATATGAGTCGACTCGATGTTTCTTGGTCTCCAGCTTTAAACATTCGGTCTCCAACTCCTCAAGAGTTGTCACCACAGGAAGTTGGGTAGTATAGAACGGTGACAGGTTTCGTGAAATAATATCCAGCTGGACTTCTTCCGTCAGTCCTCCATGACGTCGGAACAACATCTGCATGCAGGTTAGGTAGTCGATTATACTTTCTGAAGTATCCTGCGTTCTATCAAGCATCTCGCGGAATAACCGAGTTCGATAGTCTGGTGGCTCGAAATGGCGTCGAAGCAGGTCTGATAGGCTGGTCCAATCGACGAACCTATGAGAGTTGGCTCGATACCAATGCAGAGCTTTGCCTGAAAACAGGTCGATGGCACTGTCGAACAGTTGTCGTTCTGAAATGTTGCGAGCCCTTCGCAGTTCCTGAACTCGCTTAAGAAAGTTATGAATGGATGTTTTCCCTTCTCCGTCAAATTTGAGGTTCCACTTATCGATGGTATGAGGTTTCGTTCTTGGTGGTGAATACGATGCCATCGTTGGTAGCCTTGAGTGTGAAGCGGTAGGTGTGGAAGTGACGTTATCCCCCGGTTCTTGCAGGATGTGGCTCAATTCCGGATTTTGTTTGCTTACCGATTCCAATGTATCCAGGGCTGCTAGTGCTTCCATGATCCACTTCGTTCTCTCCTTCCGTTCGTCCTCGTCCAATCCAGTCTCCGGTATCCGATTTACCCGTTGGTAGATGTGCACCAATTTAGAAAGTGTGGAGTGATACTTCGTTTGGGAATCCTCGCTTCCAGCGGTCGGCATTGCCTTTTTTGCCTGTTCCAGGGAGGTTTTAATTTGCTTAAGTTCATCTTCGAATGCAAAGGAATAAGGAGGAGCGGTGAATGTTCCCGTTTTTTCCATCTTTAAGATGGGTCGCAAGGTAGCACGTAACTGATCCACTGTTTGTGTTGATTCGGCAGTTATTCCACGCACCGCGAGTTCATACATTAACATGTCCTTCTTTAGATAAGAAATATCCATTTTATAATCCATGGTTTATTAAAATTACGATAAAAATTCAACGGTAACAACGATAATTTAAAACGATTAATACGATAATTTTTCCCGCTGTATGGGATGATGGACTTCAAATAACAATAACAGAAGAAAAATACAAAGAAAGAACAAATTCACGAATAGTTGCACATCAGATAATGCGCTCTTCAACGAAAGCGTAACGATACTGTTGTTTAAGATCGCTAGGTGTTAGCGGAATTTCAATAAATGCGAAATATGTTTTAGCATAAAAAAAAATAGTAATAATAAAAATATTTGCTGTAAATACCTAAAAGTTACCAAGTTACTCAGTCTTACTCAGCTCACCAATTAAAAAGAACTTTAAAACAAGATAAAAGTGATAATTTCACACAATAAGAAAAAGTTACGCCCCAATTTAAAAAAAATCGCCCAATTTAAAAAAAAATGTGCCCAATTTAAAAAATATGCCCAATTTAAAAAAAATCGCCCCACGTTGGGCGCCAAAAATTTGCCACGTACTTTTAGTAAAAGTAAAATAAAATCAAATTTTGAAAATTTAAACTTTTGAAATCTCCAACTCCAGTTAAGATGGGTAAGTGGTTTCTCTACTGGCAAATTTGTGCCCAGCTCAGCCGTAGAGGGTAATTCAAAACAAAATAATGTGAGTCGCGCCACCGATTTTACGGTATAAATCGGAAACCCCTGATGGTCCAGGCACTGACCTATCTTACTGGAGATAAATAATGAATTTAAGAATCTTAATTAAAAAAAAAAAAAGAAAATTGATTGAGTAACCAATGTGGTGAGTGGGTGAAGATCTGAGTAAGACACAAAGTTAGATCTATCAATTATATTCACAAAAATAAATAAATACCCCCCCGCACAATAAACCCAACAATTGAGTTATACAATTTATAAAAATATATATATAAATGAAATAAAGAAAATTAGCGATTATCAGAAAATTTGTTCCACAATAATGTCAAAACCCTTGCAGATTTAATTATGAGTGATCACCCAGCGCAATATGAAAGATTTAAAAATTAAAAATTACTATAAATAATCAATATTCGACCAACAACTTTTACAATGTCTTAATCTTAAAATTAAATTTTTGGCTTATCTGTTATCTGCAGTGCTGGTAGTGAGGCTTTCGTTATTAGCCTGCTGCTTGATGTTGGTGAGGCACAAGTTTAGCCTGATCCAGAAATATTCACCCGGTCCAAAAAGAAAACAATATTCGCCAGGTCCAAAAGCAATTGTTCAGCCAATACCAAAAATAATTTCAGCCAGAACCAAAAACAATTTTACTCGCCAGGTCCAAAAACAACTAATGTTCGCCAGGTCCACAAACAAGTTCAGCCAGGACCAAAAACCCTAGTCGAAAAAGCGAATTAGCCAAAAAAAATCCAAAGTTAAATTATTTAAGAAGGAAAAGTTAAACTTACAAATGTTGACTCTACTTGTTACAAAATAAAGTTTAAAGATTGAATTACACACTAAATTATTTAAGAAACAAAATATATTAAAGTTACAAGTACCGACTCTGCTTAATAAAGAGAAGAAGAAAAAGCAATTTTAAAGATTAAATTACTGATAACACAAACTGAAGGTATACTATAATAATAAACAATAACAGAATTATTGATGAAATTAATACGCAAATAAATCAATTAAATCAGATGCACGTGTGTCATTATACAATTTACAATTTAGAAATCCAAGTTACAAATAAAAAAAAATATACGATATAAAAATAATGGAACACAATGAAATATATTTAAATTCAAAATTCATCGATCAACTATAGTTAAAACAGGTTAAGCATATTACAAAAAATAATCATTGCACCTGATTCCAAAATTATTTACAACAGTTTATATAAAAATCAATAATAACCATTAAAACTTAAAATTAGTAATTTAGTCGGGTTTATTTATGACTGATAAATTTAATTACACAAAATGAATTTAATCATAAAGAAACGATAGATCTAATATTAACAAAGTACCATAGTTTAACGTAATATTTAGGTATGTACGTGTAGTTATTATAAGGATAATAATTTACGTGATTTTTTAGAATAAACACAGGTAAACACTTACCCTTTTATATTAAGATTAGGGGTTAGCAGCCAAACTGCGATGTTAATTCGCTAACACCCGGTGGTAAATTTCGTGATCTTAAATCGGATGTCCACGCTTGTTCGAAACGAATTCTCTTAGCAACCACACTATAAACGAATTACGATGTCAAGAAAAGGCATTATATAATTATGCATGAGGTATAACTTACCGAAGAAAGCACCATTTAATCAAATCCCAAAAATATGGATTTATCTATACGCCTACTCAAAAAAAATACCACAAAGGAATAACCAAAAATGAGGCTTAGATAAAATATATTGAAGTGAAGTTCAAAAACCCATACGGATGGCTTGAATATTGCCAAAAGAACTTTCAACTTCACAAAATGGCGTCACTTAATTCGATAGTAATACTCTAATGTGTTCGTACGATCGTTGAAATGCAAAAGGAACCACACTACGCTAATCCACGCAAACCTTACCGCGATGACACTTGTGAGTATAGAAGGGGAAATAGTGTGTTCTGTTGTGACAAAAATGACTTTGCTAAATGTTAAATTGATTTACAAAATGATGTTAAAATTAAATCGAATTCATTAAACTAAATGTATTATTAATATTAAAAGGAATCGATGCACTTATTTACTTAATTTAAAATTTTAGCTATTAGCTTAGACAGTAAAAACCCGGTATGTTTTCGACCTGACAATCAAATTCTCTACTCTCCCCACGGGTCAGGTCAATAAGATTCCCACCACACGGATCGGAACCCGTTTAGAGGCTAACAATCGAGCCGGGACATTAACTTAACTTTTAAATATATTGACGCCGATTTTTGCACGTGACACGATTTACTTTAAAAATATGAAAAACTGGAATATTGACTATTTCGTTGTGTGAAGAAATACCATGTGCTGTTTGGATATTAAATTTTGTTTTTAAAATAAAGTTTCGGTAATATTTATTAGCTAATTCGGGATTTATTAGACTTTTTGCGCTACCTGTGTCTAATAAAAATCGAGCGTTAATTTGTGGGACGATAATGAAAGGTAAATTTGCTTTAATAGCATTTACGGGTATCATCTCGGGTTCTGAGATGTTGGGGTCAAAGTAAAATTTACATTATCATTCTTTTCGCACGGATTATGATTAGAATCATCATGTTCACATGAGTTTATGTGGTTTTCTGATAAATTGTTATCATAGGTATCATATTGAATTTCTTGTGGATACTGAGAATATGAACCTTGTACATATGGTTCGTTATCGTGGGAATTATTATATTGTTCGAAAGGATTTGAAAACTGAATTTGATCATTAATTTGTTGATTGAAAAGTTGTGTGGAGGTAAAATTCGATTTTTGTTTAGATCCTATACGAGTATTACCAGATGATGTATCCATGGATTCTGGTTTGAATTGATTTCGAATTGTCGATTGATTGGAGGTTTGAGTAAATGTTTTAGGCTGAAATACAGAATTCTGATTCTGAAAATAGTTGTGACGTGGTTGAAAATTATTTGGGAGTGGTTGAAAATTATTTGGACGGGGTTGAAAATTATTATTGGGATAAAAGTTGTTATTTGGATTGAAATTGTTATTAAAATGTTGGGGTTGGAATTCGTGATGTTGTTGATAAGATGGTGGTCTATGTGGTATATCGTACCGTTGTATTTGTGGAGGTTGAAAAGAATTTTGTTGGAAATTTTGGCGATTTTGATGTGGGTTATTTCGTGGAATATTATTTTTTGTAGGGATAAATCTTGTAGCTGGTCTGAAAGAAGTTTGTGAATTTAAATTGTTTCCGCGTTGGGTAGAATATAAAAAGTTTTCTTCTTCTATTACTAGGCCCATTGCCTTTTCTAGGCTATCAGGGTTTCTTAATCTAATATTTGTTTGAATTGACATGGGTAAACCCCTAATAAAAGTTTTTAAGCTTAAATCATCGTAACTACGTAATCTAATTGTTTTCTCCAGAGCTGGAATATCTAAAGTATTTAATTTTGAATTAACTAAGCTTCGTGCATCTTGACAACGCATTCCAAAATTATACGGAGCTTCGTTTTTGAAAGGTCTCAATGTTATAAGGTCTTGAATTAGACAGTAAAGATCTCTCTGATCTCCAAAACTAAGGTTAAGAGCATTTTTTACTTGTGGCCAAGTATTAAGTTCTATTCTAGTACCTATTAACATTTGAGCTCTTCCTGTTAGTTTGCCTAATATAGCTCTAAGCAAAAAACTATTCAAAGCAGCATCAGTTTGACTTGCAAATTGATTAATCAAACTTTCGCAATTGCCTAAAAATATTGTTAGAGTGTGTGGATTACCATCGTATTGTGGAATGGAATCCAAATATAATTTTAATAATTGGTAATTAGTTTGAGTCATTTCGCTATCTGTTATATTATTTAATACTTCGGAAAGACTACTTAAATCTAAACTTGTTTCTGTTTCTGTCATTAACTTTTAAATAACTATATAATTTCTGTAAATATTATTTATTTTATTTTATTTTTTCTTTCAAATTCGATCGTTCGTTAATAGTAAACTATAACAAAACAATAAAACCTCTAATTACAATTATTACAAAAAAATAAAAATTAACAGGAAAGGTAAAATTGGAAAGCACTTACGCAATTATAATTATTTTCATATTCCTTGTTGCCTATAGGATCTGACAATTTTCGTTCTTCTCCCAGGTCTTCTTACTTCTAAAGTTCTTAAATCTATGCTGCTTTCAGGTTTGGACGATTTTTGTTCTTCCCCAGGACTTACTGCTACCTGTTAATTGTTCTCCTTGGACACTTACACAATTTTGTAGTAATGATACTTTACCGATATTCACTCGATCTTGCGTACCGATTAACTACTTTAGATTCGGTTATTCGGTTAATCATTAAAATGAATAAAATTACTCGCGAAATACCGTGTAATTTACCGAATTATCCTACTGACTGCGCCAGTAAAGTTTATCGTTCAAGGAAAACTGTTTTTAAAAAGCAAAAATTTTATTAACAGCGACCTTTAGCTAACAAAAGTAACTTAAAAAGTGAATTTAATTAAAAATAAAAAGAATATATAAGGTCGGTGTTGTTGCTGACGGTGCGTTTATATTTGTTCATAGGCCTGCAGTTCTCGTGACTTAACTTATATATATATAAAGACATTTATTTGTCTTAGCCCCTCATACAACTCCTATTTTTTTTAAGTTCTAGGTATGCGGCTGTGACAAACTATTAACCAAGGGGAGTCCCCAAAGGAATCCACAGAACACTTTTTAAACTGTTTTAAATTATTAAATAATAATATGTATAATTAGTTTTGATAAATAAAAAAGTAGAAATTTTTTGTCTTTTTTATATTATTTTGGTAAATTTTTGATTTTTAAAACTTAATTTTGTTTCCTAAATTATTTCTTAATTAACTTCTAAAAAGCATACACTCTTTTAGGTATAATTTCTCAATAAGTTCTTATCTAGACTACGTCATCTTTTTTATTTAGTTTTTTAATTTTAATTCTTTTAAAATAATCTGTTACATAAATCTCGTAAAACTGATATTGTTTTTTAAATTTTTACATGTCACGTGACCTAACAACGTTAAAATTTATTATAAAAAGTTAAATGTTTTATATAAACTCTTATCGTCGAATGCGGTTTATATGTTTTTCGACTCTATTGACTGGTGATATAACGAACAAACTTTGAAAATATATCTTCCGATAACGATTTGGTTACAATTTAATTCTTAACGCTTACTGAACAATTTACTGCAATAAGCTTTTTGTTATTATTTGTGAAGGGTACAAGGAGTATAGTGTCTTAAGGTAATTTTTTAAAATATTATTATGTCATTCAGCCTAAAGTTGGCAACACTGTTAACAAGATGGCCGGCCTATACGAGACCAGGTTGATACATCATTATAAATTTTTATCTCAGAGTGCGGTTTATATGTTTTTCGCCTTTATTGACTGGTGATATAACGAACAAACTTTGAAAATATACCTTCTGGTTATAATTTAATTTTACAAGCCAAGGAATTTTTTTTAAAAATATTATTAAACGTTTTATTATTTTGAAAACGATCTGAATTCTGTTGATACGATGACGTCACAAAGGGTTGCGTCTTGGCTAAGATCCCTAACTTACCGACCGACCTGAAGTTGGCACCCTGCTGCAAGGGTGTAGTGGAGGGGGGTAGCCCAAGTGGCTGGCAAGGGTTCAAAGGTCAAAAAGTGTGCTACAGTGCATCCTTCTCTACTAACAGTTTTTTTTTTATTTTAAACTTTAAATTCATGGCCATCTTTGTGACAAAATTATTTTTTTACGGCAATAGCCATATAAAAAGACCACACCCCAAAGTTACCCCGACAGGGGGTATAACTTTGGGACATTTTTGGGGCTGATTATCTTGGTAAATGAAAATATTCAAATAGTAACTTTTGTACATCTTATACATTCTTTATCGGTGTATTAAATAAATCCATTTATAATTTGATACTGCAGTAGGGGATAATTTTACGAGGTAAAACACCCAAAAATTGGACCAAGTTACCCCAAAGGTGTACGGTACATTAAAATTATAACCAATAAATTCCATATTACATTAGCAAAGGCAAATATACCTACCTATAGATACTTTGTAGCTTTTGTCTTTCATACTAGCCTATACTTTCCCTCTGATAATATTAAAATCAGAATCAAAGTCCATTTTCTTCACTTGACTGAATTCTAAGGCGTTTTCACCCCTTTTTATAATTTTATTGTCATCTATAAAAGCATTAATGCTAGAAAGTTTTAGGACATGTTTAAATGCATTATTTTCTTAACAACAAATGTTAACAAGCTCTAAAGCCGAATTAGTATGTTAAATTAACTCACCTGGAGAAAAACTAATAAAAAAACACTTAAATAGCACGTTCCTTCAACAATATATCCAACTGAAAAGACTTATTTTATCACATGCATCACGAAAACACTAAAAGCACAATTGCTTATGGGGATTTACCATCGTCAACAAAATTGTTTGGAGTCAGTACAAGCTCCGCCCATCTCTGTGACGTCAGACTTAGGCTGTCTATTAACTCGGGTACAGCGCAGCGTTGCCAAGTTGTTTCTGTCCGACAACGTGATTGTATACTTTTATATAAATTGTTGAATTTTAAACCGTTATTTGTAAATAATTAGACGGTGAAAATTTTTTATTATTTTTTTTTAAACTTATAGTAAATGTATCAACAGACTGTGAGTTTTTGGTAAGTTTCTGACAGTTAGTTCTTATTTTATAAATAACAAACGCAGGTGTCAGTAAGATAAATCATAAGTGCACTTTGGAAGATACAAATAAAAACGCTATAACTCGTCTCTTGCATTTAAATGTAAAAAGTATAAAAAATAAAACGTTGAAGGTGGATGTGTTTGTCCAAGAATAAGGAATAGACATACTGTGTCTGACTGAACACTGGTGTTCTCAGTAACAAATCTTGAAGACTAAATGGCTTCATTCATGCCAGCTCATTTTCTCGCAAAAAGCTATCAGGTGGTGGTTAGCAATATTTGTTCGTAATATTGAGTATAGACATATAAACTTACCATTAGAATCTATAGAAAAAGAATTTGAATATTTATGTATAAAATGTTATTTTAAAAATCGTAGTTTTATACTTGCATGTATTTACAGGTCAGCTTCTAGAAACATAGATGTTGAACAAATACTGGGTTTTTAAAGGAATGTGACTTGTTAGACTTTTCAAGAGCTGACATTGACTATCACAAAACTATGAACGGTGACATTTTCAAAAACTGGACTATCAATCAACTCATTCCTGCTTTATTCAATTTTCAGACAAATGTGTAGTGGTCATTGATAAATAATCATTCTGTACAACTAAACAAACCACCTACATTTTCAGCAAAAAAGAGATAATACAGGGATGGTTGAGCAGCAATAACATCGCATTTGACAAAAAAACAATTATACAGTATAATCCAGCCATAAAAAAGTAACGATAAGACATATGTAGTAAATGAAATATTAAAGCAACTACTACCACCATACCACTGTCAATATAATCCAATAGAGTTGGCATGGGGCTTTACAAAGACGTACTATAACAAAAATATTGCATCTTTAGATTCGGACAGGGATAGGGTTAAAAAAAACTTGGACAGAAGCGTTAAGACAATGTACACCAGACCTGTGGAAAAGGGGCGGTGGGGTAGTGCAGTGGAGGGTGGGATGGATGCAGAAGTTTGAGTGACTGACCGCAACTAGGCTTCTGGATCTCCCGAATCGGTATGACCCTGGTGTAATAGCCTCCCAGAGGCACACCCCGGGCAACAACAAGCTGAGAGAGGACCTGATGTCCCTCCCTCATCTTACGACTAATAATTACATCTGGTAGGGGGCAGCAGCAGTACCGGTACCGGCACTGGCAAAACCGGTTCAGGTTCGCCTGAACTTGATGGCCCATGCTGGATGTCTGGGCATCTGTCACGAGGATGAGTTGCCCAGATACTGCGGGCCCCAGACAAAGGTGTTAAGCGAACCGTGCTGAGAGTCTCGTGGCACTGGGGGCCTAATATGCAGTGTCTTTAACGGAGCCTTCTGGGAACCTGGGGGAACCCAGTCTTATGTACCCCTTACCTCTCTAAACGGGTCACTGGGGAGGTGGACCTTTAGTAACGCCGGTATTCGTAGGAACGATATGGAAGTTGTTGAAAAAAAAAACAACCAAACCATTGTTGATACGCAAGAAGAATATGACCGACAGGTCGAGAGCATTCCTGTTGCTAAACTGAACGTAGACGATCTGTCTCCAATGGAGGGGGAGAGTCTACTTAAATCTCATAATGACGGCAAGCTCACAGAAACCGAAAAGGAACCGAAAAAACGACTTTCCAGGGGAGAGATGCGTAGACAGAGGATAGCGGAGGCCTTAGCCAAGGGCGAAAAGGTGCTATCCAGCAAGGAGAGGAGGCTGGCGTGGGCTGCTTATCACCCAAACCTTGTTCCCAGCGAAGCCGGTTCCTCCGGGAACCAGGGTGCTGAGAAAAAGCAGAGAGAGAGCGGCGCTCCCTAAGCCGACTCTACTGGAGCTTCTAGGAAGCAAGGTGAAAATAGGGGCGGGGGCACCTGACACTTGGAGAAAAGAAAAAGACAAAGACGAATAAGGGAGAGGGGTCGAGTGTTTCACAGAGAGTACCCGCACCCACCTATTCGGAGAAATTGTCCGTGGAGAAGATGGCCATCGCCAGATCTGAATACCCGGACATGAAGCTAACCGAGGCAGAAGCCAACAAAATCAAGGGGGAGCTGTCCAGGCGTGCCATGCGTGGCAAAGACGTCAGGATAAGCAGCTGCCATCTTGAAGGCGGAGCCTTGGTGGTTGGTTGTGCCAACGCAGCCACAAAGGATTGGCTGGTCAAGCAAGTCCAGGAGCTGAGTCCCTTCGGGGGAATAATGCTCCAGCCTGCCCCAGCCAGAAACCTTGTGAAGGCTGTAAAGGTTACAACATTTGTTCCCACCTTAACGGGGGCAACAACCAAGAAGGACGTGATGCTGGGACTCAAGCTGCAGAACGGCCTTGACACGGACCACTGGGCGGTTGTTGGGGGAAACTCAAACCCTGGTCATGATAATTGACGAAAACCCCCTGCAGAAGCTAAAGTCCCTTGTGATGCGCCCATTCCTGGGCTGCGGGAGGGTCACCTTCAGGCTGCATGGAAGTAAAGTAGAGGATGGTTGAGGTGCTCCAGATTAACCTCCAACACAGCAGGGCTGCAACGGCTACGCTCTGCCAGAAGATCCTGGCCGACCGCATAGACGTGGCTCTGATCCAGGAGCCATGGACCGCAGGAGGCAGAATCATGGGGATGAGCACCGCGCAAGGTGATTTAATATACGAGAGTGACAAACCTAGAGCTTGCATATTTGTCAGTAGAGATATTAAGACACTGAAAATCACTAATCTTTGTTCTAGGGACTGTGCCGTTGCAGAGATATACGGGCAGATCGGTGACGGTGACGTCAGAATCCTACTTGCTTTCGTAGACATAGAAAATTTGTTCTAAATTGCAAATGAAGACTTTTTTATAAATGTTTTTATTGTTTGCTTTCATTTAGTTACTATTATTTTGTAAATGCATTCATCAAAATATATATTTTTAAATTGACGATTTCCTTTTTTTTGTGAAAGTTTTAATGATTTGATGGCGCTAAAATGGAGTACAAAAATGTTATTTTATTTATTGTCACTAACACTATGATTTTATTAAGGACGTGACAACAGCGCATTTACAACTGAGAATAAGAATAAATATACTGGGCGAAATTCATCACCCTAACAAGGCCTACTTTATTATAAATAAGCTTGGAATGATGTATATAACACATTTTTTCATTTGGATACTGCATTCCCTCAATCACTAACCAAGGTTGATTCGAAAGGTACATGGGTCAATAGGGCGATAAAGATGCGTGCGCAGGTGGTCAGAAACTGGTATAACTTATAATTAGAAACCAAATTAATAATGTTCATATTAAATACAAAAAAGAAAGATCTGTTTATAAGAAGTATATTTCTGAGTATAAAAAAGCTATAAATGATAATAAAGTAATAAATTCTAGAAATAAATCTATATCAATTTGAAATATTT
The DNA here is from genome assembly GCA_964028335.1 of Altica lythri. Lineage (NCBI taxonomy): Eukaryota > Metazoa > Arthropoda > Insecta > Coleoptera > Chrysomelidae > Altica > Altica lythri. The sequence continues at coordinate 82,984,889 of OZ034801.1, forward strand.
TTAATACTATAACTAACAAATAAAAAAATAATTAAAAAATAACAAAAAACCCGCCTGCATGGATAGCTACAGCTAAAAATCAACTGAAAAACTGAAACAATACGAAAATTCAATGACTAGGTATTTAAAAAATCAATAATTAGGTACTTAGAACCAGAAACATAAATTGAAACAGTACCACACCTACGTACCTACGTATTGTACAAATAGAAATATCAGCACAGTAGTCATTCAATTTTTTGCAACATTATAAACAGAATTGCAGTGGGAGGCATGAAAGTGTATGCTATGTTAAATTATTATCCTTTTGTGCATGCCTCCGACTGTAATTCTGTTTATAATGTTGCAAAAAAATTGAATGACTACCGTGCTGATATTTCTATTCGTACAATACGTAGGTGACAAATGTCTAGCGACAGCCGTGTTGTTTTGCCCCCGCATGCCTTCAAATTGGACTGTATGCAACTCAATTTACACTGTAGGTTTCGCGCTATTTTCACTCTTTGATTCTATGCCTTTGTTTTGATGTTTATAGTTGTGTTATAGTTATTTATGGATTAAACTGTTTTTTGTGAATTACTTAATTGGAAAATGAATTTGTGCCAAGAGTGCGAGAAAACATTCAGCCGAATTTCTCATTTACGGCGACATGCTAGGAAATTTCATCCAGGTAAATTACTTTTTTTATTTAATACACTGTGTATAGACAACAAAATATTTTTTTATTGTAATAAGCTCTTTAATTTCATTTTACAGAAAAAGTAAGTGACATTGCCCCACAACAACTGCCACCCAATTTTAAGTGCAATATATGTGAAAAAACATTTGCCAGTGTACGGTACTTTAAAGCACACATAAAACAACATGAAGAAACTCCTGTTAAAAAAAATCAATTTACCATGTTCAATGTGCAAATTTGTTGGTGTCAATCTGAAACAAATATCTTTTATAGAAATCTTAAATCAAGTGCGTGATTCTGTAACCAAGTCAGATTTAGGCAGAGTTCATTTATTAAATATGAAATACCTTTATAACATTAAACGACATTTTAACTTGAAATCAGCTTCTGTTCGTCATAAAAATGATGCTTTAAGTGTTGAAGCTTGGGTGAAAGAAATGGAATCAAGTGGTTGTATTATATTTTACAAACCACAAGACACACTTTGTAATACTCATCCAGATCTCAAAAAAGAAAATTTTGTTTTAATGATTATGAACAGTGCTCAGGAAGAACTCTTAAGAAAGTATGGAAATGACTGCATATGTGCTGATGGGACTCATGGGCTTAACCAGTATAATTTTGAGTTAAACACATTGCTGGTGTTGGATGATTTACGCGGAGGTCTTCCGTGTGCTTTTATTATTTCCAACAGGAATAATGAAAAAATATTAAGTTTTTTTTATAATAATATTAAAGACCGTGTTGGTGTTCTTAAAGCAAAAACATTCATGTCTGATATGGCTCCTGCTTCATACAATGCCTGGGCAAAAGTTATGGGTCCTACGGATAACAGGTATGTACATATTTGAAGGTTTTACGTCTGTGTATTTCAAATTTTTTTAGATTGTATTGTACGTGGCATGTGGATCGAGCACTGCGTAAAAATTTACCCAAAATTAATTCAAAGGAGAAACAAGTTTGTTATTATAAATCATCAATGTTTTCTTTTATAATGAACAATTACTTTAGGTCACTATATACAAATTTTTAAGAACAATGTTACAAGAAACTGACAAGGAAGCATTTATGAACATGCGAACAGAATTTTTAACATTTGCTCAAAATGATCCTGATACTGCTGACTTTGCAACATATTTTGCAGAACATTATGCAAATGTTGCGAAAAGATGGGCGTATTGTTTTCGTTTACACTGTGGGATAAACACCAACATGCATTTGGAGTGAATGCATCGGTCTATAAAATATATATATTTGCAGGGACAGAAAGTAAAACGACTCGATAAAGGTATTAGTGCTATCATGCAGTTTCTTCGCGATAAGTTATTTGACAGAATAATTGCATTGAATAAGGGTAAACTGTGCAGAAAATTAAGAATGTTAAGAAAGCGGCACAAAATAAGTGAGCAACTACAATTGAACTGTGTGATGGAAAATGATAACAGTTGGCAAGTAATATCTGATTCCCAAAACATTTACGACGTTCAAGAAAATATGAAAACGTGTGAATGTAAAATAATATGTGATGAGTGTTCCATATGTATCCATAGGTATATATGCACTTTTATTGATTCTGCAGTAAAATGGAACATGTGTAAGCATGTGCACCTTGTATGTCGTTATTTAACACAAAAAGGAGAAATTTCTTCACAAGTGGCAACAGGTAATATTGAGACTGCTGAGACAAATACGGTTAAGATTAATAAAAAAAATTTTAATTTATTTTTAACATAATATATCTTCTTCTTCTTCTTTCTCGAAACTCCTTATGCCCCTTAGGGGCGTCGGAGGTTTTATTCATCTTCTATCCATCTCTTCCATTTCTTGCGGTCCTTTGCTAACTCTTTCATTTGTTGTAACATAATATATAAGAAAATTAAAATTTAAATATTGACAAAAAATTTAAAACACGGGGCCGTTCATAAATTAGTTCGCGCAAATTTTGACCTTTTTTTACCCCTCGTCTCTGCTTGTCACATGTTGTCACGATATCACGTTTAATGAGATCCCCCTAAATAAATTACTTCCCATTTAGAAGAGGATGTATGATGTATTCAGAAAAATTAAATTAATAAATTCTTTAAATGTAACACAAATAAATTCTTTTTAAAATTAAAAAAAAGCAACCGAACCAACGTTAGGTAGTAGTTGATGTAACCCCCCTTTCCCGCATGTCACAACTTGTCACGTTTTCATGAACCCCCTCCCCCCTAACAGCGTGACGTAATTTATGAAGGCCCTTAGGTATATGTATACATAAGCTGATTAACGATATAATATTATAAAATTAAACAATTTTGTTTAGCAGCTTCATAAGGAAGGATAAAAAATTAAATTGGTAAGACAATTTTTAGTTATTTAGTTGGTTTGTGGTTTTACTTATATGTATAGGTATTTGCATTGGTGATGGTATTATAAGCATTTTTTTAATAAATTAGATTGGGTTGGATTTTTTGGCAAAGTATAAAAAGAACAGTAGTAAAATACTATTAAAGTTTTCTTTAACATTCCAGTAATCTGCAATAATTAATTATTTATATTCAAGCAGAAATTCGAAGATAAAATCCCCCTTTTTAACATTTAAAACAAAAATAAGCTTTAAAATTAAAACTAAACTTTGTTAATAATATTAAATATTGGTAAATTATCAGAATAATTATCATATTTATCTTCTAATTCTAATTCAGAAACCAATTCAGCTTTTTCGATATCCAAATCGGCTTAAAATTTTATTTTATTTATATATTACTATTATTAAATTTAAAAATATTTAAAACTATTAAAAAATAATAAAAACCGACCCAAAATTAAGTAACAATAAGAAATTATGATTATTTTTAAAAAATCGCCGATTCTGGCTTGATTTTTATCCGCCATGGAACAAATAATGTTGACATAGGTTTGTTAGAGTATAATGGTTTTTTTGCGATTGTCTATTGTGTGTCAAGTATACATGCACATAATTATTGTTCTTGTATGTTTAACATATGAAGTGTAATTATTTTGACTGTATTTTTTTATAGAAGATCAACATGAACATCTTATAATGGCTGTTGACTCTAAAAACGTAGAAGAAAATGCAATTAAAAGTGAGCTAGGAGTGAGCCAAAGCTCCAAAAATTTGTCTGTGGTTGAAGAAGCGGATATGTTGAGAAGTATTTTTACTGAACATTTGAGTAAAATATCCACCATGGAAGAGATTGAAGCATTAAAAGCACTTATGAAGCCCATAGGGCCTACTTTAATTGCTTTGAAAAACAAAACCTCCCTGAACATTCCACTCGAAAACCAAAAAGATTTTAAAAGAAAAATTGAGCCACAACGAAGACTTTATTCAGCTAAAAAAAAAAGAACTTCCCAACAGCCACTAAATATGCCAAGTGATAGGGACGCGCAAATAATTGCAATTGGTGCAAGTAAAAATATAAATTGTTAATTTTTTTTACTTGTTTTTTAAATAAATATTTTCCTAGGTTTCACTTTTTGTATTATTTCTTAAGTCATTTTTGTAATCCAAATATAATTAAATTTGATTTGTTGCTCATATTTTAGGTAGCCATCACGTAGCCATAACCATACAGAATACAATAATAATAAAAGAAAATACATTTATAATATAATATTATTAGAAATGTGGAAGTAAATTGTTATGGTGTAAACCGGGTTGCCTACAACTATGCTGTGAAATCAACTTGTCAAACGCGCATGCCGGGGCATACCAACACAGCTGTCGCTAGACGTTTGTACGTAGCTGTGGTACTGTTTCAATTTATGTTTCTGGTTCTAAGTACCTAATTATTGATTTTTTTAAATACCTAGTCATTGAATTTTCGTCTTATTTCAGTTTTTCAGTTGATTTTTAGTTGTAGCTATCCATGCAGGCGGGTGTTTTGTTATTTTTTAATTATTTTTTTATTTATGTCTTTTTAGTTTAGAGTGCTTATTCTAAACTCGCTAAAGAGTTCATGAAAAATCATTAATTTCTGAATGGTGTTACAGGACATCTGTGTCAGATTTTTAAAATATTTATGTGTTTTTGAATCAAATATTCTTAAACAATAATGCCATAGAGTAAAATCGAGAAAAGCTTTTCACAGCGTTTTAATAATTTTGCACCGGAGCTGTGTTTCCAGATGTGAATTAACTATTATAATACTCAATTTCTGTTAATACTACTTTTTTTTCAACGAGATGTGCCCTCACAGTGTGCCCGTTCGGGTTGTTCTCTCTCTGACATTAACTTTGTCAACGCTTGGCTCGCATTCAAAATTTAAAATTGATTTTTTTTGTTTTTATGTCGAAATTTAACAATTCTCTTTTTGAAAATCAAACATCATTTTCATACCACGTGTTCTACTCATGAAACTAAACAACTTTCGCCAAGGAACTTAGATCGAAATACAAAAAAAAATCCGATTTTCTTTGCAGAAAAAATATTCATTGCTTTTTTTATCGTTCCATTTAATATTAAAACTAAAAGTTATATACATATTTAGAATTTGTGTTTAAAATCCTTCATTTTGATACCCCACTCGATATGCTTGGTACAATTTATTTTTTTATTACCTTACAATGTGGCGTCAAACATTTGCCATTTTAATTTTTTTAAATGTCACCTATCTAAGAACACTTGGGCTATTAAGACAAATCTAACGATACCTCAAATGTGCAAATCCGTTTAGCGGTTCTGGAGATACAAGGTAAGGAAGAATATTACATAGATACAAGATACGCGCCGAAAACTTAACCCTCCGGCAGTCGGGTAAAAAGTAAGAAATGAGAACCTTACGTTAATAAAAAATAAAAACTCTATAACTGATCCAATTGAATTAGCAGAAATGTTAAGTAAACATTTTGATCTCAAAAATAATACAAATGCTATTTATCAGAACTGACTCCATTTTTTGGTATCCTGCCAGTGCAAAAGAAATATTTAATATTATTCATAAACTGCAACCTGAATACTCTTGTGGGATTTATGATATTCCATCCGCCATTTTACAAAAAGTTTCAGATATTCTGTGCTATCCATTAGCTTATATTGTAATCGAATGCTTTATTTCTGGATCTTTTCCTGACTGTCCAAAAAGCGCTAAAGTTATACCAGTACAAAAAAAGGATCTAAAACTGTTATAAATAACTATAGACCCGTGTTACTTCTACCTAGTATCTCGAAAATAATTGAGAAAGCAATCTACTGCAGATTAAGATCATTCTGAGAAAAAACTAAAATTTTAGTAGATGAACAGTTTCGCAAAGGTAGATCCACTGAATTAGCAATATATGGTGCAATATCTCAAATCGCGTTTGTTGTTTTGATAATAGGCTAGCAGTTGCAGGCATCTATTTTGATTTATTAAAGGCATTCGATATGGTTAACCATACATTGCTTCTAGCTAAACTTAGCGACTTTGGGATAAGAGGTGAGCCGCTTAAATTAATAAAATCCTACCTTGACAATCGATTCCAGTCAGTGCATATTAGTAGATGAGCTATAGGCATACCAGCTATTTTTTCGAACATAACCTCACTTTTTTTGAGCTGGCTGTTTGCCCTAAATGTCAAAGGCCATTCTTCTTTTTTCGAGTGGCCTCTGACAGTTGGCACAAACAGCCAATTCTTCTTTTTCGAGTGGCCTTTGACATTTACTTTTTCGAATGGCCTTTGACTTTTAGCGCAAGCAGCCAACTCTTCTTTTTGTTATATTTTTGAATTTTTTCGCGCTTCGCTGTCATCATACCAACTTTTCATGCAACCAACATTACACAGTGCTACCAACTTTTGCGTTATAACAATTTAATTAAAAAAAATTCCAACCAAGCAGAATCGAACTCGGGTCCCCCCGTATGATAAACAAATACGTTATCCACTACACCATCGCAGAATTTAATAAAATTTGACAAACAATAGTAGAAAAAAATAATAAACAAGTCTTATCGCAATAAAGATAACAGACTTAGAAATATTTTAAATTGGTTTATTCCAAAAGAATTGAATGTGTGACGTATCATTTTAAAGGGGTTGGTGTATAGGGTAAGATGAAGCGTCAAAAAGACCTTATTTATGAGGTCAAAAAGGCATTATAGCTATATCTCGTAAACGACCGAACGGATTTCAACGTATGACGTATCATTGTAAAGGGGTTGCTGTATAGAGTAAGATGAAGCGTCAAAAAGACCAGATTGATTAGGCCAAAAAGGCATTATAACTATATCTCGTAAACGGCCGAACGGATTTCAACGTATGACGTATCATTGTAAAGGGGTTGCTGTATAGGGTAAGATGAAGCGTCAAAAAGACCGTATTTATGCTGCCAAAAGGGCATTATAGCTATATCTCGTAAACGACCGAACGGATTTCGGCGTATGACGTATCATTGTAAAGGGGTTGCCGTATAGGGTAAGATAAAGTGTCAAAAAGACCATATTGATGCTGCCAAAAAGGCATTATAGCTATATCTCGTAAACGACCGAACGGATTTCAACGTATGACGTATCATTGTAAAGGGGTTGCCGTATAGAATAAGATTAAGCGTCAAAAAGACCTTATTGATTAGGCCAAAAAGGCATTATAGCTATATCTCGTAAACGGCCCAACGGATTTCGGCGTGTGACGTATTATTGTAAAGGGGTTGATGTATAGGGTAAGATGAAGCGTCAAAAAGACCATTCAAAAGGGCATTATAGCTATATCTCGTAAACGGCCCAACGGATTTTAACGTATGAAGTATCATTTTAAAGGGGTTGATGTATAGGGTAAGATTAAGCGTCAAAAAGGCTGTATTGATGCTGCCAAAAGGGCATTATAGCTAACAAAAAATATATTAAACTTTAATAAAACTTAAATAATATACATTCTTAGAAGCCAAACTATCATAAAACTAAAAAATGTTGAAGGCAACGATGAAATGTATATTTTTTACATCAATATAATGTTTTCAATTAAAATTTTTTTAAATAAAAAATACTTATTTTATTAATAAAAAGGAATAACATACAGTCATCAAAAAACAAAAAATTCGGTTTTTATCAGGAAGCTGTGGTTTGTGTCGATGAAAATAGGATACCGCAAAAGCAAAAAGCTATGACGTTTATTTGGTTGAGTTATGGTATACATAGACATTAGCGTCACATGTGATTGGTAAATATAATATTTAATAAACAACATACAGAATATATTGTAAAGCAACAATTAGGTTTTAATTTTTATCGACGTCTATGTGTTTCGGCTAAGCCATGTATATTTAAAGAACGTGCTAGATTTAACTTGCTCATTATTGTTTTGATACTCCATAGATCCAGTTCTGAGTTCAGTTTCAAGTGCAAAAGTTTGTTACATATCCATAAAGGTAAGAATTTTTATTTTATTTCAAAATTTCATTTTAATTTAATTTTTGAGTTGATTTCATTTTATTTTTCTTTAGTTAATTTTTCATAATGATTTAATTTTATTTGTAGTTGGATTTAACTGGAATAAATTTAAAAGAGAACCATTGAAACACTAAAGTCCACTTGCCAGAAGAAGTGTCTGTCGGAACTTTTTAAATCAAAATATAAAGGGAAAAAGCAAAATTGGGGAAAGCTAATCACTCTGATACATTTGAAATAGTTTAGGAATATAACTTCTTCTTCTTCTTCGATATTGTTTTCCTCTTTTACAACCACACACACAAAGGTAAGAATTATTTTTATTTTTAAGTTGATTTAATTTTAATTTTATTTTTAAGTTTATTTAATTATTTGTTTAGGTAATTTTATTTTTAGTTGATTTAATTTTATTTTTCTTTAGTTATGTTTATTTAATTATTTGTTTGAGTAATTTTATTTTGAGTTGATTTAATTTTTTATTTTTAGATGGATTTAACTAAAATTAATTCGTTATGTCTTGCAGAAAAAAATAGCGAGAAGATTATTATTAAATTAGGAGAACTTCCAGTGAATGTTCCACAAAAATTATTGAACGCTAAACTGGTCCAGAGCAAATTTGGCGAAACAATTTTGGTTGAGCTAGAAAACGGGCTCTGCTTTTTACCTAAGAGAACCATTGAAACATTGAAGCCTCACTTGGCAGAATTGTCTGGCGGACATTATTTTATTAAATATAAAGGAAAAAAACAAATTGGCCAAGCTAAACCTACCGATACATTTGAAATAGTTAAGGAATAATTTTTTGTAAGTTTTTTTATTTTTTTATTTTCCAATTATGAATAACATTGTTGATAGGTCTAATGCTATTGTTAAAGAATTATCTAAATCATATAAAGCGTTAATCAATAGTTTTTCACATAGAGAAGCAAATAAATTATTAAAACAAATTAAACAGCATGTTATCAGTTTTCATAAAGATATTCGTGGGGGAAATTTAGATATTGGGACACTTAGAAATTTACAAACAAATTTAGGGCATTTAAAAACGTTTAAAGAAGCAATTATTAACTTGTCTAAGCAGGGATCGGGGCTAACTGAAAAATCAGGGGTAAAATGGGTCGATCTAGAATCTATTTTTCATTCAAGAATTAGAAATGCTGTTATTGTTAATTTAAAACATAAAGGCCTAAATAGTTTTTTTGCTGATGCGTTCAAGTCGATTAAGGGTAGAATAGGTAACAGTTTAAAAAAATTTAACATGATCAAAGTAAATGCAACATTTTGCGGGGAATTTATTAAGAAATCTAGGGAAATCGAAGACATTTTAGAGTTTAAATATTTCAACACTAAAAACGCGGTAATAGATACAGGTACGGATCTTGCATTGTGGTTCAACGAAAACATTGTTGATAAAGTAATGAGTAAATTATCGGAATTTCAACTTAGGAATTCTGGATGGGCTTTAGACAAAATTATTTCATTGGAAATAAACATCAATAAATATGAGATAGGTAACGGTGCTTCATCATACATTAAGTTACCTGATCCTATACAAAAAAAGAAAGCATGTATTAATATTAAAAATTTAGATAAAGCATGCTTTTATTGGTCGGTAACAGCATCATTGTATCCAGTTGATAAAGATCCACAACGAACAAATAAATATCCTTATTATACAACTGTATTGAAAACCGAAGGTTTGGACATGCCAATGCCACTAAACAATATTTCCAAATTTGAAACATTAAATAATATTTCAATTAATGTGTACGCTTTAGAATTAAATGTCGCGAAAGATAAATCATTTTACACAATTTATCCTGCGCGCTTAACAAAAGAAAAATTAAATAAACATGTAAATTTATTGCTTATTCAAGATAAATACTTTCCAAAATTAAACGATTATGAAGCTCCATCAATGGATATGGAAAATGATGATATCAAATATCACTATTGTTTAATCAAAGATTTATCTCGATTAATATCAAGTCAAGTTAACAAAGCTCATATGAAAAAATATATTTGCGATCGATGTTTAAATTATTTTCATAGTCAGGAAAAATTAAGTAAACATGAAGATTACTGCAAAGACATGAACAATTGCAAAATATCGTACCCACCATTTGATCATGTAGAGTTTAAAAACCACGTATACAAGCAGACTACACCTTTTGTCATTTATGCAGACTTTGAATCAGTGCTACGTCCTTATAATAAGAACTTGGGGAAACATACACGAAAGTTTCAGAAACACGAGGCGTATAGTGCAGGATATTATCTAAATTGCTCCTATGATAGTTCGCTATCATTTTACAATGAATATTGTGGAGAAGACTCCATGGATTGGTTCGCTGCTGAAATGACAAGGATGGCTAAATTAATTGAAGAGAAAATAAAACATATCGAACCAATGATTGTCAAACCTAGTTTACTTAATGCAACAACATGTCATATATGCGAGCACCCCTTCAAAGAGAAGGACACCATCGTTTTAGACCACGATCACTTTACGGGGAATTTTCGAGGGTTTTCACACCAAAGCTGCAATTTAAACTATAAAAAAAAGTTTGTTGTACCCGTAGTCTTTCATAATCTTTCGGGATACGACTTACATTTTTTAATTAGAGATTTATCCAAAAAAGGTAATATAAGCTTGCTTCCTATAAACAAAGAAAAATACATTTCATGTACATTAAGTAATGACGAGAGCGAAGTAAAGTTTAGATTTATAGACTCGCTACGATTTTTAGATTCCTCCTTAGATAAACTTTCTGCTTTACTAGAACCATCAGATCTACATTATCTAAGTTCACAGTTTCCCAATTTAACATCTGAACAATTTGAACTATTAAGTAGAAAAGGGGTGTTTCCTTATGAATACATTGATTCAATTGAAAAATTAGACGATACGGAACTGCCATCCAAAGATAAATTTTATAGCACACTAACAGATGAAAATATTACTAATGATTTATACATGCATGCACAAAAGGTTTGGCAATCATTTGAAATTAAAAATTTAAAAGAATATAGCATGCTGTACATGAAAACAGATATCTTGCTTTTAGCATCTGTGTTTGAATGTTTTCGTGAAAAATGCCGAAAAACGTATGGTCTCGATCCTGCTTGGTATTATACGCTCCCCGGTTATACGTGGGATGCTATGTTAAAATATACCAAATCTAAATTGGAAATACTCAAAGATATAGACCAAATCATGTTTATAGAGAAAGGTATAAGAGGAGGAGTCAGTCAATGCAGCAATAGATATGCTAAAGCAAACAACAGATACATGAAAAATTTTAATCGAACAGAATCTGAAAAATATTTAATGTACTTGGATGTCAACAATTTATATGGTTGGGCTATGTCTCAACCTCTACCATATGGGGGTTTTAATTGGGTTGACACAAACATCGACATAACTCAAATACCAGACGATGCTCCAGAGGGTTATATCCTCGAAGTAGACTTGGAGTATCCACATGATCTACATAATCTACACAATGACTTACCGTTTTGCCCAGAACATCGAAAACCCCAAGGATCAAAAATACAAAAACTAATGACCACTTTATATGACAAAGAGAAATATATCATACACTATCGAAATTTAAAGCAGGCTATAAAACATGGATTGAACGTGAAAAAGATTCACAGAGTGTTGAAATTTAAGCAAAGCCCATGGTTAAAGTCTTACATCTACCTAAACACAACTCTTCGAACAGCTGCTAAAAATGATTTCGAAAAGAATTTATATAAACTAATGAATAACGCTGTATTTGGCAAGACGATGGAGAATATAAGGAAACACCGCATTGTTAAACTCGTTAGATCTTGGGAGGGTCGATATGGAGCAAAGAACTTGATTAGCAGTCCTAGGTTTAGTTCGAGCAAAATCTTTGATGAAAACCTTGTAGCGATAGAGCTTCATAAAACCGAACTTGTATTCAATAAACCGTTGTACATTGGCATGTCGATTCTCGATATTTCAAAGACTTGTATGTACGACTTTTATTACAGTTTTCTGCTTCCTACGATGGGTGTAGACAACTGTAAACTCTTATACACCGATACCGACGCTTTTCTTCTAGAACTGCAATGCAATGATGTTTATACCGAACTAATTAAAGCCTATCCAGATAAATTTGACACCTCAGACTATGAACCAAATAATGCATATGGTATTTCACTCTTGAATAAAAAAGTCATTGGACTAATGAAAGATGAATGCAACGGCAAACTTTTAACCGAATTTGTGAGGTTGCGTTCAAAAATGTACTCATATTTAACAGAGGGTGATAAATGCATTAAAAAATCAAAAGGGGTTAAAAAGAATGTCGTTGCTAAAAAAATTACTTTTGATGACTACCTTTCATGTTAAAGAGATAGTAAATTAAAAACAGTAAACCAATGCACGTTCCGTTCCTACAATCATAATGTTTATACAATCGAACAAACCAAAATCGGCCTAAGTCCGCACGATGATAAACGCTTTTTATGTAATAGATCATTTGACACTTTAGCATGGGGCCATCGTGATATAATGCTCGAATAATGTTATTCATAATTAAAAAATAAAAACGTGAATGTGTATTGTAAATTAATTAGGTTAGCTTTAAGTTTTCTATTGTTTATTGTTTATCTAAAATTAATTAGGTTAGTTTTTAGGTTTCTATTGTTTATTGTATATCTAAAAAATTTTTTATGTTTACAATAAATTTTTAATCTGAATCTATGGTGTATTATTTTCTTTTAAATATGTTCTGTTGAAACGATCAAAAAAACGTTCAAATTCATCGTTTAGAGATCTATTATTCGATAGTTTGACGTTTATGAATTTAGGAACGAAAAAAACGATGAAAAGTAGCACTTTTTGTCACTTTGAAATAATGTTTTTCCATAAGAAATACATGTAAACCGTAAATTTATTTTAAACAATTTTTTAATACGTTGAAACGTCAAATTTTAACGCTATCTTGACGTTTGAACGTTTCAAATTTTAGAACTGTGACGTACATAAATTTTGTCTCTATAAAATAACATTTTTTGACGCTATATTTATCGATTTTGAAATAAAAGTCATTATTTTTTATAAAAGTTTATTTCATATTTTCTAAATCTCTTGTTACATTTTGTTCATAAAAGTAAATATACTGACGCAAAGCGTTACATAATAAAGGATCAGTACATATTTCACAAAATACATCTAATCCTTTAAACCAGTTATAATCAAAATGTTTTTTTACAATATCTATAACATTATTATAATAAATATCAAAGTTAATATTTTCTAGAATTACAATCTGATAAGCTACAATACAATGGTGTACTCTAACAATTTCATCTGCATCCTTTTCCGTTAGATGATATCTTACGCCATGTTTTTCAACTTCTATGAACCTGGTGTCATCGGATACCAACTGTTGTATTGTACAAAAATCTCCACAGGAAAATGTAAATGCACTCTGGATCAAACTCATCTTATCTAAATAGTCAATAAGGTCAAGCCATTCTATTTTCCCAAACGACAATTTACTTGGCTTGCAGTATTCTGATAAAATAATAGCTGGAGAAAATGTTCTTGCAGGAGATAAGCCAACTTTTATAACATACCCCTCAATTGCGAAAGATGATTGTAGCAGCAAATAATTTTCACGTTTTGCTTTGTCTTCGTAAAAATTTACAATTTTGTTTACTTCTTCCATATAGATAGAATCTTCACTTTGATTGTATTCTCTCGAATCCATTCTAAAACTAAATATTTTCCATGATATGTTTTATTATTAATAAGTCTGTTATCACTCTAACACATCAGTCGATTACGTCACACATCGCGAACCTGCTTATGCACCAAGGTCACGCGCTTTTAATATTTTAGAAGATTTGAACACTTCATCTTACTCTATACATCAACCCCTTTAAAATGATATGTCACGTGACGAAATATGTTCGGCCGTTTACGAGATATAGCTATAATGCCCTTTTGGCCTCATCAATCTGGTCTTTTTGACGCTTCATCTTAATCTATACAGCAACCCCTTTACAATGATACGTCATACGCCGAAATCCGTTGGGCCGTTTACCAGATATAGCTATAATGCCCTTTTGGCAGCATAAATACGGTCTTTTTGACGCTTCATCTTACCCTTTACGGCAACCCCTTTACAATGATACGTCATACGTTGAAATCCGTTCGGTCGTTTACGAGATATAGTTATAATGCCTTTTTGGCCTCATCAATCTGGTCTTTTTGACGCTTCATCTTACCCTATACACCAACCTCTTTAAAATGATACGTCATACGTTGAAATCCGTTCGGTCGTTTACGAGATATAGTTATAATGCCCTTTTGGCAGCATAAATACGGTCTTTTTGACGCTTCATCTTACCCTATACGGCAACCCCTTTACAATGATACGTCATACGTTGAAATCCGTTCGGTCGTTTACGAGATATAGCTATAATGCCCTTTTGGCCTCATCAATCTGGTCTTTTTGACGCTTCATCTTACCCTATACACCAACCCCTTTAAAATGATACGTCATACGCCGAAATCCGTTCGGTCGTTTACGAGATATAGCTATAATGCCCTTTTGGCCTCATAAATACGGCCTTTTTGACGCTTAATCTTACCCTATACATTAACCCCTTTACAATGATACGTCATACATAAAAAAATCCTTTTGGAATAAACTAATTTAAAATATTTCTAAGTCTGTTATCTTTATTGCGATAAGACCTGTTTATTTTTTTTTCTACTATTGTTTGTCAAATTTTATTAAATTCTGCGATGGTGTAGTGGCTAACGTATTTGTTTATCATACGGGGGGACCTGGGTTCAATTCTGCTTGGTTGGAATTTTTTTAATTAAATTGTTATAACGCAAAAGTTGGTAGCACTGTGTAATGTTGGTTGCATGAAAAGTTTGTATGATGACAGCGAAGCGCGAAAAAATTCAAAAATATAACAAAAAGAAGAGTTGGCTGTTTGTGTCAACTGTCAGAGGTCACTCGAAAAAGAAGAATTGGCTGTTTGTGCCAACTGCCAGAGGCCACTCGAAAAAGAAGAATTGGCTGTT
Organism: Altica lythri; assembly: GCA_964028335.1. NCBI lineage: Eukaryota > Metazoa > Arthropoda > Insecta > Coleoptera > Chrysomelidae > Altica > Altica lythri. The sequence continues at coordinate 83,000,016 of OZ034801.1, forward strand.
TGTGCCAACTGTCAGAGGCCACTCGAAAAAAGAAGAATGGCCTTTGACATTTAGGGCAAACAGCCAGCTCAAAAAAAGTGAGGTTATGTTCGAAAAAATAGCTGGTATGCCTATAGCTCATCTACTCATATTACTCACGAAACAAAAACACACATTTTTAGTAAACTATTATTTTTGAGATAACTCTCAACGTATTTTTGAAAGTTAGAAATTAAACAAACAAGCAATTATTAAACTGACATTAGGGATGTGACATTTTTTCAATTTCTCCTTAATGTCAGTTTAATAATTTCTTGTTTGTTTAATTTCTAAATTTCAAAAAAACACACATGTCTAAGCAATCTCTTATTCAACAAGGTGTTCCTCAGGGGTCAATATTAGGACCTATTCTTTTTCTTCTATATGTGAATGCTCTCTCGTCGGCAATCCTTTCAAATTTGACTCACGATGTAGTGCCAGGAAAAGATGAAAATGCTTCAGTATTTCTCTTTGCAGATGACACTTCCGTTCTTGTTACAGGAGAAGGTGTTAAAGAAATTGCTGGGAAATGCTAAAGTATTGCATTAAATATGAAGTCTTGATGTGAAACAAACTCATTGCAATTAAGTGCAGAAAAAACTGGGTTAATGGCATTTAATAGGGTGGGTCATAGTATTGAATCACCACATGTGAAATGCGATCAGAGGTCAATACCAATGGTAACTACTCTCAAATTTCTTGGATTGAATTTTGATTCTCCATTAAATTGGGAAAACCACATTCATATTTTGTCATCTAGACTTGCATGTATTTTCGGTGTTATAAGAAACTTAATAGAACAAGTATCAGTAAATTGCCTAAAAATATATTATTTGGCTCAAGTGCAATCGATAATTTTTTACGGTATAATTTTTGGGGATCGAGCACAAAGGCGAATAAAACCTTTATAATGCAAAAACGGATTATAAGATGCATTTTTGGGTTGGGCTGGAGAATTTTTTGTAGACCATATTATCGACAGCATGAAATCTTGACGGTACCCTTTTTGTCTTTAGTAAATTTTGTAAAGAAACATAAACAGCTATTTACTACAAATGCAGGCGGCTATTTTACTGATATGAATATTGTTACACGTGGTAGAGACATTCTGAGAGTTCCTCAACATACTACCACCTTCTTCGAAAAATGTACAAAGTACAAGGCTATTAAAGCATACAACAAATTACCTCAAAACATTAAACAAATGAAAAACATAGTAAACTTTAGGACCTCAGTCAGTGAATATCTAAAACAAGTAACACTGTATGATTTTAATTTTAATTGGAATAATTAGGAATTGTAAGAATTAAAAATATTTTATTGATTTTATGTTGTAAATTTCTTTGATTAATTCTATAGATGTAAATGTTGCACATACACATTTTTGAAGTTGTTATGACCTCTGTAGACTTTACAGCTATAAATATATTATTTTTATAAACTGGGTCAGAGCTACAGAGATCGTATATACTCAATGTTAATTAGCGGATTCTAAAAGGTGAGTCGACTACGAAATAGAGCAGGGGGTGATATGCAAGGTTTATAGATAATAGAGGTGGCCTCACCGTCGAATTTATGAAATATGAGCAGTGGGAGTAATACGTCACTGCCGTACACGCCATCGTACATCGTAATATCGTATACGTAAATACGTAATAAACTGCCGTCCTGTTCTCCTGTTTTTTGAATTTTAACTGATATTCTAAAAATTTTTCTGTAATATTATATTGACCAGTGAACTTATGAGTACGAGAGGAGGCTCACGTTGTGCTGTTGAAAAATGTATTTCTTATTCAGGCAAAATAAAAAAAGATGGGAGAACTGATGTATCATTTTGCAGGTACCTATTAATTATATTATTATATTATATTATATTTTCAATTAAATTTACTAATTTTATATGTTGACTTTACCCCCGTTTAAATGTTTTCCAAGGACATCGTTCTTTAAAAACTTGTGGGTTTAATAATGCAAGCGAGCAGATATTTGGAATCCTAATACGTCAAATATGTGTGTTCACAACATTTCAATACCGATGACTTTAAACGTGATTTGAAAGCTGAACTCTTAGGAAAAAAACTTGTCAGGAGACTGAAACCAAATGTAGTGCCTACAGTAAACTTACCCAAGTGTCTATTAACTGAAACATCAACAACTTTAGAACGCAGAAGTAGAATGGAGACAAAAAAGTATAAAAGGTATGTTAACTGAATTATGAAATTATGTTTAAACTGTATTAGGTATATCTGTTAGCGGGCTCGCACACCGGAGCAATATGCAACTAGCAACTAGCAACAAGCAATAAGCAACAGGCAACATATTTTGTTGTACTTCGCACACCAAAGCAATAAAAAATCACTTGTTTAAAATGTCGTCTGATGAAGACGAAGTGATAATGTTGTGGTACTTGTTAAGGAGAAAGAAAAGAACAAGGAGACGATATTGGATTCATCCAGCATTTGAAGCGTTGAGTAAACATGGAGCTAATATATGTACTCAAGAATTAAAGAAGCATCCCACACAGTTAAACTGTTACCGAATGAGTCCGAGTACTTTTGGAACGTTAGTTCAGCTGATAGCACCTCATATTACTAAACAAGACACCAATTACAGATATGCGATCAGCCCACAGAAACAACTTTTAATCACATTAAGGTAAGATAAATTAAATAAAACATACATAAAAAAGTATTTTATTGAAAAAACTAAAAAATATAAAAAAATTATATTATTGTTCTGTTAAAGACGAATTCCTATTGTCATAAACTGACATGTTGGGTGAAAAATTAAAACCCTTAATGATCTAACACTGCTTAATAAACGAAATATTGCCAAATTATGGGCAATATAGTTGCTTTTCAACCGACACGTCGTGTCGCTAGCAACATATGTGGCTCTAGAAAGGCGATAGCGATATCGTATTGCGTCGGTGTGCGAGATCCATAAGAATGTAATGGAAAAACACATTGGCGATAATATTTCTTATTGCTAGTTGCTAGTTGCTTATTGCTTATTGCTCCGGTGTGCGAGCCCGCTTAGGTGTTGTTAGTTATATATTTGGATAGAAGGGCCAAAATGTATTATACTTAATTAATTATTAATTTAGTTAGGAGCCTGGGGCAGCTTTATTAATGATATCAATAATAACTGAAATTCACAGAAATATATTCAATTTCATCTTAAATTAGAACAACTCAATTCAAATCTTGTCATTATACACGAACACATATTTTAAATATATATTTTTTTAATTATAACTGTTCAGTAGATTATATATACCGCTGCAAGTGTGATGCTTCCGAGAGCAAATAAAACAATTGGGCAAAAATCCTTTACATACATTGCACCACGCCTATATAACCTCTTACCGCAACAACTAAAAAACATTAACAATATAAATCTGTTTAAAAAGTATTTAAAAAAGTGGATTCTTTCTAGAAATTGATCCATTATCGATGGCATAATAAATCCATCTTCTTTATAAACAAGTTGATTATAAAAAAAAAAAAAAATAAAAAAAACATATTACTATTATTAAATTTTATTAATATTTTATTTAATTATATCTTATTATATTTACTTAGGTACTTTTAGATTAATGTTCCACTAGGTATTATGCTTATACTTATATACCTGAAAAAAATAAAATTAGTAGAGAAACAAGAACACAGACAGATTCATACGAAATCTAAGTGGCTTTCTTTGGTGACTTTATTTTACTTTAGATATGTTTATCGATCTGTTACTTTGTAAATGATTCTATAAAATAAAGTTATTTCTAGATCCGAACTAGACTGGTGGTACTCTCTGTTTCTGTCTTCTCAAGTTAAAGTATTGTTATTCATTCTCAAAATATAAAAATATTGTTCTATTGTTTAGTTTGTTAATTTAATGTAATGTCAAATATACTCTAAGTACAAGTGTTAGTGATATAGTGATACAGTGTTTCGTGCGGTAAATAATTAATAACTCTAAACTCAATTTACCATTACGGTTCCGGAAACCTTTATTAGGCGTTGTTGCCATCGCTTGGTTTTATTGTTATATATGTTGAACGTTTTTTCTATTAATTATTATTGCTTAAAAATAGACAATTTTTAATTAACTACCCTTTACTCAATAAGTCTATTTTTACTCTATTGTCGGGAGCAATAATCATAGTTCCTTTTCTATTCTATTAATTATTATTGCTTAAAAATAGACAATTTTTAATTAACTACCCTTTACTCAATAAGTCTATTTTTACTCTATTGTCGGGAGCAATAATCATAGTTCCTTTTCTTAAAATCTCACAGCCACTTAAAATCGAAGAAAGTACGTAAAAGCTATTTTATTCTTCTGACATTATGGTCCTTCAAGCCGGATTTTATCCTCAGTTAATTTAGTTAATTATTTGTTTGATTGTGTGTGCAAAAACATTGGACAATTCGGGAATCAGGTGATCGTTTTCCAATCAATTTAAATTATCGGTGAAGAGTGCGTCGTGCCGGCAAACACTATATCGTAGTGCGAATAGCCTGCTCTTCTTCAACTTTCAGCAGGAAAACGTGACACCTATTTTCCAACACTTGAAAAGTGTTAGAAGCTTTTTAGTCTCCAGTTCTACGGATTTAGTCGAGAGGTTTGGCAACACTGCCAAACTGCATCAAGATCTCTTCTCTCTTCGCAAGAGAAACAAGGGTTTATGGTAACCAAATGCACAACCATATGCAACGGACAATTTCGAAATTTGTAATTCTCAACGCTTCAAGGTTAGTTACAGATCGTTAGCAGGTATAAATTTAAACTTAAAAAAAAGTACTTTTGTGTGGTTTACTATCCTATGTGAAACTATTGAATATTTTCATTTTAAACTTTGTCGGACTTTATGGTTTTTAAACTAGTGTATTTATCTCTAGGTATTTACACATTTTAACTTTTGGACACTATTTTTTATTTGTATCCGTAATGCATTGGCGTACCCTGACAATTAGTTAAAATTTAATTTGTTAATTTGAAATTTAACAAACTTTAAAATATTGGCTCTCGCACTCTTATTAGTTAGATATCGTTAATATTTTTAATTCCATTATTTATTATAATGGCGCATAAACAGCTGGCAGATTTAATTAAAAAACGTGACGCCAAAATAAGACAACTGGATCGACTCCCAATTTGGATAACTGGGCAGTGCACAACGGTAAAGCAAGTAACAGAGTTAGAAACGAGAGTTGTCACTTTAATGGAACTTTTTACGAATTATAATGATTTGCAAGACCAAGTGGAATGCCTAGTTGCCAATAATCCTAACCTCGACGATCACGAGGATAGAACAGCGTTTGAGGGAAAATATTATGAGACTTTGGCTGATTTCAAAGATTGTATAAATACCCTCACGGGACAAAACACTCCTTCAAACGCTGGCTCTGGACCTTTTTCTCTCGACAGGACAAATATACGTCTTCCTGAGATAAAAATAAACACATTTGACGGTTCTAAACCGTCAGATTTTGCCTCATTCTTGGATATATTTGACGCCTTAATAGGCTCTAACACAAAGCTCAAAAGTGCAAAAAAGCTATATTATTTACGAACTTTGCTAAAGAGACCGGCCTTTAAACTTATTTAAAATTTATTGATACTAACTACGATGTAGCTCTAAACGTCATCAGAAAAAGGTTTGAAAATAAATCCATTGTGGTAAACGAACATTTAGCAAATCAGTTGTCCTAACATGGTAAAAGCTACTGCAGCTAGTTTGCGAGAGCTAGCTAATACTCTTAATAAGGAGTTGGAGTGTCCAAATAACCTAGGTCTCACCGACAAGCTTTTATTGTGTTTATGTTTGAGCGTAAATTAGACCCTCTTTCTCGAAAACAATTTGAAGAAGAGAGAAACAACGATATTATTCCCACTCTTAACGAATTCCTTTCTTTCGCTAATAGGAAAAGCGTCATTTTGGATAATTTATCAAGTTTTGAAACTCTAAAACCTATTTCGCCGATAAAAAACCCAATTGTTATAACCACAGATTATCCTTTAATTTAAATAATAATACCCCTCGCCGGGTTTCCCCTCCAGGTTCACCCACGCTTAGGATTAGTTGCTCTTATTGTAAAAACTTTAGAGAGGCACAGATTTATTAAAATTCAAAATCATTGCTATAATTGCTTTGGTAATAAACATACGGTTAACAAATGTCCCTCGGCACACCGATGTAACCTATGCCAAGGCAAACATCACGTAATAATGCACGTAATAACTCAAATCGTGCAGCTGCGCACCATAGTACTTATGCAACTAGTTCTCAGACCCCCCTAGATAGAAATACTTGGCAACAATCTAATCTACCGATATACCCAAACACTAGAAATGTCACAAACTTTCGACAGGATACTTGCAACTCTTAACACCTCTCGTTCTCAATCTAAAAATTCAGACAACGCAGTTTCCCCTATTCCTCCTGATCAAAATTCTTATTTGCAAGACACTCACTCCCAAAATTTAAATTCTATGACTGAATAGTTCACAAACATTGTTAGCCACAGCTCAAATAGTAGTTTGTGACTCTGAAGGAAACCCTTGTGTGGCTAAGGCCCTTCTTGACTCTGGATCTCAAAATAGCTTCATTTCTCAAGACTATGTAAGACGGTTGAAACTCGCTACATCTTCACAAAGGTTACACATTTCAGGCATCTCTGCGCAACACTCTGTTGTGTCTAAAGAGTATGCTAATATTGTTATTCACTATAAAGTAAATCCCTCTAAATGTTTCCCAATTTCATGCTCCGTTTTAGAAAACATAACCAAAAGAATCCCTCAAGTCTCTATTAATCCTAGTAAATTGAAGATTCCTAGTTATATTTTAAATCAGCTCGCTGATCCTTCGTTTTCGGATCCTTCCACTATAGATATCTTGATTGAAGCGGATTTATTCTATTCACTACTTACTAACGGATCTCTACAGCTTGGGAAAGGTCTACCGGTACTCTTTAATACCCATTTAGGATGGGTAATATCAGGAAATGTTCCATCCTACGCTCTGGAGGAAAATAAACAAATTCGTTCTCAATGTTTTTGCTCCACAACCGCTTTCCATTCCTCGGAAAACAATTTATGACTAAACCCAATGGAACGATTAGACGAACTCTTGAGTAAATTTTGGAATCAGGAAGAATTGTCTGATTCAAGCACCTCAAGGCGCTCTTCTGACGAAGAGTATGTTGAAAATCTCTTTGTGTCCACTACAAAAATTTTGCAAAATGATGTTTATCAAGTTGACATGCCATTTTGCACCCCCCATGAATTCTTAAAATTATGTGACTCCTTTGTCACTGCTCAACGTAGGTTTTTTGCACTTGAGAAAAGGCTCATTAATCATCCTAAACTCTTGGAGGATTATAAAACCTTTATTGTAGAATATTTAACTCTTGGCCACGCAAAAAAATCCTCTATCACTTGCACACAACACTTTTGTGGGTCCCGCCCAAGGGAGAGAAATTTCACCAATCACTAAGCACTCTTTTAACAAATACTTTGTTCCTCATCTTTGCGTTGTTAGGCCAGACAGCGCCTCCACCAAAACTAGAGTAGTGATTGATTTCTCATGTAAGACCTCCTCTTCACTCTGGTTTAATTGTATTTTTCTTAAAGGCTACACGGTGCAGCCTGATCTATACGACATATTGTGTCGATTTCGCGTACCTAAATACGTTTTAACTGCTGACATCAGACAGATGGTCAGGCAAGTTAGGAAAAACCCTAATCAGAACTTTCTTCAAAACATTTTATGGAGAAACTCACCCCAAGAACAATTACAATGCCTGGAATTACAAACAGTCTCCTTTGGCCGAACCTTTGCTCCATTTTTTGCTTGTAGAGTCCTCAAAGACATTGCTGAGCGAAACACACATCTCTCTTTAGCTTCCAAAGCCCTACTTACACAAACTTACATGGATGATGTCCTCTCCGGCGCCGAAACGCTTTCAGAGCTCGAAGCACTTTTCTCGCAACTCACTACTGTTCTAAACCACTCTGGTTTCCAACTACACAAATGGCAAAAGAAAAATTTTGTCTGTGATCAGCTCTTGTTTTGACTCATTGGAATTGGTCAATCCAATTATTGTGGCTGGTAAAAGAATAATGCAAGAAATTTGGGTCTTAAATCTTGATTGGGACACAAAAATTGATGACCCTATACTCTTAAACCTTTGGCAAGACTTTGTACATAATTTGTTTCACCTTAAAGATTTGACAATAATTCCCAGGTACCTTTTCTCTTCTAAAGACATAGCCAGCATAGACATACATGGTTTCTCTGACGCCAGCACAGTGGCGTACGGAGCTGTAGTATATTTTAGAATTCAATACGCGGACAACACCTCTTCCTGTACGTTGGTAACGGCAAAGTCTCGTGTCGCACCCCTTAAGAAGGTTATCACAATCCCTAAATTAGAATTGTGCGTCATGGTCCTCCTCTCAAATTTAGTTAACAAAATTATACACGTTTTTGGTAACGAACTTAACTTTGGTGCTGTTAACCTTTGGACCGACTCCACAATCGCGCTTTTGTTGGATCGAAAGTCACTCCAACCGATGGACGACATTTGTCTCCAATCGAGTTTCTCGAATTCAGTTACTTACTGAGAAATTCCAGTGGCGTCACATATCTTCATAAAATAACGCCGCGGATCCGCTATCTCGAGGAATATTTGATCGCAAAATGTGGAACAGTTGGTTTCACGGCCCTGAATTTCTACGCGATGCCAATTTTGATGTAAACTCTTTTAAAGCTACCCCTCACGTAATGGACAATCCCCCTGAAGAAAAGAAAATTTCTTTAAAAATTGATACAAGGAAAGAAAACTTTTGGATAACATTTTTAGCTAAGTTTTCTAACTTTTCAAAAGCACAACGTACAATAGCATACATAATTCGATTTGTGAAATTGAAGTGTCCCAAAGTCAATAAAAAACCTACAAATTCAGGCATCTTAAGCGTATTTAAATTAAAAAATGCCACTAATTTCATTATTAAAATTATTCAACAAGAACATTTTGCCCAACAAATTCAAGCCCTGTTGGCAAATCATCCCGTAAGTAATAAATCTATTATTTCTCTCAAGCCCTTTGTTAATAAAAAAGGTTTTCTGCGAGTTGGAGGTAGACTTTCCTACGCAGACATACCAGACACTCAGAAGTACCCAATTTTGCTCCCTTCTCACTCGCAAGTAGTATCTCTTATGCTCAAACAAGAGCATGTCAGATTGGGCCACGCAGGCGCTCAAAACACGCTTTCTAACTTTAGGTTACGTTTCTGGCCTTTGAACGGTCTTAGGGAAATTAAACGTATCATTCGCTCTTGTGTGACATGTTACAGATTTAATGCCACAGCAGCTGAACAAATCATGGCAGATTTGCCGAAAGAGCGAATTTGTGTAGCCCGCCCCTTCCAAAAAGTGGGCGTGGATTTTGCCGGCCCATTTCTATTAAAAAGCTCCAGGTTAAAAAAGGCACCTCTTATAAAAGGTTACATAGCTCTTTTTGTATGCATGGTCAAAAAGGCTGTGCACATCGAATGTGTCACTAGTTTGTCTACCGAAGCCTTTGTTGCTACGCTGAACCGGTTTATCTCCAGACGTGGGAACCCTACCACAATTTTTAGTGACAACGGCACCAATTTCCTCGGTGCGAAGAATGACCTTAGAGAGCCTTACAACTTCTTTAAATCAGAATCTAGTTATGATCATATTCGAGAGTTCTTGTCGCAAAATGTAACCGAATGGCAATTCATCCCCCCACGTTTATCCCATTGGGGAGGTATCTGGGAAGCGACTATTAAGAGCGCAAAATAACACTTAGTAAGGATATTAGGTGAAACCAAAGTGACTCACGAAGAGTTTTCGACTGTACTGATACAAGTCGAGGCCATACTGAACTCCAGACCGTTCTGTGCACTTTCCAGCGACCCTTCGGATTTACAGTTGCTTACACCTGGTCACTTCCTGATAGAAACGCCTCTAACGGCATTCCCTGAAAGGAATTTAACCCATTTACCAGATAACAGGCTTTCATTTTGGAAAATTTGCTCAAAGGTCCAACAAACCTTTTGGAAGCGTTGGACGGTAGATTACCTCCATAGGCTTCAGCAACGCCCCAAGTGGTTACGCAACAACCCGACCTTAAGCCAAACCAGGTGGTCTTAGTTAAGAGCGAAGAGACTCCCCCTTTAAGGTGGCCCTTGGCTCGCATTCTTGAAGTAATACCCGGTAAAGATGGTAGAGTGCGAGTAGTGCGTCTCAAAACTCAGGACGGTGGGGTGACTAGACCTATTTCTAAATTATGTCCTCACCCCCTGCAGACTTTTTAGTGATGTTCTGGATGGCTAAAAGGTTTACTTCCATATAGTTTTTCGATCTTTAGTTTCTGGTTTCCCATCATTTCCTTTGTTAAATACAACTTTGCATCAACACATTATCGTTTCTCGCGCGGGCAGAATGTTGGATTTTGTAAGAATCCAACAGCGCGAAAAGCATACCATTTTTTTTTACCCCGTATACAACTCTAATCTTATATAGAAGAGAACCCTCTTGAAACGATACAAGCTAGTCTCAAAAACAATTAGTAACCCTCTAGACCCGAACTAGACTGGTGGTACTCTCTGTTTCTCTCTTCTGAAGTTAAAGTATTGTTATTCATTCTCAAAATATAAAAATATTGTTTTATTGTTTAGTTTGTTAATTTAATGTAATGTCAAATATACTCTAAGTACAAGTGTTAGTGATATAGTGATACAGTGTTTCGTGTGATAAATAATTAATAACTCTAAACTCAATTTACCATTACGGTTCCGGGAAACCTTTATTAGATATTTTCAACATTTCGTCGGTTTTTTTTCGGCTGCTCTGATGAAACTACTAAGATTCACGTCCAAGATTCGAATTCGGCAGAAATTAAATTTGAATTAGAAAGGCTTTCTTTAAATATCAAGCAAGTATCGAGTCAAATGAATAATCTCAGCAATAAAGTATCTCCTATACCAGCGGAAAAAGAGAAATTGAAGAAAATGACAAGATATGCTGCCTCAGGAACCCAAACAGAAGATACCCAACGTAGTGAGAAAACTACAGTTGAAAACTCAAAAATCACAAAAAAAAAACAGAAAATACAGAACTAAAATGGCACTATGTAGTTATAAGCAACTTAACCCCGAGTTACACCCCCATGCAAGTGGTACACTTTATCAAGGAGAAGTGGGGTGTCAAGGAATATATTAGATGCTACGCCCTGCTCAAAGATACTGAAAAAACATTTGGTTCCTCTTTCAAGATAGGTATGAAATCAAAAACCTTAATTGATTGACCTATTATTTAACATGAAATTTTGGCCACCTGATGTTAGCGTTAATTGGTCTGTTGAATCATCATACTCCGAACCCCCGCCTTCCTCTGATTCAAACTATAACAGCATGATAAATATCACTAGCCCCGTTAGCATGGAAACTTCATCTACCATTCCTAAGATTATTAACACCGAAGTTTAATTTCAGACAAACAAGCAATCGAAATTTGCAAAGCTAAGTCTCTGTCCTCTTCAAATGCTCGCATCGATTTTAATAAAAGAGACACTTTGGAACCTTCAATAAATCTGGATCCTCTGACCCCACCAAGAGTTAGATTCACTAATAACTCAAATAGTCGTTATCTTCTTGCTAGATTGAGGGAACCAGAAGTTTTAAAAGCCATTAAGCTATATCTTGCTTTTCTTCACGACCAACCTAGTTCAGTATGTTACGAAGGATCTTCCAAAACAAGTGTTAAACTCTTTTTGGTTTCAGAAGAAATTCCCACTAAGACTGAAGATCTCAGAAAAATCTTTTTAGAATTCAACGAGGCCTATGGTATTGGTCCAAGTGAAGTGGAAGATGATCTTGCTGCTTATAGGTCCCTTATTAGGTCTGAAAGAACTATTTACCTACAGAGATCAAGGGAATGTCACCAAAAGTACTTCACCACTGTCTCTCCAAAACGAAATTTTTAAATAATTCGACGTGTTCCAAGGGACTAGAAACCTCTAATTATTCTAGTGATGACAACTTTAGCATGGTTCTGATAAATATTCGTTCTATAAGAAATAAGACAGACAAACTATTTTTTTTTCTAGAGGAATTGAGATTTCCTCCATTAGTTGCAGCACTGGCTTAAAGTCAACGAGCCTTTTTTTATAGAAAAATATACCACAATAGCTAGGTATGATCGTCCAAGCTCAGCTCATAGGGGCACACTAATTCTTTCTACATATAATGATTTCACTCAGGTATCAAAATATGACTTTCTAGTCGGTGAAAACTTCTTCAAGTTTTCAATGGTTTATCATAAGAATCAAAATCTTCACATTATTTGTCTTTATAGATCACCTAACTCTTACACTGAGCTATTCCTTCAGAACCTGATACATTTGTTAGATAACCTACCTATTAAAAGTAAAAAAATTCTATGTGGGGACTTTAATATTAACTACGCTGCTGCTTGTGCTACCCAACTGTCCTTGATAACGATATTTGAATCATATGGCCTTACAATGCACGTTAATTCTCCAACAAGAATCACGAAATCAACATCTTCCATATTAGATTATATTGTTTCAGATTTCTCACCCCTGGATGTCCGCACCACAGTTATTATTGCGGGATGATCTGATCATGAAGCAGTTTTTACCAAGTTTAAGATTCTAAGCAAATCCTCCTTAAGAACTCAGCGTTTAGGTAGGGTTAATTCCGCTCAAAATTTTCCTTCTAGGAACTTGGACTGTAATTTCAATTATTTTTTAAATAAGTTGGTTTATACTTTTAATAAGGCATTTCCTCTAATCACCATTAGGCCAAAACGTCACAAACCTTGGACTACCAAAGGTATCCGCGTATCAGCCAAAAATATGCGTTCACTATTTTACATCAAAAAATATACCACGAATGTCTCCGTCACTGAATACATCAACAAGTACAGAGTTACCTACCTAAAAATTATCAAAATAGCTAAAAAAAAATAATTAAAAAATAACAAAAAACTCGCCTGCATGGATAGCTACAGCTAAAAATCAACTGAAAAACTGAAACAATACGAAAATTCAATGACTATGTATTTAAAAAATCAATGATTAGGTACTTAGAACCAGAAACATAAATTGAAACAGTACCACATCTACGTACCTACGTATTGTACAAATAGAAATATCAGCACGGTAGTCATTCAATTTTTTGCAACATTATAAACAGAATTGCAGTGGGAGGCATGAAAGTGTATGCTATGTTAAATTATTATCCTTTTGTGCATGCCTCCGACTGTAATTCTGGTTTTAATGTTGCAAAAAATTGAATGACTACCGTGCTGATATTTCTATTTGTACAATACGTAGGTACGTAGGTGTGGTACTGTTTCAATTTATGTTTCTGGTTCTAAGTACCTAATTATTGATTTTTTTAAATACCTAGTCATTGAATTTTCGTCTTTCAATGGAGAATTGACGTCTTTGGTCCATTTTTGTCGCTTTTGTAGAAGGCTTAAATATTCTCTATGCCATCGATCCCAAAATTGTTGGTAAATTTGTTAAAGTCTTTGATATCGAGACAAACGATTACTTTGACTATCCTTAAGATCGGCTTGTGGAATACTTGCGAGTGAGGCTCCAATAAGGAAGTGAGAAGGTGTTAAAGGTAGAAAATCATTAATGTCGTTAGATAATGGTGTGATAGGTCTAGAGTTAAGACAAGATTCGATTTGAGCAAGAAGTGTAATCATTTCATCGTAATTTAAATGAGAGTTTCCTAAAACTCGTTGTAAGTGGTATTTTGTCGACTTTATAGCTCCCTCCCATAGGCCCCCATATGGGGCGCATGCGCGGGATTAAATGCCAATTTATTTTTAGGTTTGCCAAAAAAGATGAAATGATTGAATTGTGCCTTTCATTATGCAGAAGTTCATATAATTCCAAAAATGCATTATTTGCTCCAACGAAGTTTGATCCGTTGTCAGAGTAGATATCGCTTGGTTTTCCTCGTCTAGCACAAAATCTCTTAAGTGCGATTAAGAAACTATCCGTTGTCATGTCTGGTACTAATTCGATATGAGTAGCTTTAGTCGAAAAACAAACAAAAACACAAATGTACGTTTTAATTAATCTACATCTTTTTTGGTTTCCTTCTTTTACGCGTATTGGTCCGGCATAATCAACACCGCTGATTGTAAAAGGCCTATTCGGTATAATTCGATCGCGTGGTAAAGAGCCCATCAAAAATTCTATTGGTTTTGGATTTGCGCGAATACATTTAATACATGAACTTGTGATTCGTTTTACTGCATTTTTACCATTAATTGGCCAATAATTTAGTCGTATTATGGATAATAAATTTTAAACTCCGGCGTGTAAGTTTTCGATATGTGCTTTTCTAATGATCAAATCTGTTAATTTATGTTTATATGGTAAAATGATGGGATGTCGCTGATCGAAGTTTAACTCTGAATTAGATAAACGTCCTCCTACTCTTAATATATCGTTAGAATCTAAGAATGGTTTAAGACATAAAAGCTTGCTGTTGTTCAGGTATTGCGATGTTTTAATTTTTTGGATATCTACGTGAAATTCATCATATTGTGCTAATTTAATTAAATTTAAGAGAGCGTCGTTTAATTCCTGAACCGATAAAGTTTTATATTCAAAATATTTTCGTTTTCGACAACGATTTGCAAATCTATAAATGTATGCTAGTATTCGTTGTAATTTTGTTAAATCTGACTCAGGTAACCAAACTGTCGAAAATGACGTCAAAAAGACGGCTATTTTTGGACATTATTGGTCTGGTCCGCCTAATGACCATTAATTGGCGTCATATAGACGTCACAATCTATGACGTCATATAGGCATAAATTGTAGACGTCTTATAGACGTCTAAATATGGACTTTTCTATCATTCCAAAGGTCTTATCACATGGCAAGAGGAACATAATTTATTATCAAAGAAAACGGATAATCACAAAAAAACAAATATTTTTCGTATTTTTGGTCTAGTCCGGTTAATGACCATAAATTAGAGTCGAATATAGTAATCATATAATATAAGTATTATTTTTAATTTTGCTTGCTTTTTTTTGTTTGAAATTCTTATTCAGATCAATGTTACTTGTTTTTAAAATTTAGAAGTTTGATTCTATTGCGGTTTGAGTACGACCAATAGTTAAAAAAGTATTCGATTATTTATACTAGACGAATTTATTTCAAATATTGCCGCGCATTCCTACTAAGCATGTTGGTCGGTTCTAGCAAAGGTCGATGTTATTCGAATTTCGAATGATCGGTTAGTGTCATAGATATATTATTATACATAGAGGAGGCAAGCTGTATGGCTGCCTGTAAGTGGAAACGTCCAGCCGTTAGAGAGAGAAAGAAAACCAAGGTGGTCTTGTATCTTTGTCTAGCTCTCTGCTGATTGGTCTCTCCCATCATTTTCAGCGTTCGATAAAGCGAACGATGGATGATCTTCTGTACTACATCCTTTAGTAGATCATCAGTATTTTGAAGTGTTGAACCTGAATATCGACTCTATATTTGATTGTTGATGTATTGTTTCTTTTTTATAAAAATAATTATCTATATGTCCAATACACTGCTTTTCAAGCAGCCAATCAGTGACGAGGAGAGACAGAAATGCAAGACCACCGACGTTCTCTTTCTTTTTCTAATGAGCGGACGCGATTTTGGCTGGCTTGCCCCCTCTATGTATAATATCTGTATGGTTAGTGTCGGTACTTGTAGCGCCTTGTGCTTGACAACGGTGCCAGCTATGCTGTAATTTTCGAAATTTTAAATCAATTGTAAACGTACAAAAATATGTAAATACAAATATTTGAATTTTAATTCAATTTGAAATTCCGAAATTTTAAATTTGCTAACATGAAACGAAATATATGGAATAACATGAGACAAAATTTAAATAAAATACATTTTACACGTGTTCTTATTAGATAGGTATAAATTAGATACTATACTTGTGAATTCCTTTTCTGGCAACTTTGTACGCCATTGCACGCAGTCGCCCGTGGTATCGTAGATCGGAATCTGTGATCGGAATTGATCGGAATCACGCACTCTGCGACTCTGCCATTTTGTTAGTGTTCGTTGCATTGTTTCTACCTATTACTGTTTCATTGTTTGCGGTTTTGGCTTTGTCGGGTCGTAGTGTGATTGTGCAGGTAGATAGAAGGGTATAAAAATGTATTGTCTGATTCAACTTGATGAGAAGGGTGGGAACGGTTTAGCTACCGTTCATGAGAGCTGGCTAACCCCTCTAAAGAAAGATGTCTTTTGGCCGCCATATAAGGACAGTCGATCATTTAGGCGGGCTCTTGTCGAAGGCGAAAGAATTGATGAGGAGAAGTGGTGGTTGTACGGAGTTACTAGAATTTTCTACAAAACATGTAAGTATTATTAATAACATTTTTTGACCATTGTTGGGAAGGTTATTTGCGCTATATATGTTTGCCCTAAATAAATTGTAATTGTTTTAGCGGATTTAGATAAAGCTTTACAGAAGGAAAAAGAGGCAGAAACGATAAGCGATCTAAATTCCGACATTGAAATTACAGAGAAGAGTAGATCTGAGAGACCCGTTAGAACAAAGATTAAAAGAAGAATTGTCAGTGATTCAAGCGAAGAGGAAAGTTCTTACACACGTCCTCCTAGTGTAAAAATAAATAGATTTTTAGGTGGGTAATTATATTATGGTTTACGGGTTTGTTATTTTTTATTTAAATCATGTATTTTACAGCTGGTCAGCTATTTATTCATAAAAAACTAACAAAGAATTTTCATGTATAAATAGCTGGTCAACTGTAGAATACTAATAGCATTAAACTGAAATATAGAATGATATATCTTAAATTGATCTAAGCATTTAATGTAGTATATAATACATACTAAGTACCTATTATATATAACTTTAGCTAGTAATTTGACTTTCAGGTTCAAGGATACAGAACAGTCGAGAAGACTCTACCTCACCAGGTATTAAGAACTTGATTTATTTTAAGAGTTTAGAGAAATGGAATGAAATAAAAGTGGGTTTATGTAACAGAAATTTAAGAATCCCAAATTATGAAATACAGAAATAAGAATAAAGAAAGTTAAAAAGCATTAAACAAGGGTATTAGACAGTGAAATTAAGATTTAAAAACAATTTCACTTTAACCTATTTGCAGCAATATTAAGTTTAACAATGATATTCTTCATTTTTTCTTTTTGAAAAGCAAATAAAAAAAATGATAAATCGTTACAAGGGAAACAAAAAAATCACCAGAATAAATGTCAAAAAACAGATTGTTTCTATGAAAACTCAATTTATTCTTAATTCTCATTCTTGTTTTTAAAATTAATAAACCTAAGTTGGATAAACCCACCTAAATTATGTAATTCCAGCACATCATTTTTTACTAGATACTATAATATTGTTTTTATTTAGCTATAGAAGAGGTTGCAAATTTAAGTACTAAGTCAAGGTCCATCGTCTGTTTCATCGTATAATAATAATATATGTCAAGAGCAAGGTAAATCAAAATAAATAGATTTATTGTACTTAAATGTTAATTATGATTAAAATGTTTTAGGCATCAAGTTACTAATAACTGCAGTGAACCAAATAAAGGAACAAAACAAATTGATTTTTGCTCGGATTGACCAAATAGAAAAGAATTTGAAGGGAAACGAGAGACCTTTTACCTCAGAAAAAGATGTTACAGAAAATTTTCCAGTAAAACTACCTCTAACAACCAAGGACCAACTGGAGGTTTTGAAAGAATTTCTTAATAAGAAAGAAAACTTGCAGATTCTGGTAATTTTTCAGTTTTTTATCGTTATAGTTAATAAATAAAAAATAATGAAGATTGTTGATATTGTAATGCGACTCCGGCTCTGTCCTTGTTGGCAATATGGGCGAGTCCGCCTCTGTACGCCGTAAGCATCATCAGAGAAACAGGCAACGCGTCGAATGGCTGAGAATGTTCCCGATTGTACGAGAACCGGGACTAGAAAGATCTCTACGCGAGTAATCGAGCAATTACTCGAAGCATTGATGCGCATATAAATAGACTTTTATTTTGAAATAGAGTTCAGTTTAGTTTTTGAGTTGAGTCTAAGTAAATAAGAGTTTATATAAATCAGTGTTCAGTGTTCATATAAATTAGTATATTGTAAATAAATTGTGTTATAACATAAATTAAGTGTATTAGTTGTATAAATAAATTAAATAATAAACTGTGAAAATAAATAAACGTTACATTGGTGTCAGAAGTGGGATAGTGTAAATAAATAGTGTAGAAAAATGTCGAAAAAACTTTGTGATTTAAAAGTGGCAGACTTGCGTCGGGAACTTGAAGACCGTGAATTGGACACTACAGGAAAGAAGTCGGAGTTGGTGGAGCGACTTAGACAAGCGATAGTTGATCAAGGATTAGACCCGGAGGAGTTTTTATTTGCTGACGATACTTCATCATTGATGTCTTCTATAAAAAATATTTCTACTGAAATATCTTCTGAAATTTCTTCTTTGGAAAATAAAGTTTCTTCTGAAATTTCTTCTTTGGAAAATAAAGTTTCTTCTGAAATTTCTTCTTTGGAAAATACAGTTTCTTCTCTGAAAAATGACATTTCTTATTTGGAAAATAAAGTTTCTTCTGAAATTTCATCTTTGGATACTAAAGTTGCTTCTTTAGAGAATAAAGTCTCTTCCCAGATTTCATCCATGGAAAATAGAGTGTCATAAGATATGTCTTCTCTAAAGAACGAGATGACTTCATTCGAGGAGAAAATAAAAGAGATTGAACGAAAAATGGAAAAATGGGAAAGGGAGAAAGGATTAGTGTGGAAGAATCAAAAGAGAAAAAGGATGAAGAAAAGACAAGCTGTAAAGTGGAACAAAAACCAAAACTGGAAAGCAGTGAAAGTTCGGTCCGCATTAAAGCCCCAACCTTTGATGGAAAAATGTCATGGGAAAATTACCTTACAGCTGCACGAGCGAACGGATGGTCAGAAAAAGAAAAGGCTGTAAATCTCACGATCGCTCTTAGAGGAGATGCTTGCGACGTTCTTCAGACTATACCGGTGGAAGAGACGGATGACTGTGAACAACTTAAGAAGAGATTAAACATGCGATATGGTCATGAACATCTGGAGAATTTGTACCGGTCACAGTTGAAGATACGAAAACAGAAGCGAGAACAGACCCTTCAGGAATATGAAGTAGATATTGCCAGGTTGGTTAGATTCGCCTATCCTGCAGCTGATGAAGGAATGATAGAATGTTTAGCAGTAGAAGCATTTCTTGATGGGCTCCGTGATCCTGAAATGAACAAGACTCTTCGTTTAGCCCGTCACAAAACTTTAGTCGATGTCTTGTCCGCTGCGCTTGAGTATGAAGCGGCTTCGAAGGCTTGTGGGGGATACAGTAAAGTAAGGTCTGTAAAAGACGAAGAAGACGAAAATAAATTGGACCAATTAGTTAACATGATGAAGAACTTTGCTGAAAACAAAAAGAAGAGGCCCCGCGTGTGTTACAATTGTGGCGAAATGGGACACTTCATCAAATCATGTAAACGTCCAGTGGCCAATGCAAATCGAGCTGAAGTAAGCCATAGAAACGCCGATTCTCTTTCCAGAAGACCGTGCCCAGCAGATTGCTCCCATTGCAACAAGACAGAATCCAAAGAAACTGCTATACTATGAACAACTGTAGTTAACGATTACTGGGCACCGACTAAAATTAGAGAGGAACAAGAAAATGATCCTGTTTTAAAGAAAATGCGCCAATGAAAGAGAGAAGATCGACGACCTACTTGGCAAGAAGTGTCAAAATTCTGTCCAGTACTTAAATCCTATTGGGCTCAGTGGAACTCTTTCATCCTGGAAGAAGACTTATTGAAACGAGTACTCGAGAATGATGATGGTTCAGAAATCAGAAAGCAGTTAGTTATTCCAAAAACTAGAGTGGCTGAAGTACTCCGACAGTTACATGACAGTCCATCAGGAGGTCATCTCGGTGTTAAGAAAACCCTCCAACGAGTACGGGAAAGGTTTTATTGGATGAATAGTTCCGATGATGTGAAGAGCTGGTGTAAGAAGTGTACCATCTGTGCTGCGAGTAATGGACCACAGCGAAAAAGGAAAGCTCCCATGAAACAATACAACGTCGGTAGCCCATTCGAGAGGATTGCTTTAGACATTGCTGGACCATTTCCGACGACTGAGAATGGAAATAAGTACATGTTGGTGGTTATGGATTATTTCACGAAGTGGGTAGAAGTCTACGCCATTCCAAATCAAGAGGCCACAACTGTTGCAGATGTCCTAATAAGAGAATTTATCAGTCGATTTGGAGTACCCTTGGAGATTCATAGCGACCAAGGTAGAAATTTCGAAAGCCAGCTTTTCCAAGGAATTTGCGATACTCTAGGAATGAAGAAAACAAGAACTACAGCATTACATCCACAATCAGATGGAATGGTAGAAAGAATGAATAAGACCATTGGAAAGTATCTGTCAAAAGTAGTGTCCAACCACCAGCGGAATTGGGATCAATACCTTTCGCTCTTCGCGATGGCTTACCGATCCGCAGTCAATGAAACAACAGGCCAAACACCAGCAAAGGTCTTGTTCGGACGAGAGATGAGACTACCATGCGACCTTGAGTTTGGATGCCGACCTGGAGAAGATATAACTGGAGAAGATTATGTGATCCAGTAACGAAGGAAAATGGACGATATGCATGAACTGGTTCGCTCACATATTCAAATTGCCAGTGATAGAATGAAGAAACGGTATGATACTCAAGCCACGGAAGGATGTTTCGAAGAAGGAGACAAAGTCTGGCTTCATAACCCAAGAAGACAGAAGGGTTACTCGCCGAAGCTACAAACGTCTTGGGAAGGTCCATACATCGTTAAGAAAAGAATCAATGATGTCATATACCGAATAAGTAAGATTCCAAATGGAAAACCGAAAGTGGTACATGGAAACCGGCTGGCACCGTTTGAAGGAGATCATAACCAAGAAGAAGAGGTAAATCGACTCCAAGAGACTCCTGATTTTGCCTTCGATGAGTTTATGGGTGCTTATGGGGGCACCGGGAAAGCAAGATTTGGCGTAACCATTGAGAAACATCAAGACCTGTTCACGCTTCCAGATGACTGCTCGTTGGTCCATAATATTCCTGCCAGTATCAGCGACGCCCGAGGATTAGCGTCCGTTTTCCGAAAAAAGTTTGGTCGACTATCAGAACTGCAAAGCCAATTGCCAGCCCCCGGAAAAGCTTTGAGACTCCAAGATGGATCACGTTACCTCTTCTATCTAGTGACAAAGAACACCTATCACGACCGACCCACTTATCAAGATGTATGGGAATCTTTACTTAGCCTGAGGGAACACGTACTGGAGTCCAATATACAGAATATAGCAATGCCAAAGATCGAGTGTAAGGAGTTAGACTGGAGGGTCATTCGAAACATGGTGGAAGTAATCTTTCAAGATACCGAAGTCCAAGTATTGGTTTGCAGCCATTCGCCCAGTGTCCAGTTTACAACGAAGACCGTCCCCTGTTTTTTTTTATACAACTGGAAATTGTAGAAGAGGATCCGGCTGCAGATACAATCATTCCCATCCAGCTCTAAAAAAAGTTCCAGGAGGAACTATCTCTTAAGGAGGGGGCAATGTAATGCGACTCCGGCTCTGTCCTTGTTGGCAATATGGGCGAGTCCGCCTCTGTACGCCGTAAGCATCATCAGAGAAACAGGCAACGCGTCGAATGGCTGAGAATGTTCCCGATTGTACGAGAACCGGGACTAGAAAGATCTCTACGCGAGTAATCGAGCAATTACTCGAAGCATCGATGCGCATATAAATAGACTTTTATTTTGAAATAGAGTTCAGTTTAGTTTTTGAGTTGAGTCTAAGTAAATAAGAGTTTATATAAATCAGTGTTCAGTGTTCATATAAATTAGTATATTGTAAATAAATTGTGTTATAACATAAATTAAGTGTATTAGTTGTATAAATAAATTAAATAATAAACTGTGAAAATAAATAAACGTTACAATATTTAATAAAAACCTTTTCTAACATTTTTTTTTACAATATATTAGAAAAATAATTTATTTGTTTATTGAATAAATAAAGTGTTCCTACCTAACTACATATTTAATTCTAGGTCTCATACCTTGGATCACTGGGAGGAAAGAATTTAAAATGTAAAACTCATAATATACTAAGGGCATTGGTGAAAGATGAATTGGCTTCAATTTTTAGCTATTACGGAAAAAGAAAAAAAGAAGCATTTCATGAGTTAAATTTGAATAAAGCAGTAATTAGTAAGTAAAACAGTAACAATGCCTATTTATTAAAATTAATGATATTGTTAGTATTTTTTCTGTTTCTAAAATTATTCAATTTTCAGGGACAGTTCAGTTGGCCACGTCGGTGTCATTGACAGATATAGAAGAAACAACAAAAGTTTGGATTAAGCATGCTCCTGACAGAGTCAAATCGAGAAGGAAAACTCCTCAAGTGGTAAATTCGTTGGAAATATAAAAGCTAGTGTTGATTGTAAATTTTTTTGGATAAGGGATGCAAATGTTTTTTGCCACACTGATTACATATATATGTATATATTTATTATTAACAAAGATTAATAAGCAACTAAATTGATGGGGCTTATCTAGAAACATTAAAGCAGTGAATTAAGGTATTGGCATACACTTGTTTTTCTTAATAATTTGTTTTAAAATGTATAAAAGAAAACATTTAGAACAAGATGTAGGTAAACGACAGTTTTATCGCAGAGTAGCAAAGGAAAATGAAATGGCTTATAATCAATTAAAAAATATTGATATTAATGCTGAAAATGTTCATATTCAAACTAATTCAGATGTTAATCAGTTTAATAATGGTAATACATTTTATATAATAAATCAATATATTAATGTTCAAGAAAATAACTTGGAATCAGATAATAACGATACAAACATTTTTGACAAAACTCATGAAAATGAATTTGAATTTCCTGAGAATTTTGAGGAAAGTAACAGTTCTACCTCTGGGTATTATACTTCTCATAACTCTAATACTCAATCTAATGGTAGTGATAATCTCACATCTGCACTAAGGAAGTGGGCTGTTGAATCAAAGGTTTCTCATCATTCTGTCACTAGTCTCTTAAAAATTTTGGTTCCAATACATCCAGAACTTCCATTAGACAGTAGATCTTTACTAAAAACTCCCAGGAAATCAAAAATGAAACAAATTGACGATGGCGAATATTGCCATTTTGGTGTAGAACATTGCCTAAAACAAATTATTCCATCACAAATGTTTTGATAAAATATTAAAACTTAGTATTAATATTGATGGTACTCCACTGTTTTCCAGTAGTAAGTTACAGTTCTGGCCAATACTGGGTTTATTAAAAAATTTTGAATATTTTCCTTTCGCTATTGGTATATTTTGTGGGAAGTCCAAGCCCTTTTCCCTCAACATATTCTTAGAAGATTTTATTGAGGATATGAAGATATTAAACCAAACAGTTTTTTTTACATGATAGAGTATACTTTGTTGAAATACTAAATTTTATTTGTGATGCCCCTGCCAAAGCTTACTTAAAAGGTATAAAATCTCACGGTGGTTATGCATCTTGTGAGAAATGTTGGGAATATGGTGTTTACAATGATAAAGCTAGAACTGTAATTTTCAAAGGCACAAACAGTTCACTGAGAACAGACGAGCAATTTAAATTAGGAACTGATGAAGAACATCACAAAACTAAATCCCCATTACTTGATTTAAACATAGGACTTGTTTCATCATTTACAATCGATTATGTGCATGCAGTGTGTTTAGGTGTTGTAAAAAAACTTCTGTCGACTTGGGTATCTGGAAATCTGAGGGTTAGGTTAAAAAGTTCAGATATTCAAATTTTAAGTGAAAACATGTTGTTCCTTGTGAGTTTAATCGGAAACCCAGAAGCTTAACTGAACTGTCATATTGGAAAGCCACAGAATTTCGAAATTTCCTACTGTATTATGGACCTTTTATTCTGAAAGATAATATAGATATTTCAATTTATGAACATTTTCTACTGTTGCATGTTGGCATTTCCATACTAACTTCTTCAAATCATTTATCAGTCTTTGGTACAGACAATGCGGATAAATTATTAAACAGTTTCATAAAACATTGCCAATATATATATACGGATCAGAGTTTTACGTATATAATATACATACTTTGTGTCATTTAGCTCAAGAGGCTAAACTGTATGGAACTTTGGATTCTTTTTCAGCCTTTGCATTTTAAAATTTTTTAGGACTTATTAAGAGTTTCATTAAATCTCCCGTGAATCCTTTACAGCAAATTCATAATAGATTAAGTGAACAAAATTTTTACTTAAAGCCCACTTGTATACAAAAAAATATGTTATTTGATGAACATGAAAATTCAGCCACAATTTTAAATATTGTTACAACTAAACAGTATAAAATTTTTTTATATAATAGTTCTACTCTAAGTGTAAAAAGTTACTCCATGAAAGATGCTTATTGTATGACAAAAAAGGGTTTGGTTGTTGAAATTCATAATATTTGTACAGATGTAAATGATGAAATATATATAATTGGTAAACAATTTTTAAATTATCAATCGTTGTATAAGTATCCTATTAATTCCAAAGATATAAATATACAGTGTGACCCATTTCGAATGGAAACACCCCTGTAGAATTCTTATTTATTAACCGATTGGAATAATTTTTTTTCCTATTTTTGAGTTAAAAAAAGTTTTACTCTAAGACCTAATTTGTCATCTTTAATTTCGTTTTCAAGGCCTACTATGCCACTTTTTTGTTGTCAAAAATGAAGAATTTTTATTAGCGATTTTTTTTATTAAAAAATGATGACAACACTGGATTTAAAGTGGCTTTAAATAGCTCTTATTAAAATTTCATGAATAAATATTCATAAATAGAAAAGTTATGAAAACTTAAAATTTAAAAACTCGTCAACCTAAGAGTTACAAAATAACACACTGTATCAACATTTCTAACACAAAAGGTTTATAAACAGCCCCTAAGGAACAGGGAAGAACTTTGTGCAAGAATTCGACAGGTTTGTGAAGAAATCACCCCGCAACAATTAAGGAATGTCACTAAAAATATTCGCAAGCGCTGCGACAAATTTGTTCAACTAAATGGCGGATTGGTAGAGGCGACCAGGATCTAAAATAAACAAAACAGTTATAAGACTAAGATACTTAGTTTGTGAAAAAGTGGTTTATTGTTTAAATTAATAAAAAGAATCACAATTTGTGTGGCTAAATGTTGATACAGAGTGTTATTTTGTAACTCTTAGGTTGACGAGTTTTCAAATTTCATATTGTCATAACTTTTTTATTTATGAATATGTATTTATAAAATTTTAATCAGAGCTATTTAAAGCCACTCTAAATCCAGTGGTGTTGTCATTTTTTAATAAAAAAAATCGCTAATAAAAATTCTTCGTTTTTGACAACAAAAAAGTGGCATAGTAGGCCTTGAAAACGAAATTAAAGATGTCAAATTAGGTCTTCGAGTAAAACTTTTTTTAACTTAAAAATAAGAAAAAAAATTATTCCAATCCGTTAATAAATAAGAATTCTACAGGGGTGTTTCCATTCGAAATGGGTCACACTGTATATGTAATCAGTGATGTGTCTGATTTGCAAGTATGGAAAATATCTGAAGTTTTGGCAAAATGTATGGTGTTTCCAAAGGGTATCAATAGTTTGAACTTTGTGTCCATTCCTTTATTACACACTACATAAGTTAGCTAGTTTAAGTTTATAAATAAACTTACGCATATTTTCAGGGACTATGAACCCTGTTAGAATTAGAAAAATGTAGTATTTTTTATTTTCGTACATTTTAGGATAGTATATTTTTTATAAAATATATATGTATATACAACTAGTGACTGGTTCAATACAAAGTGAAGTCAATAGTGGAGGTGCAGTCAACGTTATGGCCAAGGTAAAAAAATGAAAACAATTTTTTATATAATAAAAATATTATTACAAATTGTTCTTCACTACAGATGTCCTGATGAAGAATTAAATTAATTCGAAAGCTTGACTGAAATCAAAGAGTTTTATTTTTTTTACCTTGGCCATAACGTTGACTGCACCTCCACTATTGACTTCACTTTATATATATATATTTTTTTTTCTGTATTAGATATAAATAAAAAGTCATTTATAAAAGGGTGTTTTTATGATTCCTGTGTATATTTAAGTTAATTATCGATATTAACCAGACGTCATTTTAACATCTAAAAGAGGTCGGATTAAGGTCTACCTATAGATGATATTGACGACAAAAAGACGTAATTTAGATGTCTAAAATAGGTCCAATTAAAGTCTAACTAAAGACCGGATTGACGTCTAATTGACTAGTAAAAATGACGTCACCGTGACGTCTAATTGACTAGTAAAAATGACGTCACCGTGACGTCTAATTGACTAGTAAAAATGACGTCACCGTGACGTCTAATTGACTAGTAAAAATGACGTCTAAAACTGTCGTTAGAAAGACGTCATTTAGCTGTGACTTACTTACGTCTTTTAGACGTCATTTTCTTACGTCTGCAGACGTCAATTAGCCCAAAATGATGCTGTCGTTTAGACGTCATATAGACGAAAATGGTTACCTGGGGAGTATCTTTCAAATAAAGCCCATTGATTAGGTGTAAAAGTCGTTTTAAGAGTTAAAACTTGTTCTTTTAATTCGGGCAATTCGTCTATTTGTACAATAACGTCTTCACGATTATTTTCGATTGGATTTTGTTTCAAGAATGTTGGCCTATGAAACCACATTTCACAATTTATTAGGTCTTCTGGACTTAGGCCACGTGAAATTATATCAGCGGGATTTTCATTGCTCGGTACATTTTTCCAATCTGCAATATCAGAAAGTTCAATAATTTTTGAAATTCTTTTACTAACAAAAGGTTTTAAACGAGGTGGATCGATTTTAAGCCATGCTAGCACTATAGTGGAGTCGGTAAAATATGTTATTCTGTAAATAGGTAAGTCAAGAATCTCCCTTACTTTACTAGTTAGTTCTGCCAGTAACAATGCCTCTAACAATTCTAATTTAGGAATTGTCGGTTTCTTCAGAGGAACGACCCTTGATTTTGCAGTTAGGAGTCTTACCTTCGGTTCTCCTTTACCATCATAGGATTTTAAATAAATGCATGCTCCATAAGCCTTTTCAGAGCTGTCGCTAAATCCACATAATTCGAACCTTTTAGAACCGTTTTCTGATGCGAGCCTTGCGAATTGAATATCATTTAATATATGAAACTTTGATGCGAAGTCCAGCCACTGTTGTGCCAATTCCTTTGGAACTTTATCGTCCCAATCTAGTTTTAGTAGCCACAATTGTTGAATTAGTAGTTTTGCTTTTACTACAGAAGGTCCAATTAACCCTAACGGATCAAAAATCTGTGAGATTGCTGACAAGATTGTTCTCTTTGTGACTGTTTTTTGAGTTAAATTTACTGCTATAGAATATTTTAGAACGCCTAAATTAGGGTTCCAAAATACTCCTAATGCCTTAAACTCCTTTTCGTGGTATAAAACAAAATTGTCTTTATTATCCTTTTTATCATCAACTCTGAAATCAAGGATAGCTCTGTCGTTTGATGACCATTTTCGAAGTTCGAATCCTGCTGGTTTTAATATGTCATTAATTTCACGATAAATACTCTTTGCTTCTTGTATAGTATTAACACTTAAGACGAGATCGTCCATGTAAAAGGAACCCTGAATAATTTTGGAAGTACGCGGATATTTATCGCGATTTTGAATAGCTAATTCTTTTAAACAGCGTGCCGCTTGATATGGTGCGCTAGACGTTCCATATGTTACTGTATTTAATTTGTAAACTTTAATGGGTTCGTTCGTGCTAGATCTCCACAAAATTTGTTGATATTCTCTTTCGTTTGGTTCGATTAAAATACATCGGTACATCATTTTAATGTCCGCGATTAAGACGATTGGTCTGAGTCGTAAACGTAGTAATAGTGCAAATAATTCGGATTGTAATGAAGGTCCGGTAAGTAGAATGTCATTCAAGGATACCTCTGTACTACTTTTCGCGCTGGCATCAAAAACTACTCTACATTTTGTGGTAAGAGAGTCCTTAAAGACAGCAGAATGAGGTAAAAAGAACGATTGAGTATCTATCGAGTTGTCTGTATCTAGATTACATTTTAAAGTCATATGATCGAGATTTTCATATTCATTCATGAATGCAACATATTGTTTTTTTAAATTTTCATTTTTATTGAGTCTTGTTTCTAAGCTATTAAACCGTTTTAATGCCATTGTTTTCGAGTTTCCCAACATTCCCTCAAAATTTTCTATGAAGGGATACGTTACTATAAATTTACCGTCTTTGTCTCTTCAAGTTGTATTTTCAAAATTACTTTCACAAAGTTTCTCGTTCTTTGTTAAAGATCTTAGATAAGGCATTTCTTCGATATGCCAAAATTTCGTTAATGATTCGTGTAATTGTTTGTTTGTAATGTTTATGGACAAATTGCAAGTGGTCTTTTTTGGTATATACTTATCACTTAGTAATATGTTTCCCGTTACAACCCATCCCAAGTAAGTGTTTTGTAAAAGAGGTTTGTTTGTCCCTAACCTAATTTGATCAGTCTTTAGTAAGTCATAGAATATTTCAGCTCCAAGTAATAGTTCTATTTCTTTTGGAACGTTAAACTGTTCATCTGCTAAATTGATATGTCTT
Organism: Altica lythri; assembly: GCA_964028335.1. Lineage (NCBI taxonomy): Eukaryota > Metazoa > Arthropoda > Insecta > Coleoptera > Chrysomelidae > Altica > Altica lythri. The sequence continues at coordinate 83,028,882 of OZ034801.1, forward strand.
GGATAATTAATTTGTACTTTATCGAAGCTCTTGGCTGGTAATTTTTCAGTTATCTGAGGTAAAATTAAGAACCTTAATTCAGTCCTAAAACTTCCAAACCGAGACTTTATTTGGGTCTTTGTCTTGTATCTAATAAGCATTTCCGTTTGACATATTCCTCCTAAAGGAACATTTATTTTGTCTTAATTTAATTCTAGCTTTTTACAGCATTTGTCAGTCATTAAATTCGCTTGGCTACCCGAATCAAGTAGAGCTGTGCATCTTATCCAATTATCATGGTGGTTTTTAACCAAGATAACCGCAGTGGATAATAGAACTTGACTTGTGTCTGCCTTGATAGAAAATGATTTATCACTGTTGGTACTTTACTTTCCTCTACATCTGAGTTCATTCCAATAGTATGAAACGAACGCTGTGTTCCTGAACTCTGTCCTATATCAGTTTCATGTTGTGTGGAGGTCTCTTCTTTGTTTAAAAGAGGTGTTCCAGCATTAACATCGTAGCTCATAAGTTCCTGTGACTGTCGAGTAACTAAAGAGTTATTGTCTCTGTTGGTCATACTGTTTGATGAATTGTTAGTCTTGTAATTGTCGATGTGTAGTATGGTATTATGTCTAGAATTACATTTTTTACAACCTCTAGATTTGCAATCATTTTTAAGATGTCCTTGTCTTAAGCAATTACTACATAGCTGATGTTTATTTAGTACGTCATATTTCTGTGATTGTGATAAAGTTATGAATTTTGGGCACTGATATATAAAATGTCTCTCTTTACAAACAACGCAATTAATGTCACCAAATTTAGTGGCATGACATGTGATTTTATGATTTGACTCACGATTTTGAAATTTACCTTTATATTGATAAGTTTTGCTTTTAAAGTCGTTCAATTGCACTGCTTCTCATTTTATGCACTTTTTAGTTAAGAATTCTACAAATTCACTTAGAAGGGGCAATTTCTGTTCATTTTGTTTACTCTCCCACTCGCATCTGGTTCTGTCGTCTAATTTTCTTAACAAAAGTGGAATAAGCAGAACGTCCCAATGGTATGTGGGCAAATTTAAATTTTGTAAACATTTTAAATGTTGATTAAAGCTATCTATTAATTTTCGAATTCCTACTGCGGATTCTTTACTGATCTCCGGTAGGTTAAACATTAAGGAGTTAACGTGAAAATTGACTATGGCTTGTTTATTATCGAATCGTTTTTCTAATATATGTTTCGCGATTTCATAACTGTCTTCAACTGATTCTAATGAATCAATTACTTTCAATGCTTCTCCCTTACAACACAATTTTAGATATAAAAATTTATCTACATTAGTGAGATCGGTTCTTTTGTCTACTATTGAGTTAAAAATATCTTTGAAACTTAACCACGTCTCGTAATTACCGTAAAATTTTGGTAACTCTATATCTGGTAATTTTGCGACCGCGCCGTTTCTAACGTTGCCTGTGCTAGCGAGTTGTTCTGGTCTTACTTGCGCATTCTGATTTTGAGTATGAATTTTGCTTATAATCGTTTTTGCCCGTCCAATTAAACTAAAAAATAGATCTTCGATATCTATTCTACTATCCGTTTCCGAAAGCTCTAAAAATTCCAAACGCGTCTGACAGCGGTCAAATTCCTTGAAATCTGTTTCAATGTTTTTTAGCCTAAATTCTAGTTGTATTACATTTATATCTGGACTATCTAAATAATTGTTAAACCTTTCTAACCGCGATAATAGCACGTCTCTACTATGCATCAATTCTAGCGCTTCATCTTTCGTGTTGTTTTTACCCTTCGGGGTCGTGTCGTTTTTCTCGTTTTTCTTTGGCATTTGACGTGTTAAATGTTATGATTGTTTAAATTACAATAAATAATAATTAATAAATATGATAGAATAGGGAAGAATATAATAGAGTATTGGAAGCCTCACCGTCACCGTTGGTTTCTTCGTGTCGATCTGGTTTTCATCCGGTTCGTTGGGACCAAGAAATTATGTTCTATCGTGGGGTTTGTGAACCCGAAGGACCATAGAATCTGGATTCGAGATGATTTTTGAATTATAAACTTATGTTGTTTATTTGACGTTTTTTATTGATATGACAAAATTGTTTTTAAAATTAAAGTTAACACATAATAACAAACTTTAAGCATTGTATAAACTAAACTCCAACAATATGACATTGGGTTTTTTATGTTAAATGATTCAAAATTATTTACAAGACTTGTAACTTGTTCTACAATTGTTGGAATGTCTACATAGTGTAAGAAAGTATGCTTAGTATAAACTATTTTTGTGTTACCTAATTCTAATGTTACCAATAAATTTTCTATGGTTGTCAGTTGTATGTCATTATCTTGTGTTTTTGTTTCTTGTATCAGAAGAACTATTACTAGATATATCATAATTGACATTATTTTCTTCATTTTTCTTGTTCTGAAACAATAAGTCGTCATTAGTTTTTGTTTTCTGATTTGTCTTTTTCGTTTTTGGTTTTAAATATTGCTTCTATGGTATGTTCCTTTGTCAGTTTGTAATTTGATTTTCTGGTCTTGGATTATTTTTGCCTTTATAAATTTAGGTCAAGATTTATTTCGAGCTTTTGTGTTTATATAAGCTATGTTTTCATTTTCATAATTTATTGGATCAGATCGTGTTTTATTCCTTTTATTAATATTTGTTTGTTTTATAATTTCGTTTTGATTTTTAATTTTGTCGTATAATTTGTTACTAATAGATTTATGATTCTGTACATAATTTGAAATTACTAAGTAATCGTTTAAATCAAAAGGGTCATCATTATTTATGTGTCCTTTTATTATTTGAAATGGAGTAAATTTGGTTACAGTGTGTATTGAATTATGCTAATATTGAATGTTTTATTAATTGATCAGGTGTTAAATCAAAGTTTTTGTCTTTAAGACATCAAAAATGTTCGATCAAACTGGAAAGAAAGCGTTTTATAGGAGAATTTGAGTTACTGTTTTTGGCTGTATTGTAATGTAATTCAATTTGATGTAATTTGCAAAAGTCAAAATTTTTAAATTCACTACCTTGGTCTGTAGTAATTTTTTGGGGTAATCCATGATGTGTTACATAATTTAATAAATTGTCAACTACATTTAAACCTGTAATACTTTTTAAAGGGCAAGCTTGTCCATATCGAGAAAATGAATCGATAATTGTTAAATATGATTGATTTGCAATTTTAAACACGCCTATATGTATATGGTCAAATGGTTTTGAAGCTGTAGGGGTAAGGTTAAATTTTATTACTGGTTGATTTCTGTCGTATTTTTTTTTGACATGTTTCACAGTTATTTATAAAATTTGTATTATCTTCTAGCATATTCGGCCAATAATATCTATTACTTAGGGCTAAATTTACTTCATTTATTCCTCTGTGTCCAGATTTATAAATGTGATAATATTCTATTTTAGTTTTCTAGTCAATAGCCGTTATAACATCAGTTAATAATTTTGTACAATGAATAAATTTGAATGATGAATTTTAAAAAACATTTTGCAAGGTACTTATAAATGTTTCTGGTAAATTTTTATTCTTAAAATAAAGAGCATATAATTGTTTTGGGTCAATATATTCTGTTACAAAGTTTATTATTTGTTGCTGTAAATTTATTTTAGATAATGTTACGTAAATTCTTTTAATTTGTAAATATCTCTTCTCGTTTAATCAGATTTTTGGGTACATCGCCTATTGTAAAAATTATTTGATTTTTATAAGAATTGAGACTTTTATTAGATATTGGAATTGATAAAATAGGATTTTCTTGTAAAGTATGATCTGTCTCTAAATCCGTTTCTTTTTCTAAATTAGGGGGTTGAATTTAAATATCTGAAATTATATTTATTTTTAGTTCTAATTCTTGTAAGTCTAATTCGTCTAATTCAGGTAATTCGTCTCGTAAATTAATATATCTTTCTAATATTTCGTATTTCTGTAGGTACTATCGGTTTCTAAAGCATTAAGGTATTTTTGTTTAGGGGGATAACGAGATAAACAATCTGCTGCTTGGTTTTGTTTTCCTTTTTTAATTTTTACTGTATAATCAAATTCTTCAAGTTTTAAAAGCCAGCTAACAAGTTTAGAGTTTGGTTCTTGTAAGGAAAATAACCATTGAAGTGGTTGGTGATCAGTAAATATGGTAAACTTTCTAAAGTGGTGAGTTTGCTAAATTGCTTTTTTTATGTGGTGATTTAAACATTGATTACCTAAATAATAACTGTATGTACAAGCAACTGCTATCGGATATTTTATTTAGCTTTAATCTAAAAGTTATCTCTATGGAACCTACTAGAGTGTTTACAAATAGGAACGGATTCACATCTTCTTCAAAACTTGATTATATTTTGACCAATGGTAACACAGAGTACTGTGAACAAATTGTTTTTGAACCAAATATTAGTGATCACAAAGCTCTTTTGTTAAACTATAATTTAAAAACTCAAATTACAGATTCTAATTATCAATCATTACAGACTCCAAATTGTTTTAGAGATATGTCAGAGCACAATTTATACTCTTTAGTTTAAACTACGAGTAGGTAATACTAATTTCGATGAAATCTATTACTATTCAGATATAGATGCTTGTTTTCAGATCTTTACTAACATCATGCAGTATTTAGTTGATACATGTTGTCCGCTAAAAACTCATAATTTTTCAAAACATATCAGAAATAAATGGATAACACCAGAGGTTCAAATAGCTAGCCAAAATCTAAAAAACATACACTGGTTAGCAAAAAAATTGAAAACTCCCGAGTCTCCATGTTTTTACAGAAAAACTAAATCTAATTATAATAAACTTTTAAAAAACGAGAAATTCTAATAAGAGTTTTTTCTTTTATCATGTGGATAAGTATGAAGTTATTGATGTCATAAGAAATCTTAAAAATAATAACAGTGCTGGATCTGATTTTATATCTGGAAAAATTTTAAAAGCTGTAGTAGATAGTGTTGCTGAAGACCTAGCATATTTTTTTAATTTGTCTATTTCTTCAGGAAAATTTCCATCTTCATTGAAATTAGCAACTATTGTTCCCATTTATAAAAAAATGAGACAGATAACATAGCTAATTATCGGCCTTTTTCTATTTTAAATACTCTGTCTAAAGTTTTTGCGAAAATAGTTTCCTCTAGAATGCTTAATTATTTAAACTTATTTAATATTATTTCAGAAAGTCAACACGGCTTTAGAATAGGTCATTCTACACAGACCGCCGCTTGCAAATTCACTGAATTCGTCTATAAAGGTTTGGACAGTTTTTTTGCATATTGCCGGTATTTACTTCGATCTGTCCCGTGCGTTTGATTGCCTTAACTTTAATTTTATTAAATCTAAACTTTATAATGTTGGATTTAGAGGAGTATTTTTAAAATGGCTTTATAGTTTTATTTCCGATAGGTACATGAAGGTAAAACTAGAAAATTGTAAATCTAATTTACATTCTATTGGCTCTGGAGTACCTCAGGGATCTGTTCTGGGTCCTCTACTATTTATATTGTTCGTTAATGATTTACCTGAATATATTAATTAAAATTTAATAACTTTGTTTGCCGATGACACATCATTAGCAGTACGAACTCATACTCTTGAAGAAGTCACTACTATTTGTGAAGATTTAATGTCACAATTTGTAAACTGGTGTCGTTTAAATGGGCTCTTGGTCAATCTTAACAAAACCGAATGTATTTATTTTAGACTACAAAATACTCCTGAACGTAACAGACTGTCTTTAAATCATGAAAATATTACCCTGACCTCCACAAACTATGTTGAATTGGACCATTCGAAGTTGCATCCCGGAAAAGGTATTATAGCCTGTTTCGAAAAAGGTCACAACTAAATTGCATCCTTACTAGATAACGGTATGTTATGAATCGAAGGTATATAATTAAGGCAAGGTTGCCAAGTGTTTGTTTAGTGAAATAAAATTCAACAACAAATCACATTATACACGTATTTATTAAAAAATTCATAAACGATAATATCTCTTAAAATAATCATTTATAATGATATCTAATAATATATAATATTTATGTAGTCAAAAATCACTATTTATGAAAATATTAAACACAACAAATATCCTGAATACCTATAGAGTTTTAAAAAGTAGTGGATCAATTCGTGAAAAATCTTAAGAAATAACTATTTTATTTATTTATTCATTTATTTACTACTTTACGAAGAATGTATAAAATACAGCTTAATAATATAAAAATATTTATATTACTGCCCTAAATCTTTGTGGAACCGCTTGTACAAATTCAAATTTAGTTATTATTTGATTTTTTAATTATAGCAGTTTTTCGTTTAAAAATTTCTTTTTTATTAAACTACGAGAATCAATTGCCCTGTGTGTTAAAATCAATCACTTACATGGATTTTTCTTTTTCATTTATACAAAACGTTACTTTCATTTTGACTGGTACTCGTCTTAACACTTACAAATGTTGACTGAAGAAACGATAGATAAAATAATAAATCCAACCAGGAAAAATGTTAAATTGATAGAATATTTAAAATAATTAGAAACACAGTCAACCAGAGGATAATCTTCTTGTTGTGGATTACTAGATATAATAGTATCATAATATTAGATTGTCCTGATAGAGTCTCATTAGGAAAAAACCTATTTCTAATTTCATAGAATATTTGTTAAAGCATCATCAAAAAAAATTACAAATAACGAGAATATAATCTTTATTTAGGAAACAACAAATTCATAAAATCAATTCCAATAAAAATATTGTTTGTGGAGTTTCCAAATTCTCATTATTATGCTTGAAGTTTGGCAACACTGTGTATATAAATTCATTATATACCACAATTTTACCCTATGAATAAAATTTAACTCGAGGATGCAATTTCGTTGTACCCAGGATGCAATTTATGTATAAAAATTTCTACCTGCCTATTTTGGGATGCAATTTCGAAAGACCGGTTGAATTCTTGGGATTATATATAGATAATTCCTTGAATTGGAACACTCATCTTGATCATGTGGTCAAAAAACTTAATAGTTTTTATTATGCCATAAATAGAATAAAGAAATCCTTACCAATACACTCATTAATTAATGTTTACTATAGTTTGGTGTACAGTCACATTGGTTATAATATGGTGTTATGGGGCTGTGCCTCAAATTGGAAACGTATTTTTATTTCGCAGAAAAGGATAATACGTTTGATTTTTAATATCCAACCTCATTACTCCTGTAAACCAGTTTTTTTTAAATATAAAATTTTACCAGTTGCTTGCATATACATTTTGGAGTGTTTGTTTTATTTACGACAATACATTCACCAATTACCTAAAATAGCAGACTACCAGAATTATAATACACGTCATATGGATTTGTTGGCTATACCTATCCATAAAACGTCCAAATTTAAATGTTCACCTAAGTACGTGAGCATTCAATTCTATAATCATCTTCCTAAATCGTTTAAATGCTTAAACACCACTAGGTTTAGAAAAGAAGTCAAACAATTTTTGCTTACCAAATGTTATTACAGTGTCGGAGAATATTTGGCTGACAATTTTACTTAAATATGTAAAAGGTTATTTGTAATTTAAATGTTTTTGTTTATTACTGTTTGTACACTTTTTTTTTACTTTTGACTTATCCTATACATTATTTGTAAATGTCGTAAAGGATCAATAAAATTATTATTATTATTATTATTACCAAATAAATACGGTCGAAACTGTTTGCAAGCCCATACACAGGCTAATAATTCTTTTTCAATTGTTGAATAGTTTGTTTCAGCGGTATTTAATGTTCTTGAGGCGTAACACACAGGGTGCTTATTTTGAGATAAAATTGCTCCAATAGCATAATTTGATGCATCGGTAGTGACTTCAAAAACGGGGTACATTAATACAGGTTCTGAAGTTAATATATTTTGACATATCTTAAAAGATTCTATAAATTCATTTGTGTGTTTAACTTTTTGATTTTTTTTTTGAGTCAATTTGTTAAAGGTTTTGTAATTTTTGCAAAATTCTTAATAAATTTTCTGTAATATCCCATGTGTCCTCAAAAAGATTTTATTTCTTTTTGTGTTCGCGGTATAGGAAATTTTTTAATTGATTCTATTTTTTTCGGATTAGGTTTAATACCATTAGGGGTTACTATATGTCCTAAAAATTCAGCTTCTTTTTTCAAAATTTCACTTTTATCTAATTGGATTTTTAATTTTGCTTCTCGTAATCTAGAAAATACTTTTTTGAGATTTTGTATCTGTTCTTGTAGACTAGTACCATAAATTATTATATCGTCAATGCAAACCATTGCAACTTTATTCAGTAAATATTTTAAAACAAGATTCATTGTTCTTTGAAAGGTACTTGGGGCGTTTCTTAAACCAAAGGACATTCTTAAAAAATCGTAATGTCCGTTGGTTATACTACAAGCGGTTTTTTTGATTGAGCATTTGCTCATTTCAATTTGATAAAATCCGTTTGCAAGATCTAAAGTAGTAAAATACTAAGCTCGTCCAAGTTTGTCTAAAATGTCATTTATGTTAGGTAAAGGATATCTGTCTTCGATAGTTTTTTCATTTAATTTTCTAAAGTCAATTACTAAGCCCATTTTTGTTTATTTGAAGCATCTAATTTCTTCTTAACAATCCAAAGTGGAGAATTATAGGGACTATAAGAGAGTCTAATATTTCTGTCTAACATTTCTTGAATTTGTTTTTGAATTTCGTTTTCGTAAATATATGGTCATCTATAGGATTTTGTATGTTTTGGGATTTTATCAGTAGTTTTAATTTTATGTTTTACTATGGATGTAAAGGTAAATTTATCACCTGGTTTGAAAAATATATCGGAATAGTCTCTACAAAGTTTTATAATAGCATCTTTTTCTTCAATATTCATGTGGTCGGTTCTAATTAGTTTTGAAATGTCTGGTTTATTTTTAGGGTTGTATTTTCGTTAAATTCATTTGTAAAACATTCAAATTTATATAATTCGTATTCGTCAGTTTGTAAGGGTTTATCAATAATTGGTTTATGTAATGTAATTGAAATGTATTTGTTTGTTGGATTTTGGATTTTTAATAAGTCGTATCCGTCTTTTGCGGTAGTGATTGAATAAGGAATTTCTATTTTTCCAAAATTTATTGGTTCAATTATAATGTCTCCAGTTCTAATATTAACTGGTAACTTTCTCTAGGATTGACTGAGAATGAAAAACTCATGTCATTTGGTTGTCTAAATTTAATGGAAATTTGTGTAAAATTGTTTATTAGACATGTATTTTGAAAATCAATGTTTAATTGCATATTCATTAAGTCTGAGAGTTCAATGACTCCATCAAAACAGTCGTGAAAGTCGTAAAGAATAAAGTTGATAATATGATTACTGTTAAATTCTGGTAATGCAGGGACATCTGCTTGATAACGAATATTTTTACTGCCTATGGTTTTTAATGTTATATTGTTTTGATAAATTGTTTCAGGATAAAAAGTTTCAATTACAGAAGGTTTAATTATTGACTTGGAACAACCAGTGTGTATTAATAATTTTATATTGGGTTTTAATATCTCGATGTATGGTAAAGGATTATTTGCTGCGTATGAATTAATTTCTATTAAGGCATTGTTTCTGAGAGGCTCGTTGTTTGAAAATTTATGCTTTCGTTGTATTCTTCGTTATTATCTTCATTGGTTTTACTTTCATTTGAAAATACAGGGTGATCTGTACAATTAGCGGAATAATCGTCATTTTGATAATTATCATAAAATTCATTTTCATTTATTGGGTAATCGGGTAAAATTTCATTTTCATGATGTGTATTATGTAATTCTTCAAAAAAATAATTAGGATTTAAGTCTGGATTATGTTGAAAATAATTTTGTCTTTGATTTAAATTTGTTGGATTTTTATTAAAAGTTTGTCTTGAGGTTGTAGACATGGGTTCTGGTTTTGGAAGATTATTTGGATGAATTTGTCTTGGTTTGAATACATTTGTGGGTGGAACAAATACTTGTTTATTTGTAAAATACTTTTTAGTTGTTTGAGGTATGGGTTGAATTTTTATTGGCTGACAAGGAAAATTTTGCTTATTGAAAGATTACACAGCCCCACAAAAAAAGTGTCGTGAATATTTTGGAGATGAATGTGAACTAGCAAAAATTGCCCAAGAAATTAGGACTACACCATTCGAGCCACCTGCAGTAAATTTTAATAAAGACTTTCATCTAGTTAAATTAATTAATAATAAAATAACAAAAGATGATCTAGTATTCACGAGAGTAGATAAAAGCAAATCCATTGTTGTTTTACATAAGAATGAATACCATAGAATTAGTAGAGTAGGTATAGGGACGATTCTGCCAGACAGGTTTTACCCCCTCCACTACACCCTCGAATCGCGACACGGTGCCAACTTCAGGCCGGTTGATAAATACGGGATCTGCATTACCGACACGATTGAAATATGTGCTATTGGTGTCAACTTCAGAGCATTGGAGTCAGCTGTCATGAGCCCAATCCTCTGTGAAATCGAATCCGGTTGTCTGTATAATAAACTAACTCTTTAGTCATTGCAAAGACTGTTATAAACAATAATAATAAATAAATCTTAATGCAACAAAATGACTCACCAGGTTAGACACCTCTACACTTGGACTTACCAAAACGGAAATCCTATCTTGAAATCAGTCTTAGAACTTAAATGTTATAAAAAATGGTTAGTTTAGGTTGTAGTTAACATCAATATTTGGTAATGGGAATAGGATATTTGCTCATCTTAGTCAATCGTCCAGCAAAGACCACGTGGAGGGGTGAGCAACCTTTGCCTGGAGAGGATGGGTAAGTAGGAAGAATAGGAATGGGTAGTAAGAAGAATTAATACAGCTACATTTTTGTGTATGTAAATAAATTAAATATTTTAAAACAACATGCAAGTAAATCTGGACATGTTAAAAGTTGATAGGAATGATACAATATAATTTTTATTGGTATCTTTTGTTGACCCATCAGGCATCTTTTGGTGACCTTTATCGGTATCTTTTATTGGCCATATAGGGTATCTTTTATTGAGCTTATAAGATATCGTTTGTTGACCCATCAGGCATCTTTTGGTGACCTTTATCGGTATCTTTTATTGGCCATATAGGGTATCTTTTATTGAGCTTATAAGATATCTTTTGTTGACCCATCAGGCATCTTTTGGTGACCTTTATCGGTATCTTTTATTGGCCATATAGGGTATCTTTTATTGATCTTATAAGATATTTTTTGTGAACTTTTTTCAGTATTTTAGCTATATGTACTAATTTTTTAGTAAATTAATAAAAGTAATAAGCATACACCTACATAATTAGACAGTTCTTAACTTTTTATATCCAAAAGGTTCAGACGTATAATCGTCAAAAAATTTTCGTTTAGTGGAATTTGGTCTATAAATTTTCTTAACGTTAACAGTGAGTACTTCATGGGCTTGTGTACGCCTTATCTGTTTACCAACAACATATATGGGTTCAGATTTTTCAAGAATCATTTCTTTTATTTTATTAAAATTTATTATTTGACTTGCGGCGTAATTAAGCGAAATACCCTTCACTTTGCATACTATATTGTCTTTATCATTAATAATGGAATTATAAGCGTAATTTTTGGGCCCGCCAGAAACGAACTCTGTAATATACCCACCATCAAGTTCATCGGTTAACTCTCCTAAGAAATCACCTAAAGGGGGATCGTATTCTCCTTCTTTAAGGGTGTAAATACAACTGTCTGTATCGAGATATTTAACCCTTTCTCCTAAGGGTTGCAAAAGGTCGTTGTATAATTTTAGTCTTGCATGTGTCGTTGTAAAAGCTGCTACTGGTACTGAGACAGTTGATAAGGTGTTATATTCCTCTTCTTTAAATTCCCAGTTAACTATCAATGTTTCTTCGTTAACGGGAAGTATAGAATTAACGTTTATTGAAGGGTTGGTAAGCATGTCGAATAATTCGTAAGGCTGGTTTACTATAGAAGTCCTGGGTTTGTTTTCTTTCATTCCAAAATATCCCCAAAAACTTGTGATAACGTTTTTTCCCAACAACCTTTTACCGGGGTTCTTTTCGATAGATAGAGGGTTTAGCGTGACACCTTCTCTTTCAAAGTAGTCACTTATATATTGTTCTTTCTTCTGCTCCGTATCGCAACCGGGAGGCCAACCACTTGCCTCTTGTTTAATTCCTAAAAATTTACTGATATAACCATTAAACAGGCCCCCAGATTTCGTGACCGGGTTGTATTTGGATTTCTTTTCATAATCCCAAATTTCATAAATTTCTAGAATTTCATACCCCATTTCAAGAGCCTTTTCAACTTCTAGACTTATCCAAGTACCAACTAGAGCACGCTCATCAACCGAATGTGTGCAGGCTGTGGAGTTGCTTTCTTGTGCACAACTTCTGCAAAGCGTAAATAATAACTTTTTGTTTATACGAGCCGGTAACACAGGATGAAAGAGATTGGTAGGTGGTAGGATTTTGCATTTTACAAATCCAAAAGTACCCTCGAATTTGCATTCGGGCCCCACGTAGATTTTGGGATGTCCTTCAGGATACTCTGCATACTTATTCACATATGGGTAAAGCGACGTAAAGTCTACGTATTTAAGCACTTCACCTTCCTGACACTTGTAGTATTCGACAATGTTTTCTGTTCGACCACCCATAAATGCGTCTCTCGGGTTTAGCGGAATGTAATTAAGGAGAGGGTGGTTCTCCGTATATTTCTTAATTTCATCCGTCACACCGCATTCCCACATTTCAATAACGTCATAACCCAGGTTTCTTAATCTTTCTATCTTCGCTATAGTTCTTTCATAACGGTTTTCCAAACAATCTGTGGGGTCATCGTGTAACGGTTGTGTACGATTATGTGTAAAACATCTAGTACAACCGTGATATAGACACCCTTGAAATTCAAATATTTGCTTGGTTTCTTCACAGAAACCGTCAACTTTACATCCTCCGACAAGAGCTTCCGAACCTCTTGCTGCGTGCTGGATTGTTATACCTCTTTGGTATTCCTCCCAAATTAACCATTGTATAGCTATTTTACTTTGGTTATCCCTCCATCTATACCCTTTTTTCGGGATTATTCCTATAGTGTTCGGTTTAAGAAAGTTACGCCTGTAGATTTTATTGCACACAGACGGTAGAGTGCTTGCCTCTGTGAAAGGACAGACATTGCCTTCTTTCATCATTAGCTCTCTGAATTTAAGACAGGCTCCAGCTAGAATTTGTACATCGGAGATACAGTATTCAATTATCTCTTTCTGAAAATCGAAAACATAATTGTCGGCAATTTTCTGATTATACCAACAAATTAACTGTTCTCTATCTTCGTCTTTAAAGTTATCAGGATCGTAAAAACTCAAAGCAGGCAACGGTCCTACATAATTCTCGTTTTCTGTACGGTTAAATAGGTGAGGAAAATAACCTTTCTTTAACTCGTTTAGGCCAAAAGCTTTTGGTAGTTTACTTAGTGCCATCGGGAAATAGTTTAGAGAATCTAAAAATTTTACATTTCCCACACTCATTAAAACTAATCTGGTGCCACGCATGATTAATTCAGGTTTTAAATCCGTCTTTATCAGAATATGATTTAAAATAAATTGGTGGTCAAAACCCCCTCCGTTGTGGGCAATGACGATTACTTTTTTAAATATTTTTCGTTGATTCAAAATGAACTCCACGAAACGGGTGATGGGATGTGTTTGTAAAACGTGCAGACGTACACCGCACTTCTTACATATTTTTACATCTGTATTTAAGCATACGTCGCAACATTGTTTAAACACACACAAACTCGGTTCTTGTTGTAAGGAACCATCGGATAGAACCTTTTCCTGTCGAGTCTCTAGATCGTAAAAAACAAAGAGAATATCAGAAGTTTTTGGAGAACCCGTGTCTGGTTGCATAAAGCATAAGTGTCCAGCTGATTGGTGTTTATTACAAATCTTGCAAAAAATTTCACCGCAGTGGTGCTCCCTTTCCCGCTTTACTGTTTTAAAACACTCAGGGCATTTTCTGATTTTACCGCAAATGTTTGACAAGTGTATTTTAAAACACTCCTCACCGTAAAAGAAGCGGTTACAATCAACACACCTCTTCTTTAATACATCTTTTACGCAAGCCGGTGAACGCTGACACCCAGGACAGGTTCCTCCACATCTGTGTTCATTTTTAGTGTTAAAAGGTTGGTGGCACTCCTCACAGTAATAACCACAACAGAATGCCGCTGTAAGAGAAGTGATGACATTATAATGACCCTCGTGATAAAGCAGATTTATCGAAGGGCCATCACTGCAACCATTGAAAATAACATCTCGACCTTTTAATCCATATTGATAAACCGTAATTTTGTAATCTTTAAGGTGTTCCTGCAATTTCTTTAATTCAGGAATACTGGCCCCTTCTTTAGGTATTGTAACACCTGACGATACCAACAGCTGGTGAGCTCTTTGCTCCTGGATTTTTTCTGTGTCTTTTCTTATTTTGTTGTAGTCAGGATCTTTTTCTTTGTTAGCTATTGCAACAACGATAGCACGGGGAAGACAGAGATTATCTTTGTTATTAATAGTAACAATTCCGTTTCTTTTCGTACACTCTTCCTCAAAGGTATTGTACAGGGTCACGCGTTTTCCTCTACCTATAGGCATCTTAACTGTTGTAATACCAATACAAAATGTCTCAGTATTTAAACCAGCACTATTGCTTTGGTAAATGGAAGCAATTTTAGACCAAACATCCTTATAGGTCACTTCAGTTGCGGGTTGAAATGCTAACCAACCCTCACCTCTCGCAAAATCTTTTGAGCAGAAGGTGAATCCTACTTGGTCGTTGGGTTCAACTCCTTCTGTCCCTCTAAGAATTATACTCTCGATAGCATCCTTGACCCATCCTACAGGCTCTTCCTTTGGAGGTACGGGTTTAACTTTAAATTCGAGAGTTCGCCCCTTGAGACCGAATTTACGGATTTGTTTTAAATGGTCTTTAATTATAAAAAACTTCTCCATTTTAATAATGCAATAACAAAAATGAACACAAAACAAGTCAAAGTTTTCAAAAATTTAACTCACCAATTATTTTTTTTGAAGACGCACGTCTGATCACTAAGACTGACTAGTTCAGAATGAATCGGAAAGACTTTTTTTTTTAATTTTATGAATTCGAAAGTGGGCGTGGTTTAAAATCTCCAAGAAAGGGATTTTCTTTAAGATAAAAATATAAGCTAACTAGATTAATACCAAAAAAATAAGCAAGTGGAAAACAATTTCCGAAAAGTTTAAGTAGAAATTTAAAATCAGAATGTACCAAAATTACACAGGAAAAAATATAAAATTAATTTTTAATCGTAGTAAAAACCAAACACTGGATTTCAATAACTAAGTAAGTAAAAATTGTAGTTATATTTTATTTTGAGAGTTCGATAACACCCAAAACAATTATGTTGCTCTTACTCACGTCTGATCACTAAGACTGACTAGTTCAGAATGAGTCGCGAAGACTTTGTTTTTAATTTTATAAATTCGGAAGGGGGCGTGGCTTAAAATTTTCAAAGAAAAAAAAATGGAAAAGTAGTTTAAATATAATTAATTTAAAACAACTGTTCACAATTTTCAAAAAATTTACGAAAACACGGTTGATATCTAAATTCGGAATATACTAAAATTACACAGCAAAATATAAAATTAATTTTTAACATATTAAAGAAGGAACACAGGATCTCAAAAAATCGTCGTTATACTTTTATTTTTGGGAGGCCAGTGGTTCTTTAATAGCCGACAGGCAACAATTTCCTCTGATCATACTCATAAGAACATACTGAAAACGCTATACGTACTTAACTCAATAGGTGACAACTCGTTTTGTAAGCGAGAATTACAGACGCCCTAAGTTTATAGTACTTCTCCCTTCGTAAAGGTAACTGACGCGTATCAGTGCAGGAAAAAGTTGACCACCATTTATACCCGAAGGAACCTCCGATATCTTCTTACTAAATAATTTATAACCTTTAAAGGGCCCTCGAAATTCACAGGCACTACTCAGGAGGCTCGAGGTATGTAAGTAAGATATCTAGATAGTAGAAACGTGAGCAGCTCCTTAGTAACACTTCACAAGAGGCCATAGGTGGTTCTTTAATAGCCGACAGGCGACAATTTTCCCTGATCATGTTTTATTTTAAACATACAAAAATACTATACGTACTTAACTCATTAGGTGACAAATCGTTTTGTAAGCGAGAATTACAGACACCCTGAGTTTACAGTACTTCTCCCACAGTGTGGTACCTGTCGTATTTCTGTGCGGAAAAAAGTCGACCACCCTTTTTATACCCGAAGGAACCCCCGATATCTTCTTACTAAATAATTTATAACCTTTAAAGGTCCCTCGAAATTCATAGGCACTACTCAGGAGGCTCGAGGTAAGTAAGTAAGATATACGTTACATTTATCCTTATTATTATATCTAAAAACTACATATAGAAATGGTATAGATCCTCTAAATTGATACCTGACCACAAAAGACGAAATTAACTAAAAATAATATCGAAATACAAAATAATATTTTAATAACACATCAGATTAGATTATCCAATTTCAATATCTAAAATCTAAATCAAATAACTAAAAAGTTACAAAGTTTTTTTTTGAATTAACCTCAAATAGTAGGTTTCCAAAGATACTTCCATGAATAATACTTTTAAACTAAAGAATGTATGTTGTAGGTATATGACAATTTTAAATGGATAATATATATATTTCTGTCATGTTTTTATATTAATCTAATTTTATCTTTTTCTACAAATCCACCGACATCACAGCAGGGATGAAACTTTTGTTTAATTTTTATTTAAATCAATACCTTAAACACTTAACATTGTTAAAAAATAAATATTTTTTTTTTGTTTCAATTCGCAAATAGCTCTAATGACCAGTAATATTTCTTATAGGAAACCTAGCTCATTTAAATTATCCCAGACGCATATAAACTTTCTGACCTCGAAACGTTTATGGCGTTTATGCAAATTCAAAGAATTAAAAAAAAATAGTAAGAAACGTATAAAAAGATTCAAAGTAAATAGCATTAAAGGAAAGCAAAGAATTACGAAATAAAATTATTAGGAAAATAATGATAAAACTAACAATAATAACAAATAAAAAATTTAACAATAGCATAAAAATCCATAATCAAACAAATACCAAGATTCACGAATAAAAATTATTAAGAAAATTATTAAAAGGAATAAAAAAAAACAAAGAATTATCAGTGAAGAGAGGAGAACAAATAATATATATATTTTTTAAAAAGTTTAAATAAAAAATCGATTTACATACCCTAAACATGTTAAAAGCTGAAGAAACACACAACACTTAAAAAACTATATAAATTTTTCACAACGATACACATTTTAATAACCGCTCGACTTGAGTGTTGGAAAGAAACTATTGAAAAAATATATCAAAGACAAATTATTTGAAAAACAAAAAACCGCAACTGTAACAGGAAATTTTGATAAACAAGAAACCGCAATATCAGCGTGTGATAATCGTCTATTGTTATCGCTAAACTTGCATGGACAAGCAAGTATACAGGATGATACAAGTAAATAATTTTTATAAAAATTAAAAAGCATTAAATTAAATAATCATTTATTAACCCTGCACTTATACATTTTAAATAAATTATATATTCCATCTTTTTGCATTCTTGTTTTGTTCCGTTTATATCTAAACACACACAAATATGTGTCACATTTTGAGGAATACTAACGTAAATGATGCTATTTAATTATTGCTGTTAGTAACGTAGTTTTACGTAAAAAGTCATACGTTAAAACGTCCTAAACCGAGGGTTTTTATAACGTTTTTAACGCTTTTCAACGCAACTAAAATAAGTTGCGTTAAAGGTGTCTAAAACAACACATTTTTCGTCGTTTTGAAATGAGCAAATTTTGTGCATAAGTCCATTTAATTACATGTAAATCAAAGAAAAAAAGTTGTTAGATTGACTTAGTTTTTTTTTAATTAAAAAGTAATACGTTAAAACGTCCAAAACCGATCATTTTAATAACGTTTTTAACGCTTTTTATCGCAACCAAAATAAGATGCGTTGAAAGTGTCTAAAACAACACCTTTTTTGTCGCTTTAAAATAAACAAATTAATGTAAAAAAAAAACTCATAAGGATAAATGCAAGAATTTAATAGTGATCTGGACGCCTTTGTTGGGCAGTCGTAAGCTAGGTTCATATAAAATCGATAAAGCTTATGGTACCAATTATCAGGTTCTTCATAAGCCTGGATTGTGTGATTATTCATCCTCAAGGTTCACTAGGTTCTGTTGTCCTTATAAATGATTATTTTGTATGTGTATGTCGTTAAAACACATACAAAATAATCATTTATAAAAACAACAGAACCTAGTGAACCTTGAGGATGAATAATCACACAATCCAGGCTTATGAAGAACCTGATAATTGGTACCATAAGCTTTATCGATTTTATATGAACCTAGCTTACGACTGCCCAACAAAGGCGTCCAGATCACTATTAAATTCTTGCATTTATCCTTATAAGTTTTTTTTTTTACATTAATTTGTTTATTTTAAAGCGACAAAAAAGGTGTTGTTTTAGACACTTTCAACGCATCTTATTTTGGTTGCGATAAAAAGCGTTAAAAACGTTATTAAAATGATCGGTTTTGGACGTTTTAACGTATTACTTTTTAATTAAAAAAAACTAAGTCAATCTAACAACTTTTTTCTTTGATTTACATGTAATTAAATGGACTTATGCACAAAATTTGCTCATTTCAAAACGACGAAAAATGTGTTGTTTTAGACACCTTTAACGCAACTTATTTTAGTTGCGTTAAAAAGCGTTAAAAACGTTATAAAAACCCCCGGTTTAGGACGTTTTAACGTATGACTTTTTACGTAAAACTACGTTACTAACAGCAATAATTAAATAGCATCATTTACGTTAGTATTCCTCAAAATGTGACACATATTTGTGTGTGTTTAGATATAAACGGAACAAAACAAAAATGCAAAAAGATGGAATATATAATTTATTTATAATGTATAAAAGCAGGGTTAATAAATGATTATTTAATTTAATGCTTTTTAATTTTTATAAAAATTATTTACTTGTATCATCCTGTATACTTGCTTGTCCATGCAAGTTTAGCGATAACAATAGACGATTATCACACGCTGATATTGCGGTTTCTTGTTTATCAAAATTTCCTTTTACAGTTGCGGTTTTTTGTTTTTCAAATAATTTGTCTTTGATATATTTTTTCAATAGTTTCTTTCCAACACTCAAGTCGAGCGGTTATTAAAATGTGTATCGTTGTGAAAAATTTATATAGTTTTTTAAGTGTTGTGTGTTTCTTCAGCCTTTAACATGTTTAGGGTATGTAAATCGATTTTTTATTTAAACTTTTTAAAAAATATATATATTATTTGTTCTCCTCTCTTCACTGATAATTCTTTGTTTTTTTTTATTCCTTTTAATAATTTTCTTAATAATTTTTATTCGTGAATCTTGGTATTTGTTTGATTATGGATTTTTATGCTATTGTTAAATTTTTTATTTGTTATTATTGTTAGTTTTATCATTATTTTCCTAATAATTTTATTTCGTAATTCTTTGCTTTCCTTTAATGCTATTTACTTTGAATCTTTTTATACGTTTCTTACTATTTTTTTTTTAATTCTTTGAATTTGCATAAACGCCATAAACGTTTCGAGGTCAGAAAGTTTATATGCGTCTGGGATAATTTAAATGAGCTAGGTTTCCTATAAGAAATATTACTGGCCATTAGAGCTATTTGCGAATTGAAACAAAAAAAAATATTTATTTTTTAACAATGTTAAGTGTTTAAGGTATTGATTTAAATAAAAATTAAACAAAAGTTTCATCCCTGCTGTGATGTCGGTGGATTTGTAGAAAAAGATAAAATTAGATTAATATAAAAACATGACAGAAATATATATATTATCCATTTAAAATTGTCATATACCTACAACATACATTCTTTAGTTTGAAAGTATTATTCATGGAAGTATCTTTGGAAACCTACTATTTGGGGTTAATTCAAAAAAAAACTTTGTAACTTTTTAGTTATTTGATTTAGATTTTAGATATTGAAATTGGATAATCTAATCTTATGTGTTATTAAAATATTATTTTGTATTTCGATATTATTTTTAGTTAATTTCGTCTTTTGTGGTCAGGTATCAATTTAAAGGATCTATACCATTTCTATATGTAGTTTTTAGATATAATAATAAGGATAAATGTAACGTATATCTTACTTACTTACCTCGAGCCTCCTGAGTAGTGCCTATGAATTTCGAGGGACCTTTAAAGGTTATAAATTATTTAGTAAGATATCGGGGGTTCCTTCGGGTATAAAAAGGGTGGTCGACTTTTTTCCGCACAGAAATACGACAGGTACCACACTGTGGGAGAAGTACTGTAAACTCAGGGTGTCTGTAATTCTCGCTTACAAAACGAGTTGTCACCTAATGAGTTAAGTACGTATAGTATTTTTGTATGTTTAAAATAAAACATGATCACGGAAAATTGTCGCATGTCGGCTATTAAAGAACCACCTATGGCCTCTTGTGAAGTGTTACTAAGGAGCTGCTGACGTTTCTACTATCTAGATATCTTACTTACATACCTCGAGCCTCCTGAGTAGTGCCTGTGAATTTCGAGGGACCTTCAAAGGTTATAAATTATTTAGTAAGAAGATATCGGAGGTTCCTTCGGGTATAAATGGTGGTCAACTTTTTCCTGCACTGATACGCGTCAGTTACCTTTACGAAGGGAGAAGTACTATAAACTTAGGGCGTCTGTAATTCTCGCTTACAAAACGAGTTGTCACCTATTGAGTTAAGTACGTATAGCGTTTTCAGTATGTTCTTATGAGTATGATCAGAGGAAATTGTTGCCTGTCGGCTATTAAAGAACCACTGGCCTCCCAAAAATAAAAGTATAACGACGATTTTTTGAGATCCTGTGTTCCTTCTTTAATATGTTAAAAATTAATTTTATATTTTGCTGTGTAATTTTAGTATATTCCGAATTTAGATATCAACCGTGTTTTCGTAAATTTTTTGAAAATTGTGAACAGTTGTTTTAAATTAATTATATTTAAACTACTTTTCCATTTTTTTTTTCTTTGAAAATTTTAAGCCACGCCCCCTTCCGAATTTATAAAATTAAAAACAAAGTCTTCGCGACTCATTCTGAACTAGTCAGTCTTAGTGATCAGACGTGAGTAAGAGCAACATAATTGTTTTGGGTGTTATCGAACTCTCAAAATAAAATATAACTACAATTTTTACTTACTTAGTTATTGAAATCCAGTGTTTGGTTTTTACTACGATTAAAAATTAATTTTATATTTTTTCCTGTGTAATTTTGGTACATTCTGATTTTAAATTTCTACTTAAACTTTTCGGAAATTGTTTTCCACTTGCTTATTTTTTTGGTATTAATCTAGTTAGCTTATATTTTTTTCTTAAAGAAAATCCCTTTCTTGGAGATTTTAAACCACGCCCACTTTCGAATTCATTAAATTAAAAAAAAAAGTCTTTCCGATTCATTCTGAACTAGTCAGTCTTAGTGATCAGACGTGCGTCTTCAAAAAAAATAATTGGTGAGTTAAATTTTTGAAAACTTTGACTTGTTTTGTGTTCATTTTTGTTATTGCATTATTAAAATGGAGAAGTTTTTTATAATTAAAGACCATTTAAAACAAATCCGTAAATTCGGTCTCAAGGGGCGAACTCTCGAATTTAAAGTTAAACCCGTACCTCCAAAGGAAGAGCCTGTAGGATGGGTCAAGGATGCTATCGAGAGTATAATTCTTAGAGGGACAGAAGGAGTTGAACCCAACGACCAAGTAGGATTCACCTTCTGCTCAAAAGATTTTGCGAGAGGTGAGGGTTGGTTAGCATTTCAACCCGCAACTGAAGTGACCTATAAGGATGTTTGGTCTAAAATTGCTTCCATTTACCAAAGCAATAGTGCTGGTTTAAATACTGAGACATTTTGTATTGGTATTACAACAGTTAAGATGCCTATAGGTAGAGGAAAACGCGTGACCCTGTACAATACCTTTGAGGAAGAGTGTACGAAAAGAAACGGAATTGTTACTATTAATAACAAAGATAATTTCTGTCTTCCCCGTGCTATCGTTGTTGCAATAGCTAACAAAGAAAAAGATCCTGACTACAACAAAATAAGAAAAGACACAGGAAAAATCCAGGAGCAAAGAGCTCACCAGCTGTTGGTATCGTCAGGTGTTACAATACCTAAAGAAGGGGCCTGAATTAAAGAAATTGCAGGAACACCTTAAAGATTACAAAATTACGGTTTATCAATATGGATTAAAAGGTCGAGATGTTATTTTCAATGGTTGCAGTGATGGCCCTTCGATAAATCTGCTTTATCACGAGGGTCATTATAATGTCATCACTTCTCTTACAGCGGCATTCTGTTGTGGTTATTACTGTGAGGAGTGCCACCAACCTTTTAACACTAAAAATGAACACAGATGTGGAGGAACCTGTCCTGGGTGTCAGCGTTCACCGGCTTGCGTAAAAGATGTATTAAAGAAGAGGTGTGTTGATTGTAACCGCTTCTTTTACGGTGAGGAGTGTTTTAAAATACACTTGTCAAACATTTGCGGTAAAATCAGAAAATGCCCTGAGTGTTTTAAAACAGTAAAGCGGGAAAGGGAGCACCACTGCGGTGAAATTTTTTGCAAGATTTGTAATAAACACCAATCAGCTGGACACTTATGCTTTATGCAACCAGACACGGGTTCTCCAAAAACTTCTGATATTCTCTTTGTTTTTTACGATCTAGAGACTCGACAGAAAAAGGTTCTATCCGATGGTTCCTTACAACAAGAACCGAGTTTGTGTGTGTTTAAACAATGTTGCGACGTATGCTTAAATACAGATGTAAAAATATGTAAGAAGTGCGGTGTACGTCTGCACGTTTTACAAACACAACCCATCACCCGTTTCGTGGAGTTCATTTTGAATCAACGAAAAATATTTAAAAAAGTAATCGTCATTGCCCACAACGGAGGGGGTTTTGACCACCAATTTATTTTAAATCATATTCTGATAAAGACGGATTTAAAACCTGAATTAATCATGCGTGGCACCAGATTAGTTTTAATGAGTGTGGGAAATGTAAAATTTTTAGATTCTCTAAACTATTTCCCGATGGCACTAAGTAAACTACCAAAAGCTTTTGGCCTAAACGAGTTAAAGAAAGGTTATTTTCCTCACCTATTTAACCGTACAGAAAACGAGAATTATGTAGGACCGTTGCCTGCTTTGAGTTTTTACGATCCTGATAACTTTAAAGACGAAGATAGAGAACAGTTAATTTGTTGGTATAATCAGAAAATTGCCGACAATTATGTTTTCGATTTTCAGAAAGAGATAATTGAATACTGTATCTCCGATGTACAAATTCTAGCTAGAGCCTGTCTTAAATTCAGAGAGCTAATGATGAAAGAAGGCAATGTCTGTCCTTTCACAGAGGCAAGCACTCTACCGTCTGCGTGCAATAAAATCTACAGGCGTAACTTTCTTAAACCGGACACTATAGGAATAATCCCGAAAAAAGGGTATAGATGGAGGGATAACCAAAGTAAAATAGCTATACAATGGTTAATTTGGGAGGAATACCAAAGAGGTATAACAATCCAGCACGCAGCAAGAGGTTCGGAAGCTCTTGTCGGAGGATGTAAAGTTGACGGGTTCTGTGAAGAAACCAAGCAAATATTTGAATTTCAAGGGTGTCTATATCACGGTTGTACTAGATGTTTTACACATAATCGTACACAACCGTTACACGATGAACCCACAGATTGTTTGGAAAACCGTTATGAAAGAACTATAGCGAAGATAGAAAAATTAAGAAACCTAGGTTATGACGTTATTGAAATGTGGGAATGCCGTGTGACGGATGAAATTAAGAAATATACGGAGAACCACCCTCTCCTTAATTACATTCCGCTAAACCCGAGAGACGCATTTATGGGTGGTCGAACAGAAAACATTGTCGAATACTACAAGTGTCAGGAAGGTGAAGTGCTTAAATACGTAGACTTTACGTCGCTTTACCCATATGTGAATAAGTATGCAGAGTATCCTGAAGGACATCCCAAAATCTACGTGGGGCCCGAATGCAAATTCGAGGGTACTTTTGGATTTGTAAAATGCAAAATCCTACCACCTACCAATCTCTTTCATCCTGTGTTACCGGCTCGTATAAACAAAAAGTTATTATTTACGCTTTGCAGAAGTTGTGCACAAGAAAGCAACTCCACAGCCTGCACACATTCGGTTGATGAGCGTGCTCTAGTTGGTACTTGGGTAAGTCTAGAAGTTGAAAAGGCTCTTGAAATGGGGTATGAAATTCTAGAAATTTATGAAATTTGGGATTATGAAAAGAAATCCAAATACAACCCGGTCACGAAATCTGGGGGCCTGTTTAATGGTTATATCAGTAAATTTTTAGGAATTAAACAAGAGGCAAGTGGTTGGCCTCCCGGTTGCGATACGGAGCAGAAGAAAGAACAATATATAAGTGACTACTTTGAAAGAGAAGGTGTCACGCTAAACCCTCTATCTATCGAAAAGAACCCCGGTAAAAGGTTGTTGGGAAAAAACGTTATCACAAGTTTTTGGGGATATTTTGGAATGAAAGAAAACAAACCCAGGACTTCTATAGTAAACCAGCCTAACGAATTATTCGACATGCTTACCAACCCTTCAATAAACGTTAATTCTATACTTCCCGTTAACAAAGAAACATTGATAGTTAACTGGGAATTTAAAGAAGAGGAATATAACACCTTATCAACTGTCTCAGTACCAGTAGCAGCTTTTACAACGACACATGCAAGACTAAAATTATACAACGACCTTTTGCAACCCTTAGGAGAAAGGGTTAAATATCTCGATACAGACAGTTGTATTTACACCCTTAAAGAAGGAGAATACGATCCCCCTTTAGGTGATTTCTTAGGAGAGTTAACCGATGAACTTGATGGTGGGTATATTACAGAGTTCGTTTCTGGCGGGCCCAAAAATTACGCTTATAATTCCATTATTAATGATAAAGACAATATAGTATGCAAAGTGAAGGGTATTTCGCTTAATTACGCCGCAAGTCAAATAATAAATTTTAATAAAATAAAAGAAATGATTCTTGAAAAATCTGAACCCATATATGTTGTTGGTAAACAGATAAGGCGTACACAAGCCCATGAAGTACTCACTGTTAACGTTAAGAAAATTTATAGACCAAATTCCACTAAACGAAAATTTTTTGACGATTATACGTCTGAACCTTTTGGATATAAAAAGTTAAGAACTGTCTAATTATGTAGGTGTATGCTTATTACTTTTATTAATTTACTAAAAAATTAGTACATATAGCTAAAATACTGAAAAAAGTTCACAAAAAATATCTTATAAGATCAATAAAAGATACCCTATATGGCCAATAAAAGATACCGATAAAGGTCACCAAAAGATGCCTGATGGGTCAACAAAAGATATCTTATAAGCTCAATAAAAGATACCCTATATGGCCAATAAAAGATACCGATAAAGGTCACCAAAAGATGCCTGATGGGTCAACAAACGATATCTTATAAGCTCAATAAAAGATACCCTATATGGCCAATAAAAGATACCGATAAAAGTCACCAAAAGATGCCTGATGGGTCAACAAAAGATACCAATAAAAATTATATTGTATCATTCCTATCAACTTTTAACATGTCCAGATTTACTTGCATGTTGTTTTAAAATATTTAATTTATTTACATACACAAAAATGTAGCTGTATTAATTCTTCTTACTACCCATTCCTATTCTTCCTACTTACCCATCCTCTCCAGGCAAAGGTTGCTCACCCCTCCACGTGGTCTTTGCTGGACGATTGACTAAGATGAGCAAATATCCTATTCCCATTACCAAATATTGATGTTAACTACAACCTAAACTAACCATTTTTTATAACATTTAAGTTCTAAGACTGATTTCAAGATAGGATTTCCGTTTTGGTAAGTCCAAGTGTAGAGGTGTCTAACCTGGTGAGTCATTTTGTTGCATTAAGATTTATTTATTATTATTGTTTATAACAGTCTTTGCAATGACTAAAGAGTTAGTTTATTATACAGACAACCGGATTCGATTTCACAGAGGATTGGGCTCATGACAGCTGACTCCAATGCTCTGAAGTTGACACCAATAGCACATATTTCAATCGTGTCGGTAATGCAGATCCCGTATTTATCAACCGGCCTGAAGTTGGCACCGTGTCGCGATTCGAGGGTGTAGTGGAGGGGGTAAAACCTGTCTGGCAGAATCGTCCCTATACCTACTTAGTAGATTTATTATTGACAAAGAATAGATCAAATGTAGTTATTAAACAAGATATATTACATCTTTTAACGATGTGCTTAGATCAGAATTATGTTCAGTTCAACAATAAGATATATAGTTCAAAATAAGGTTTAATAATGGGCAACCCTCTAAGTCCGTTATTAGCTGAAATTTTCATGGATAATTCATCAACTTCCTTTAAGCCAAAATTTCATTCACTGATATAGATACTTCGACGATATTTTTTCTTGTTTTACTGGTACAAATAGACAACTCAATCAATTTCTTTACCAAATCAATAATTTGCATCTTAATATTAAATTAAAATAGAACATATAGAAAACAAAATGATTAATTTTTTAGACATAACAGTTAAGAATTTAGATCCCAAACATGACTTTTCCATTTATCATAAACCATCACACACTGATACAATTATTCATAATTTCTCTAACCAACCCTTTATTTATAAAATGTCAGCTTCTGATTCATTATGCATAGACTAATTAAAATACCAATGACTCAAGAAAATTATGAAAAAGAATTAAATATAATTAAACAAATAGCTAGCAATAATGGTTACAATCCTGATAATATAGATAATCATATTCCAAAAAAACATTTAATAAAACCATTAAAATGATTTAACCAATATCTAAAAATAAACATCAAAAATTTAAAACTCTCACGTATGCAGAAAAAATTACCAGAAAAATATCTAGACACTTCAAGAGAAATAATAACAATATAGCATATAAAACAAACTAACAAACACTTTAGGTAAATTTATAAAAAATAACAAAGCTAAATAAACTTCAAAAATAAATCAGGTATTTATCTTTTAAATTGTGGTTCATGCAACAAAAACTAACATAAGAGAAGTTTTTATAGGCAAATCACCTTATAGAACACATAAATAGGGGAGACTGGGGAGAGTTAATACCTAGGGAGGCTTGATACATGTTTAAATTTCCCGCTCCATTTACTTAAAGAAGTCTAGCGTCCGAGTAATGTTGTCGTTGAACGTTGTTCCAGTGTCTAGTAAAATCTGGTAACGAACGGATGTCGATTAAACAATTTTGAGGTTATATTATATTTTTCGGCTGTTTAATGTAAGTTTCTGCACACAAATCGTAAGATTTAATCAATTTAAGACCACAAGCTAACGAAATTTATTATTTTCTTCTTGAATCGCATTTCATTTAGAGTATAGAGGCCAACAGTACAGATCTTTAATCGAATGTTTTAATACGTTTATATCATATATTTTATGAATTTGTCATTCGGGGAGGTTTGATACAGTTTGCGTAGGGAGGTTTGATACACATATCAAACCTCCCTATGTACTTAATATGTTTTATTTATTTATTTATTTTACAATTTGCAACAAATTGTGATATATTTGCTCAGCAATTGTTTAGGTTTATTGTGTAATATTGTTTTAGATGCCGTTTAAATGGAAATTCCAAGGGCGGACGAAATATTCCCCAGAAGATTTAAAAAGAGCAGTGCTTGAAGTCATCAATGAAAATAAGGCAGTTAGGAGTACTGCCAAAAAGTACAAGGTTGATAAAATGACTTTGAAGAGATATGTTTTAAAATATCAAGAGGATCGAGATATCTCTTTCTCTCCGAATTTTGTCACTTCACAAATTTTTTCGTCCCATGAAGAATCTCTTTTAGTAGAATATTTGTTAACTTCTGCAGATCTTTACTATGGTCTTACGCCCAAGCAAACACGGAAATTTGCGTATGAATTTGGTCAACAAAAGGATAAGAAACTCCCAGAAAACTGGAAGAAAAATGAATGTGCTTCCTACGACTGGCTAAAAGGTTTCATGTCACGTCATACCCAATTATTTTTAAGAAGTCCTGAAGCCACTAGCTTGGGCAGAGCAACTGCGTGCAAGAATTCTTCAAGAACTTACGTAATCTATTGGAACGGGAAAATTTTGGTCCAGAATCAATTTATAACATAGACGAAACCGGAGTAACTACTGCTCACAAACCTCAGAAGATCATTGCTCGCAAGGGGCAGAAGCAAATTTCTAAAACTACTTCTGCGGAACGTGGGACTCTCGTAACTGTTTGTTGCGCGATAAATGCTTTGGGGAATACGGTGCCACCATTTTTTGTATTTCCCCGTGTGAGAACACAGGATTACATGATTCAAGGTGCTCCTCCAGGTTCCGCTGCTGTGACGCATGAAAGCGGTTGGATGACCTCTAATAATTTTGCGAAATACTTAGACCACTTTATAAAATATGTAAAATGTTCGAGAGAAAACAAATGCATATTGATCCTTGATAATGACGATAGCCATATTTCGCCCACCGTCTTAAACATTTGTTAGTTAAATGGTATCCATTTGTTGACCTTACCACCCCACACGAGCCACCGATTACAACCATTAGACGTATCCGTTTTTGGTCCATTTAGAATGAACAGGCAGATGCATGGATGGTCAGTCATCCAGGACAAACAATTTCATTAAAAAATATAGCGGAATTAGTTGGATTAGCTTATGTCAGAGCGTTCTCGCCTTCAAATATAACCAAAGGATTTTCGACTACTGGAATTTGTCCGTTCAAACCGCATTTATTTCAACTCAAATTCGCAGGAGCGGAAGTTACAAACAGACCGTTTCAAGAAGCAGCACAAAACATTGAAAAAGAAACGCATCATGACGATATACCAGCTCAACCTGGTACATCTTCATCTCCTCGGAAGTCACCTTTAAATTTAATGGAAATATCTTTAAAAATTACCAACACCATCCCAATCGCTACATCTTCTAAATTTAAAAGTCCTGAAGAAGTTCGTCCTTATCCCAAGGCACTGGCAAGAAAGAAAAAAGGTAGCAGAAAGCCTGGTCGGACCAGAATCTTGCCCGACACCCCTGAAAAAGAGGCGATTGAGACCGAACATAATATGAGAGAAGAAAAAAAAGTTATGAAAGCGAAAATTCTACAGGTCAAACGAGACTTATCTGTTGAAACTGAAAAAAAAGATTATTTAGTTCAGCATAACAAAGGGTGTAGTAAATCCCACATAAAAAGAAACGTTTCACATAGAAATGTCAAAACAAAAATAAATAAAGTGGCCGATGAATGTGATTCTGGTAACAAAAATGACAACGAACCATATTCTGAAGTAGATGTCGACGACGATGCCGCTTGCATTTACTGCAATTCATTGTTTTCGATGTCGCATTCAAGAGAAAAGTGGGTTCGTTGTCAGAAGTGTAACAAATGGTGCCATGCAGCCTGTGCAGATGTTCACTATGGTATAAAAACATTTACTTGCGAATTATGTGTTAATTAGTGTTCTATATAATAAAAGATTATGTTCTTTTTGCTTATTGTATCTTTTTGTATCAAACCTCCCAATCAATATATCAAGCCTCCCATGTATAGGGAGGTTTGAGACACTTTGCATGAAATTTTTTAAAAATTTGTAAAAAACTCAAAATTACAGTTTTCAACAATTTAATATTGCCTTCTTCTTACGCAAAGTTCTAAAATTGCACTTGCTTCTAAATGAATCGGTAAAAGTCGATCAAAAAATTTTTAAACGTATTTTTCTAAAAAAAGTATCAACCCTCCCCAGTCTCCCCTACATTTAACGATAATTTTTAAATATTACATTCCGAAAAGAAATCTAAAATTTAAACCCCTCTTAGAAATAATAAAAATTAATAAAAGAAAAGTAACACAATTGCTATTAAATGAACAAGCAGATTTTGGGAATTCCCCACTATTAAACCTTTTCACCTAAATTCACCCTACAACAAAATTTGGCATATTATTATCCATCTTCTTTACATCTATATAATATAAAAGCAAAGGTTCACTCATCACCATATCTCAGAAAATATAAGACCTACAAACTTAAAATTTGGTAGGTAGGTTCCTTATAGGGTCTAAGAAAGGATTTAACGAAACTCTACCCCTAAGGAGGTAAAATGGGGTTTGGAAATTGGTATGAAAGTCCTATGTTTTTGAAGTAAGGGACTATAAAATTAAAATGCGTGCTCTTTAGAGGTTGTGGAGGCGTACTTATATTGTATTTCTAGAAATCAAACCCCTTCATAAGGATTGAACGGGGGTCAGATACTTTTTATACACCAATCAACACGCCACGTGTCTGTCTGTCTGTATGTTTGTGTTCGCATCACATGAAAAATACTGATTCGATTCGAATGCGGTTTTCATAGATGTATTTGCCTTCATTTAACTTAACATCTAGTGTATAATAATTTTGGCATGATTTTTGTATCGGGATAGTTGAAAAAATGAAGAGTGGCATGGGCTACTTTTTATATAACAATCAACACGCCACGCGAACGATTTCGCGGGTACATCGATGTAGAACCCAAAAACTTGGTTAGATTTTTAATTGTCTGTCTATCTGTATGTTTTGGCGCGCATCACATGAAAACTACTGATCCGATTCAAATGCGTTTTTTACAGATGTATTTGTCTTCTTTCAACTTAAGATCTGCTGTATAAAAATTTCTCCTCCCTCCTAATCCTTTAACGGGATAATGGAGGGGTTTCAGATTTTGTATGAATGTATCTCATTACTACATTTAAAAATACCACTGAAATAATACACAACATGCATACATACGTGCTATAATTTAGTTTTCATATTCGATACTAGATGCCGCTATCAGGTTATTAAAACCAATGATTCACAAATAACTATATCCTACAGATGTCACAGATCAATATTATAAGATAGTCATAACCGGTGTTGTATGATTTATTATTATTAAAATTTGTTTACTGTTTGCAGCGTGGTTGACTGACAAACATGAAATTTTAAATAAAAAAAAAAAATTAAAAGTAGTTAGGCCAGACTTATTTTACTAAGAATATACCTACAGAATGATAAAAATTAAACTTTTATATGTCAAATATGTCATTAAATCATTTGTGAATATCTCAATTTCACGCGGGCAAAGCCGCGGGTAAAGGTAGTTTTACATAATTGTTTTGTGTCATTTAGAATAGGAGCGGGCATGTTTTCGACGCTAAGGTACCTGTGTGTTTTAAATGTACCCTTGATTTGGCCGCTGCCCAAAGGATTAACACAGGTACTGGCACTTAAAATGTAATTAGGATTTTATGAGAGTTGAACATATTTTATTAGCACATTTTATTAACAATTCGGTTTTACTCTCCTTACAAGTAGTTATTATTGGTACAGTGAACATTTCAACGATAGTTAGTAATCGCGGTAAAATTTTGCTCGAAGTAAACAGTTTTACTTTTCCTCAATATAAAATACTAAAATTGGGAGAAACGTATTGGAGGTGAGTAAAACGGTCGTGTAAAGCGAAGATAATCACGCAAGGGCCTGAAAAAATAGTTATTCAAAGTAACTTAGAACACAATCACGCTTGTGATATTAAGACAGCAGTGCTAAAAGGAAGGCTATGGATAATTTGACCGAAAGGCCGTCCAAAATAATACTTAGTGCGTTAAGAGAAAATGTAGGTTGTATGAGCCACATGACTGTTAAAGAAGTTAATTTAATACAAAATCAAATACACAACGAACGGCGAATGGCTCAACCGAAATTGCCCAAAAGTAAAGAAGAAACAATTGCTGCGGTAAATATTATGAATATTAAAACAATTAAAGACGAAAATTTTATATTTGTCGTAGAACCAAGTTTTAACATTATCATTTTCTCGTGTAACACTAATATGCGCTTTCTGTGCGGCAATGAAGTAATTTACATGGACGGTACATTTAGTTGCTGTCCTCAATATTTCAAGCAATTTTTTACTATACATGTACTTATCAACGGAAATAATATTCCTTTGTGTTATTGTTTACTTCCCGACAAAGCGGAAAACACGTATGTAAAGTTATTTAATGTTTTGAAAAGCAAATGTGACGAAGTTGTTGGCTTGAAATACAATCCAAAAATCATTTTCTCCAATTTTGAAATTGCTATCCACAATGCTGCGCGTTTTGAATTCACAAATGTACGCATTAAAGGGTGCCGTTTTCATCTTATGCAAGCTTGGTAACGTAATATCGGCAATTGTGGCTTAATTGGGGAATATAAATCGGCAAAAAGTGAAATATCTACATGGCTGAAATATATTTTTCGATTGCCATTTTAACCTCCCTTGGAAGTCGAAGAATCTTTTATATTTGATTTTATGGGTATTCAACCAAAAGATGCAAGAATTAAAAAAAATTCCGACTATATATTGGATAACTAGTTTGAGGACCATGCAACATTTCCGCCAGAGATGTAGGCTGCAATGAGTGAGAGTTTGGAATTAACAACTAATGCATGTGAATCCTTCCACTCGCGTTTTAATGATAATTTTTACCATGCTCATCCTAATATTTTTCATTTCATTGATGTTTTGAAAAATTTTCAAACAGAAACTACTATTAAGATTAATAGTGTCCATAAAATAATAGGCTTAAAGATTTAAAAATTAGGACAAAAATTATGTTTGTTAGAGAAAAGATAAATGAATAGCAAACTAATTGTATTGATCGATTTCATTTTGTAAAATGTATGTCGTATTTATTTCAAAGTGAAATAAAAAAATAAATGTGGTTAAGTACTACTTTTGTAGAATGTTATAAATATAAATAAGTATTTTAGTAGAAATTGTTTTTTTTTTCTGTTTACATTTCAATTAGCCCTAACGTCCAAATCATATATGCAAAGACAGGTCATTTTATTTCTTAGAACCCTTTCGAGCCTAATGGGTCGATATGTCCCAAGCAAATTTTTAAATATACTACTGGGTTATAATGTCCCGAAATTAGACGTACTATAGCTATATCCGTCTTTGCAATGCATTCGCGTTGTATTGCGGCGTTTTCCCCACCAGAGAAAACATAACCTAGATTTTTAGTTCAGTTTTGTGAACACGTGCCATTGTTTTGAGAGTTTTTCAAATGTTTTAAATATCGGATTTGTGAAATTTTATTCAGGTAAGATGTGTAGAGTAGTATATTGATAGTGTTTTGTTTACAATTTATGAATAGCAGATATAATAAAAAACAATAAAATTTATTTATTCGGGACGATATGTCCCAGCAGTATTAGCATTTGGGATTATGTATCCCAGCAGTCCCAGTAGGTTTATACATCGTTCTATTTATTTTAGAATGAATAGTAAGAGAGGATTGTCACAGAAGGAACTGGAAGAGTTGCTAGAATGCAGTGACTTTTCTGAAGATGAAAATGATCCATTCGCATGTAGCAGCGATGACGATCCCGACTGGACAGAGACAGTTTCTGAAAATGATGAAGTTGAAAGTGAGTCTGAAGATCAGCCTGACCTAAATCCTCAAAACGATTTAGACGATCAGAGTGATATTAATGCTGAAAATTCTGATACTGAAAGAGACAAAATACACCCAACTCCCACGTTAGAATCAGAAACCCAACCTGATGCAAATATCATATGGTCTCAAGTGCCGCATGGATATAAGCCAAGAATGAAGTTGCCTTCTGAAAAGAAATGTAAAAATCTGTTAGCAGATATAAATAGCCGTTCTTCGGAATTGGATGTATTTTTGAAGGTTTTTACTAAAAGTTTGTACATATTTATTGCGCATTGTACAAATGACAGAATAAAAATTTTAGAAAGAAAGGTGCAAAAGAAATACAAGTCTACTGATTATTCTGAAATAATGCTAGTAACCGGTGTCATGATTGTCATGTCATACAACGTGTTACCTCGTATAAGTTCTTATTGGTCCAAACACCCATCAATGGGCAATACAGCAATAAAGACAGCAATTTCAAGAGATCGATTCAAATTTTTGATGTCCAAGTTGGATTTGAATCTTCCCAACAAACCTGACAACTCAGATAAGACTTATTATATCGAGGAGATCCTAGCGTGCTTCAAAGAAACTTCTCCAAAGGCTAGAACGGAATCCACGTATCAATCAATAGACGAAAGTATGGCCAAGTTCAAAGGGAGGTCAAGTCTAAAACAATATATGCCACTCAAGCCAACAAAGCGTGGTATAAAATTATGGGTAAGAAGCGATGCTCTCACTGGATATGTTTACGACATGAACGTTTACACTGGAAAGGAGACTGGTGAAGTCGATGGAACATTGGGAGAAAGGGTTGTAGAAAAACTTACGTCTTCTATAAGAGAAAAAGACGTTGCGATATGTTGCGATCGTTTCTTTACCTCAGTCTTCTTGATGAAATCATTACTTTTTCCAGTAGTGGGAACTTGCATTATTAGACGAAAAAATGTACCGAAAAGAGATGGGAAATTAATTCGCCATGCCAGTATTTTAAAACCAAAGAAAATTGATTGTGTTGCAACCCGTTATGGCTTACGTTATGAAAAAGACGCTATATTACTTTACGAAAAAAGTAATTTCTGTAAAGTGAAAACTGTTGGTACAATTATTAGTAAAGAGCAACCCTGGCTGTGTGTTAGTATTGATGGAGTAGTCGTTGAAGATGGATGTGTGACAAAGCTTGTCGAAGTGAAATGTCCAATTTCATGTGAAAAAAAACCTGTAGTTGACTTTGTTAATAATTTATGCAATGTGAATTACTTAGTTCTTATAAACAATGTTTTAGAAAGAAGGCACAGCCATCCATACTACACTCAAGTCCAGTCACAAATGTATGTGACTGGAATGACAATATGTGATATTTTTGTCTATTCACCATTAAGAAATGCCAGTGTGGCTGTACAAGTTAACCGTGATGAACAATTCATTGAAAAAATTATTTTGAAATGTGAACATTTTTACTTTAAGCATTATTTACCTGCATGATTCAAAGAATGTTTTGAAGATAACCATACTAATTGTATTGGTCTCCAGAAACGATCCTTTACAGGAAACAATATCTCAAATTTATTGTAACTTATGATTTATAATATCATTCTCTCTTTTCATCTCACCCAAAGTGTCCCAAAGATAAATCAATAAATTACTGTAACAGTACCTTATTAAAATTTAGAAATTAAACAAACAAGAAATTATTAAACTGACATTAAGGAGAAATTGAAAAAATGTCACATCCAGTGGGACTCGAACCCACCATCACTGCCTTATACGCAGGCACGCTTTAACCACTTAAGCTATTGGATGATCAAGTGGTTAGGAAGCGAAACGTTATAATGAATTCAAATCCCATCAGATATGACATTCACTCACTTCCTCCTTAAGCACATGTTACATGACGTTAAGGCAGTGATGGTGGGTTCGAGTCCCACTGGATGTGACATTTTTTCAATTTCTCCTTAATGTCAGTTTAATAATTTCTTGTTTGTTTAATTTCTAAATTTCAAAAATACGTTGAGAGTTATCTCAAAAATAATAGTTTACTAAAAATCAATGGTTCCGGTCTCCTAACCGAATAAAAATATAAGACAGGGCACAAATAAAGTGACTAGAGTTTGATGTATCAATTGTCGATTTGACAAAACTTCTCTCTCATTAACGTCATGTAACATGTGCTTAAGGAGGAAGTGAGTGAATGTCATATCTGATGGGATTTGAATTCATTATAACGTTTCGCTTCCTAACCACTTGATCATCCAATAGCTTAAGTGGTTAAAGCGTGCCTGCGTATAAGGCAG
Organism: Altica lythri; assembly: GCA_964028335.1. NCBI lineage: Eukaryota > Metazoa > Arthropoda > Insecta > Coleoptera > Chrysomelidae > Altica > Altica lythri. Next base: position 83,064,966 of record OZ034801.1, read on the forward strand.
TGATGGTGGGTTCGAGTCCCACTGGATGTGACATTTTTTCAATTTCTCCTTAATGTCAGTTTAATAATTTCTTGTTTGTTTAATTTCTAAATTTCAAAAATACGTTGAGAGTTATCTCAAAAATAATAGTTTACTAGTACCTTATTAAGTTAACAAAGTGATAACTAAAGTTAAACTTTAAGGAATAGTTTAAATCTGTAAATACTTTGTAAATAAAAAACATGTTATTGTAATAAGCTTGATTTTATTAACATTTTACAACAGTATTACTCTTAGAGAATATTGGAGGCTGTAAATTTACTAAACCACAACATACATGTAAAATATCATCAATACAATTAAATAAATTATGTGGAATTTTATCAAGAACCCGGTATATTCTTAATCTTTGCATAATTTTTTTTACATGAATTCTTACTCGAGCAATATCATAAGTCCTTTCAGTTTCTTCTTGAGAGAATTCTTTTTTTCTTTGACAAAGATGGAGGCATAACAATTCTAATTTCTTGACCACTTTGATCTAGAACTTGTTTAATTGCAGGAAAACCTTTATCTGCTAAAACTACATCTCCAGCTTCTAGAAGATCAATTAAACCAGATTCTACTGTTATTTGTGAGTCTGTTTTTCTTCCTCCCGCTACTTTGGATTTAAATGAAATAAATCCTCCGGGAGTAATTCCTATAAGAACTTTTGCAGTGAAACCTTTTTTGTAATGGGAGTAACAAGCAACACGATTATCCACTGCTGATGGTACTTCTATTCTGAATTCAGTGCAGTCAATAATTACTCTTGTATTGGTGTAATCTGGACTGAAACACTCTGGCATTGTTCCTGTACTGCAGCCCTAGTAGGCCAATATACCAAATTAGCAGAAGTAGGTATAACGACGATTTGGCCACCCCCCACCACTACCACTTTTGCTAGTCAGCTTTCCCATTAGAAACAAAACCGGACATCGAAAATAGAAAATTGTTAATGAGGTAGACAACCAAGGTTGCAGGCGGTTCTTTAATAGCCATCAATTAAATTATAACCAAAGCATATAGGTAAGAAAGGGACCTTGCTATGCTTTCAGCGAAGCAGTTTCGGCGACCCCCACTCCTCCTACCTTCTCTCTCTTCTAGAGAGTAATTAGGTCACGTGACATGTAAAGAACAATATCAGTTTTACGAGATTTATGTATCAGATTATTTAAATAATATATAAAAATTGTAAAAAATTATGATTACCTTATTATGTGCCAACTTCAGACTGACGTTAACTTCATAACCCTTGAATTGTAATAATGACTCACCAGGTTCGGTTGGATTTCTGAATATTTGGTAATAGGAGTAGGATATTTGCTCATCTTAGTTAATTATTCAGCAAAGACCACGTGGAGGTGTGAGCAACCTTTGCCTGGAGAGGATAGGTAAGCAGGAAGAATAGGGAAGGTCAAACAGCAGCGGTTCTTTAATAGGCAACAATTTCCTCTGATCATGCTCATAAGAACATACTGAAAACGCTATACGTACTTAACTTAATAGGTTACAGCGAACTTTGTAGATTCGTCTTACAGAAACCCTAAGTTTATAGTACTTCTCCCTTCGTAAAGGTAACTGATGCGTATCAGTGCAGGAAAAAGTTGACCACTATTTATACCCGAAGGAACCTCCGATATCTTCTTACTAAATAATTTATAACCTTTGAAGGTCCCTCGAAATTCACAGGCACTACTCAGGAGGCTCGAGGTATGTAAGTAAGATATCTAGACATTGATGATAAGAAACGTCAGTAGCTCCTTAGTAATACTTCACAAGAGGCCATAGGTGGTTCTTTAATAGCCGACAGGCGACAATTTTCCCTGATCATGTTTTATTTTAAACATACAAAAATACTATACGTACTTAACTCATTAGGTGACAACTCGTTTTGTAAGCGAGAATTACAGACACCCTGAGTTTACAGTACTTCTCCCACAGTGTGGTACCTCTCGTATTTCTGTGCGGAAAAAAGTCGACCACCCTTTTTATACCCGAAGGAACCTCCGATATCTTCTTACTAAATAATTTATAACCTTTAAAGGTCCCTCGAAATTCATAGGCACTACTCAGGAGGCTCGAGGTAAGTAAGTAAGATATACGTTACATTTATCCAAAAAAAGTGTACTTTTGTTTATCACATGTGGCATGGTGATCTGTCAAATCTGTATGCTTCCACATCAGTCCTAAAACAAACACAAAATATTAATTATACAAAAATTGTAACCCTAACCTAACCAGTTGATGTTTAGAAGAGACCTTTGCTGTTAATCGTTGAATATATTCTCAAAACTTATATAATAATATAAAATTATTATATCTAAAAACTACATGTAGAAATGGTATAGATACTTTAAATTGATAACTGACCACAAAAGACGAAATTAACTAAAAATAATATCGAAATACAAAATAATATTTTAATAACACATAAGATTAGATTATCCAATTTCAATATCTAAAATCTAAATCAAATAACTAAAAAGTTACAAAGTTTTTTTTTGAATTAACCCAAATAGTAGGTTTCCAAAGATACTTCTATGAATAATACTTTCAAACTAAAGAATGTATGTTGTAGGTATATGACAATTTTAAATGGATAATATATATATTTCTGTCATGTTTTTATATTAATCTAATTTTATCTTTTTCTACAAATCCACTCGCATCATGACGGGGGTAAAACTTTTTTAAAAAAATAGTAGATTTTAATCTTTACCTGTCACTAACCATAAATATTTTGAAACCAACCCCAACATGAAATGCACAAGAACGATAACAATATAGTGGATAGAATATTTCTTTCACATCTAACATCTACATAATTTATATGAAATCCTAGCACATCAGAGTAGAATAGGAATTTTTGTTAAAAAATATTATTTATTCTAACAACTTAAAACTTTTTCTTTACTTAAATATAAATATTTTTACACTAACCCTACCCTAAACCCTCAAAAACAATTTTTTAGTTGTTTATAATGTATTTTAAAAAGTAAATGACGAACATATATAGAAATTATATGTACCTCTGTCATGTTCTACATCAACTTTATTTCATTTTTTTTTTCAATAAATCCACTTGCATCATCAAGGGGTTTAGAGTTTTTTTCAAAAAAAAAAATTAATTAATCCATTAGTTTAAATCTTAACATTTACATGGAAATAAATATTGTTTGCGTTAACCACTAAAAAAGTAACAACAATAGCATATAATAATTTCCTTTTATTTAACCTCCTTATAATTATTATAAATCCACTCTCATCGCGGAGGGGGTAAAAGTATTAAAAGATTTCACAACGTAAATCAGTAGCTAAACACTTTATTGATCCTAATATAAAAAAATTTTAAACTAACCCCAAGACCAAACCCTACAAATACAAGGCATCATAAGAAAAAAAATTCGGAACTGAAAACAAAGTATTTAACTTACCCGAGACAGCTCTAAACACTACAATTCACTAAATCAGACTAAAGAAAAATTTTGTGTCAACAGTTTAAAATACTCTTATTAGATGAAAAGCTTAATGGTTTTTGGTAATGGAACTCCCCCCTCCACCACAATTTTATTATGTCTATTAGCTTGTTAGTCGACAGGTGCAGAGACAAGTCTGAACAAGTCGAACCGATAGGTTGCATTAGAAAATATTAATGCGGTATATTAAACTTGAAAAATAGCAAATTTTGGGGATTTTGTTAAAATGTTATTTTAAAGTGACAAAAATGCATTGTTTTTACTTAAAATACGTCGGTCTAAAATTAACTAAAAATAATATCGAAATACAAAATAATATTTTAATAACACATAAGATTCTTTAGATTAACCAATTTCAATATCTAAAATCTAAATCAAATAACTAAAAAGTTACAAAGTTTTTTTTTAAATTAACCCCAAATAGTAGGTTTCAAAAGATATTTCTATGAATAATACTTTCAAACTAAAGAATGTATGTAGGTATATGACAATTTTAAATGGTTAATATATATATTTCTGTCATGTTTTTTATATTAGTCTAATTTTATCTTTTTCTATAAATCTACCCGCATCACAGCAGACATATGACTTGTTGTACTTTTTAATACTTAAATCGATACTACAAACCCCCATAATAGTAAAAATATCAATATTTGTTGGCCAAATTCACAAAGGAATGACAATACTAATGGCTTTTGTGATACAATAAATATATTTCTACTCTTTAAACTTTCACAGTATAATATAAAATCCACCACCTGCATCACGCTAGGGGTAAAACTTTTTAAAAATTTTTAATGTCTAAGTCAATAACCGAAAACCCTATTTTTCCAAATATGAAAATATTTTTTAGATCAACCCTTAACAAAATGTTTCAAAAGACAGTTCTTTGTATTATATTTTTAAGTTAAAAATTGCATATAACAATTTTAAATGCTAATTTATGTCAAGTTTTCTTATTTTTTTTCTACAAATCCACCGACATCATAGCAGGGATAAAACTTTATTTTAATTTTTTTTGTTTAAATCATTATCTTAAACCCTTAACATTGTTAAAAAATAAATATTTTTTTGTTTCAATTCGCAAATAGCTCTAATGGCCAGTAATATTTCTACTCTTCAAACCTTTATACAATATAAATATCAAAAATCACAACAGAAGGTCTAACACTTAAAATTACTAATAACTAATAAATACTTTGAATTTTTGAAATATATTTAAGATCTATAATACAAAGTCCAAAAAAAGTAATACATTTTAATTCTTTCATATTGAAAAAAAAACCAAAATTAATCAAAATTATTCAACTTACCAAAGTGAGAGAACTCTGAACACCGCAACATAATACCACATACTAAAATAAAAATTTTATTTTATAGTTTAAATATAATTCTTCACAATTCAAGTCTGGACAAGATAAAAGTGACGTCACCTTAATTAGATTTTCGCCTACACCGGAAACTCTTATCAACTAATTTTATTGAATAACACGTATTTTAAAACGTTATCTTATTAAAAGTTATATAATTATCGGTGTCATATAATAAACTATATTCACTATATTAAAAATATAAATAAAAAATACGAGTTATATTTATTTGAACTTGGTTAAAAAATTTGTTATATGATCTGGTGAAGAGATATTTTGAAGTAAATTATTGTAAAATTGGGTACATATCTAAATTTGCAATATTTAGATAAACCTCTGATTTATGTTGAAAAGGAATTTGCGTTCTCATCAACTTTGTGAATATATACCGGTGGTATCGAAAGTAAGTGTCTCTTGTAGATTATTGTTATAATTTTATCTTATTATTATGGATGATGCAATACTTTTTAAAATTACGCAATATTACGTAATTAAGAATAAGAGATGCTGAACAGATCACTTTTTTAGGTTTTCGAAAAGGTCACGTGACATGTAAAATTACAGTGAAAATTGAGAGAAAAATTATTGATTTAAAACTATTTATCAGTCGTTTGATTATTTACCAATTTAAGGCTACCTAATAAGACGGTCGTTAACTAGTCGTAAGACTTTCTTATCATCGTACGCCATCTCTCGATCCAAACTACTGCTGACTACAACAGCTACTTATCCCCAAGGTCACGCGCTTTGATTTATTTTTAGTTTTTAGAATATTTATTTTGCCTATCAGCTGTTTTAAATTGCTTTGTTTTTATAATAAATTAAAATTTGTAAATATATCAGAAAGTATAAAAATAAATGTTTTATGCTCACCTGTTTAATTTTCAAACACTTGCAATAAAAAAAATAATAACAACTTAACTTTTACCATACCAGATAAATGTATTGTCACTGAGGAATAAAAACTGCGATTTTAACTATAATAGATAATCAGTCTATGTGATAATTGGTATACAAAAACCAGGACTACCGTCATGTTACTAGACACACAGTTGAACGTCATTTAAAGTAAATTGAAATTGTCTGCACTTCTTTATCAATCTAATTCATCATTCGATCCAAACGACAGCAGGTCCCAAGGTCACGCGCTGTGATTTATTTTCTAGTTTTTAAATATAAATTACCGTAGAATAAAATAATAAACTTGTTATAACTTCACAGCCCTAATAATGACTCATCAAAAGCTTGAAATTGTTAAAACGAAGTATGTACCGGTAGTTGCATTAGAATACGACGGCTTAACTTTGCGTCTGCTTAAGGTAATATAGGTAATATTTTAGCGTCGGTGGAACAGTTTAAGAAAACTTAAATTTTAAGTTATGCTTTAACTAAGCGGTGGAAACGGTCATTAGTTTATCCAGCAAAGACCACGTGGAGGTGTGAGCAACCTTTGCCTGGAGAGGGTAGGTAAGTAGGAAGAATAGGAAGGTCCAACAGCGGCGGTTCTTTAAGCCATTAATTCCCAATGTACTTCATTTGGGTACACTTCATTAAAATGACCCTAGTGCCATCTATACATAAATTTCATAAGTTTCGACTGTCTACTCGGTGTGTGGTAGGTATCTTTTGCTCAATTCTTGAATGGTGCAGATTTCTGTATACCTGTTTACATGGAAATAATTTGTTTTTTCAACAACAACGTGTGCATGATTGCAGTCCTGTAATGAAAAATTGTTATACTGCTTGCTGACGGTTTTAGGAAAGTGTGTGCTATATATTCAACTTCTCTAAGGGTGACGAGCACGAACACAGTCAAATATACTACTTTAGTAAGTGAAACTTCTTTAGTTGCAACTAAAGTAGTATGTGACTATAGAAGTATAATACTTCTTTAGATTTGTTTGGAGAGCTCATTCAGGGAATACTTCTTTAGTTGCAACTAATTTAGTTTTTTTTATACTCTTTTAGTTTTAGAGTACAACACTACTCGTTTCCATAGCACCGGAAAAAATAAGCAATCTAACCACAAAACAGTGGTTCGTGTTGTGTTGTGGACCTTTTAATATAATCAAGTGGATTTTTTGTTTCCATCTGAGCATTATAACCTCAAAACAGTGGTTTGTGTTGTGTTGTGGACCTTGTATTTTTATCAACTGGATTTTTTGTTACATATTCTAAATTTTAATAGGTATTCTTTGGTATATTGTCTTCAAAATGGCTTCTACGGAGAACACAATAAAATTAAATGAAAAAAAGAAAGAAAAACACTTCTCGGAGGGTGACAAGGCACTTTTTCTTGGAGCGATAAAACGTTATGTTAGTGTTATTGAATCAAAGAAACATGACAACAACATAATTAAAAAGAAGAGAAGTGCTTGGAATTATATCCATAACGATTTTAATGCCGAGGCAGCAGTGCAAAAAAACACAAGACCAATTGAAGGTTTTATGGAAGGACTGCAAAGCAAAAGCAAAGAAAGCGATGTCTAGGGACAAAAGAGAAAGAGTTAAAACAGGTAATGGGAGTAACGACTATGAAATTGACGGGCCGAAAAAAGTTATTGTCGAGATGATTCCTCAATTTTTTGAAAGTGTGTCATCTATGCAAGATGATTACATAGAGATGGAAGATATAGGCCTGAACAGTGAAGACGAAGGATCTAAAAAAGCAGATGATCCTGATTAAGTAAGGGAAACCACAGAAGATCCAATAATTGGTATGACGGAGGAGATGGTCACATCAAAATTGAGCTGCAGCACATCATCAAATAAATATAAGTAGCATTTATTAATTTCACTGACATATGTGTAGTTAAACTCTACAATTTCTCATTCATTTTCGGAGGATCTATTTTTTAATTTTTTATTTTTTTGGCAATGATATTCACATTTTCAAAACTCTGTACCATTCGTTTCGGAATTTTTACATTCAATTAAATAAAAATAAAATGTTTAAATTGTAACTTGATCGCACTTTTTAGGTCCCACGGATTCATGGCCGAAAAAAACAGGAAAACGTCGGTGTCCACGTACTGAAATTACAGATAAAGCTAATGATTTTCATTCATTAAAAAAGAGGTATCTTCGTGAGCAGCATGAAGCTAAGATGATGCTAATACAGAAAGAAAGAGAATATTTGGAAAGTGAGCACAAACTTCGCATGGATATATTACGTAAAATAAACGCCACCATTTCAACACAAAGTTCTTCTAATGTATGTCTTAATTTCAGGAATAATGTAGGGAACACTGGTGGGGATAATTATTTAAACAATTTGACATCGATGGGCAACTTATTGCTATGTAGTGATAATTTATTATCTTTGTAAAATAAAACACATACAGATGATCATGATTACATTTATTTGCTCACTTCCTGTAAGTTATATATACATGGTTCTAACTAATTAAAAAGTTTTTAGTAAATCCTAGGTTAATTACCAATAATACAGGTACTATGCAAAGTAGTTCAAAATCAAAGCTTTTCTCACTGCATTTCCCCGTTCTTCTGCTATTTCTATATTGTAAGGTTCATTTTCTACATCGATTTCATCCACTTGAAAAACATCACCAACCTCAATACAAAAGTTATGTAGCACAAATGAAGCTACTATTATGTTTCCACACTTAGCGGGATGGAATCTCATACCTTTCTCAAGGATTTGAATTTTTTTCTTTAGGACTCCAAAAGTTCGCTCAACAACATTACGAGTCGAAATATGAGCACGATTCTATCTTCTTTTACTTTGTGTTTCAGGATTTAAAACTGGAGTCATTAGGCTGAGTTACAACGCATATCCACTATCACCAACAAGGAAGCCATCATAAATACTATCTTCAAATCTTGCAGCAACTGTGCTGTTATCCCAAATTCGAGCATCATGTGTTGACCCTGGCCACCGACTAACAACATTCATGATTATCATATCAGCATCGCATATAATCTGAGAATTAATAGAAAAAAAACCTTTCCTATTTCTAAACAGTTCATTGTTGACTCCAGGTGGGCATATTATTTTGATATATGGGCATATTATTTTGATATGTGGGCATATTATTTTGATATGTGTGCAATCAATTGCACCTATGGTATTTGGAAAGCACCTAATCCATAAAACCCACGCTTCTTAGCACTAAATTGCTCTACAGTATTAGGCATATCAATGTATAGTGGTTTTAAGGTCAATAACCCAATAATTACATTATTAACGGCCCTGCCAGCTGTTGTTATATGTACATTTATTAAGTCACCAGCAACTATCTAATAAGTACCTGTACGAAAGATTCTTAGACCACAAAGAAGTCTTGGTGATAATTTAAAGTTCCTGTCCGTATCATGTTCAAGGTATGGACCTATCATACCGAGGAGATGCAATACAGACTCTTATGAAAAACCAAACCGTTCTCGGAATTCTCCATCGGAGTAAATGTCAAAGGGATCTCTCCTATCACGAACTATACGTTCAATAGGTGCATCCAAATAATCAATACAGTCAATATAATCCATTTAAAATACAAAAGAGACTATCACGAAAAAGAAAAGGCTCATAAACATTCCCACAATTTAATACTCCTTACTCTTGCTAGTTACTAGGAGTATATTTTAGCCATATTTCCTTCCAACCTTACTACTTTAGTAAGGTGCTCCAAAGTGGTGCGCACCCACCACATTTTATTCCTCAGAGGATATTTTAAAAACTTCTTTAGTAAATTAGTCCAGACCTATAAATACTACATTAGTATTTTAACCTATTAAAGTCTCCAAAATTCTACTCTTTTAGTAACATACTAAAGTAGTAGGCAAATCTCCAGCTTGGTGCTCGTCACCCTAAGTGTTACAATACTATTTTATACCATATTGATCTCACGCAAGTGTTTTATCATAGCCAAACCACTTGATTGAGTACACTGGGATTTTCAGACCAATTTTTTTTACAGGCATAACGGATACTGATCAACTTCAACCCTTATCAACTTAGAGTTTTTATGGAAAAAAAAACTACAAACATTTGGATATGGCTTTGGATAATTTGGAAACATCTGAAACGCAGAATTCTGTTGATATTGTGGTCTTGCCACCCAATGTAGATTCTCAAACGGACGAAGAAGATGATGACGATGACTTCATACAAGAAAGAGAAAATACACTTCCCAGAGATGTAGCCGGAGAAGTAGAATTACATTTTCATGACAATAATAGTGGAAGCAATTATTTAGATGGTTCAGATTTAGAATATGATTCCGAAGACAATGTTCCTTTGGCAGTTTTGACGAAGCGCTCTAGAAACCAATCTAACAAAACTAAAAAGCCAGCCAAGAAAGTTCCGGAACCGAAATAGGAACAACGACCTACTAAAATTGATATGGCAGAAACAAATGGATATGCAGATCGACTCGAAATAATAAAGAATGATCTTGAAAATTTCAGTCCTGTACAAATATTCGAAAAAATTTTTGACGATGACATTTTTTAACATATTAGAGATCAAACAAACCTGTATTCTACTCAGAAAAATAATCACAGTTTTTTTGTATCAACTGCAGATCTAAAGATATTTTTTGGCATTTTATTGCTTAGTGGATATCATAGGCTACCACGTGAAAAACTTTATTGGAGCTTGGACGAAGATCTTGGTGTAGCTTTGGTGTCAAACGCTATGTCACGGAACAGATTCCAGGAAATTAAAACATATATCCACTTGGCAAATAACGATGAGTTGAGCAACAATGATAAAATGGCAAAAATTCGACCACTCATGAAGTCATTGAAACAAAAGTTTCAACAATATGGGGTATTTCATCAAGATCTTTCCATTGACGAAGCCAAGGTCAAATATTTTGGCCATCATTCAGCAAAGCAGTTTATAAGAGGAAAGCCGGTCCGGTTTGGGTACAAAAAATAGTAAGAAAAAGAATCAAGGAGTAAACAGTAAAAATTATTAAAAAATCATAAACTGTATAAGAAAATTATAAAAAACCTTAAAAATAATTATAAAACGTAGAATAATAACGAATAAATAATGTTAAGAAAATCATAAAAATAATTAAAGAAAAACAAAGATTTAAAAAAAAAATAGTAAGAAACACAAAAAGAATCAAGGAGTAAACAGTAAAAATTATTAAAAAATTATTAACTGTATAAGAAAATTATAAAACTCAAAATTAAAAACCTTAAAAATAATTAAAGAAAAACAAAGAATTACGAAACAAAATTATTAAGAAAATAATGATAAAACAACAAAATAACAAATAAATTATAAGAAAAACATAAAAATACCTACTTAACAAAAACTAAGATTTACATATTAAAATTAATCGCAGCCCGTCCCGGCTTTGCACGGGGATTAAAGAAATATAACAAAAGCTATTAAATTTATTGGGTCAACGCTTCCCTGTAAACAATATTACATATTGTTTTATTTTCTGGCCATGTCTGAAAGTTCTAAAAGCTATAGATTAAAAGATGCGAATTTTTTAAATATTTAACGCCCCCGCTTAACCCTCTGGGGGTGGAAAATCATAAAAATTAATTATTAGTGAATTCAAACATGCGAAAAGAAATATTCTGGCCAAGTTTCAGAGTTCTAAAAGCTATGAGAGGGAAAAAATTTTTTTTTTAATTTTTAACGCCATCGCACAGCCCTCTGGGGGTGAAATATCATAAAATTAGTTTTTAGTAAATTCAAACATGCTAAAAAGAATATCCTGGCTAAGTTTTATACCTAAAAGAGCTATAGTTTGAAAATATGAATTTTTCATTGTTGACATCCCCGCAAAACCCCTTGTGGGTGGAATTTCATAAAATCCGTTTTTAGCTGACCTCTACATAGCAAAAGTAATATTCCTACCAAATTTCAAGTCTCTACGTCCTATTGTTCCCGAGATATCGTGATGAGTGAGTATATACGTGGAAATCTCCTATATATATATATATATATATATATATATATATATATATATATATATATATATATAAGAGATGATAAAAAGTATCTAGTGCCGTGCTGTCAATAATAAATCCAGTTTTCAACTGGATTGGTGTTTGGTTAGATTTCCTAACTCAAGACACCGGTAGACGCTGCGAAATAGGAGTATAAGGATTTTAATCAGCCCATACAGGGGCAAAACCAACTACAGACACGTGTTTCGCTCGTTTTATGAGCTCATCAGTGCAGTATAGGTTATATCTCTTTAGTCACTAATGAAGAGACATCCCCCGTATGAATCGACCAAATCCTTATAGATGTACACTTGCGAAAGTAGAAACCATTCGCAAGTAGCCCCATCTTTACTCCAAAAATGGAACTAAGAAGTCGCTTTGCGTCTTAAAAGTACCTTCGGCAAGGTAATAACATACAACGAACTAAGCGTTTGTGACAGTCTTATATAACAATATGTAAGAGATGATACAAAAGTATCTAGTGCCGTGCTGTCAATAATAAATCCAGTTTTCAACTGGATTGGTGTTTGGTTAGATTTCCTAACTCAAGACACCGGTAGACGCTGCGAAATAGAAGTATAAGGATTTTAATCAGCCCATACAGGGGCAAAACCAACTACAGACACGTGTTTCGCTCTTTTTATGAGCTCATCAGTGCAGTATAGGTTATATCTCTTCAGTCACTAATGAAGAGACATCCCCCGTATGAATCGACCAAATCCTTATAGATGTACACTTGCGAAAGTGGAAACCATTCGCAAGTGGCCCCATCTTTACTCCAAAAATGGAACTAAGAAGTCGCTTTGCGTCTTAAAAGTACCTTCGGCAAGGTAATAACATACAACGAACAGATCGTTTGTGACAGTCTTATATAACAATATGTAAGAGATGATACAAAAGTATCTAGTGCCGTGCTGTCAATAATAAATCCAGTTTTCAACTGGATTGGTGTTTGGTTAGATTTCCTAACTCAAGACACCGGTAGACGCTGCGAAACATGCATGTCTGCGATTACCATTCCTACTTGTAACCATGATCCTTGTTGCGTTGATTCCCGTTATCCTTCTTTTTTTTTTATATTAATACGCGTTTTCTTGGCACTTTGTTTATTTTATTTCCTGGGCTAGAACGACTCAAACACAATGAGTCCGTTTCGCCAACGTGGCGACGCTGGTTGCTAGCCGAAAACCCATTGGCACAGCTGGCCGTAAGCACAAAATGGCGATAGGACCCCTGTGTGAGCGTTCGTTGTTTTTGTGTTTCTTGACACATGTTTCCCCAACATTCTTTGCTCCCAAGTACCCAACACTTTTGCTAGCCAAGTGCAATACTTTTTTTGGTTATGCCGCACTGATGACGGCTAATGAGCCAGAAACATGCATGTCTGCGGTTACCATTCCTACTTGTAACCATGATCCTTGTTGCGTTGATTCCCGTTATCCTCCTTTTATATATATAGATTAAAAAATTCATAACAACAATTTAAGAAAAAACTTAGAATTTTACCGGTAAAGAGAGGGAGATCAAACAATAAATATTTTAGAAAGTTTAAATAACAATACAATTACCTACATACCACAAATATGTTAAAAGGCTTAGGAAACACACAGCACCTGCATTAAAAAATTCAATAATTTTTCACTACACACATCCACTCAACTCGATTGTTGGAAATTGTAATAAAGACAACTTATTTGAAAATAAAAAAACAGGAAATTTGATAAACAAAAAAAAACGCAAAAATGGCGTGTGCAAAATTATCTATTCTTATCACCAAAGTTACATGGAAAAGTCGCATACAGAGTGAAAAAACAAAAGAATTTTATAAAATCTAAAAATTCTTAAGAAAAATGTTTAAGGGCCGGTTTTTCAATCATGGTTTAAACTAAGTTCACCGGAACTGTGTTGAGAATTTGAACTCCTTTTATTACCGAAAGAGTTTTTCAATGCCGTTATAGATCCGGTTCACGAAAACTCAGTTACTGTGGTACAGGCCAAATAAATAGAATACGACACATCTAGAATTAACTTAGAAGTTGTTACTCATTTTGATTATTTGGTTTCGTTTGTATTTTATTGTAAGATAGTATTTATACTTTAATTTTAGATTTTAATTATATCTATTGAGTTTATAGTTTAGAGGTTGTAGTTAAATAGGTTTAAGTATATAATTATGTCTGAAAAACGGGCAGTAAGTTTTGCAATGGACAAAGAAGAATTATTGGTAAGTTTTTATTATCTACATATTTATTAATGGAGTTTCACATCATCGCATTGCTTTATGGTTTGTTATACATAAATAAAGTAGTAATTTATGACCTTAAATTGTGTGAATACATTTTAGGTCAGCCTGGTATATGCCAACAAAGACATATTATAAAATAAAAAAACAGATATGTGCAGCACAAAGTCAAAGTCGGCAGCTTGGCTAGAGTTGGAGAAAGAATACAATAGCTGTAGTAACACATCGTTTAGAAATGCTGCCACTTTGAGAAGAAAATATGAGAATATTCAAAAAAGAAGTAAAAAGAAATTCGCCGATGAAAAACTTTATGCAAAGGGACCTGGAGGAGGACCCCAACAAGATTTTTAAGTAGATAATGTGGATGAGACTGTGCAGAAAATTTTAGGGGAAAGGCTGACTGGTAACCTATCTATATGGGATGATGATTTTGTAATTGAAGGCAAGTTTGGTATTTAAAATATATCAGGATAAAATTAATGTTATTCTTTTGTTAGATTCAAAGTATGATGTCCTGCAAACTGATGATGATGATGAGTAGAGTCCGGATTTTATGCTAAATGAATATTTTAGAATATTTATCATAAAACGAAGGTTTGTATCATATTTATGATGTCGAGAATATTTTCTACCTTTTTGACATAAAATACGAATATTTAGAATATTTATTTTATTAAATTATATTGCCAGTCTTGTTTACCTGCAATAATTCCGGCCAGTTTGTTTTTCGTGTTTTCGTGGAAGGCCAAATCCCCTAATCCCCTAATCCCTTGTTTGTCGTTTCTTCTTGGTATTTTGTTATTTATCTTATATCATTATTTTATTATAACTTGGACTATTAAATAGTAATTTTGGACGACTTGCTACATACAAAAATGTGAAAGCACAATTTTCAGTCATTTTATTATTCTCTTTTCTACATTGTGAACACTAAACCACCTGTGCGAGTGTTTTAAAGTTTTTCAAAATGCCAAAAGCGAGTAGTGCCCTAATATCGTCATGGATAAGAAAGTATTCGGAGTTAAATATTGAAAGGGAAGGAGTGTTCTGCAAAGCCTGTGCAAAAATGGTAAGTTTTCATTTTCTTATTGTTATCTATTAATTATCAATTAGATATTACCGGGAGGTCACTCAGGAGGTTAAACTTCGTTATTTTGAATGAAACGCATTATAATTTTTCATAATAAACAGTCATAATTTTTTTTTCTTAATAAATTTTTTGTAATAATTTGTATTATATTGATTTACAATGAGCTGAACAAGATATTCTGTGGCAAATATCTAGTTATTCTAGTTAAAATTAAATAATGAAACTAAGGGTGGTATTTTGTTTTTAAGGTAATGTGTGAAAAAAAGTCGCAGATCGAGCAGCATGTTGTCACTGCAAAACATAGAAGTGGATGCGAGAGAATAAAAAAGTCAAAATTTTCGCAAAATTCGTTGCAACAATGCCTTACACCTAGGAGTACCGATCAAGAGGACTTCAATTTTAAATTGTGTGAAGCGTTGTTAAGTGCAAATATTTGTCTTAATAAGTTAGAAAATGATAAATTTAAAGAGTTTTTAAAAACATTTTGTAACAAAAATGTACCTAAGAAAATATTATGTAGGTCGTATTTACAACAATGTAATTCGGGAGATAAAGGAACGTGTTAAAGATCAGTTTCTATACATAATTGTCGATGAAACGACTGATGTTCGAGGTCGTTATATTGCGAATTTACTAATTGGTGTTCTGAATAATAATATTTTGCCAAAGTCTTATTTAATCGCTTCTAAAGAGTTGAAAAAAACTAATAGTATTGAAATTAATCGATTTGTAAATGAGAGCTTAATGGCTTTTTTTTCTCCGGATGTATTACCAACTGAAAAAATTATCCTTTTAATCACAGACGCAGCTGCTTATATGATCAAGGCAGGAGATAATTTAAAATTTTTTTACAAAAATCTTATCCATGTGACCTGTTTGGCACATGGAATAAATAGAGTAGCCGAGGAGGTAAGATCTCAGTTTCCATCTGTTAATTCATTAATTTCAAACGTAAAAAAAGTATTTAATAAAGCGCCACTTCGCATACAAGTATGTAAAGAAAAGTTCCCAGACGTTCCTTTACCTCCTAAACCTGTAATTACACGATGGGGAACATGGTTGGAAGCAGCCATATTCTACGCGGAACATTTTAACGGTTTGAAGGAACTCATTTTTGAGTTTTCAGATTGATCCGAGTCGATAAAAAAATCAAAAGAACCATTTGAAAACCGTCATATTAAAGAGCAGTTAGCATGTATAAAAGCACATTATGGGTTTTTAAGTAAATCAATTAAAAAATTAGAGACTGAGCAAATGTCCCTAATTGAGTCAATGAATATAATACAGTATTGTGAAAATGAGATAAATAATGCCCAAGGTAAAATCGGCAAAGTCATTAAGGATAATTTTTTTTTATGTTTTATCAAAAAATGTGGGATACCAAAAATTTAAAAAAATCTCACTAATTTTGTCTTCCGAAAACACCACTCACGATGATGAATGATGAATTAACTCATTTAGACCCTGAACTTTTAGCATCTCTAAAATATGCCCCCATAACGTCGGTAGACGTTGAACGTTCGTTTTCTACGTTTAAAAATATATTAAGCGATAGAAGGCAAAATTTTACCGTCGATAACTTAGAAAAACATCTAATTATTAATTTTAACAATAGATAATAAAATAAGTAATAGAATTGTACAAATACCTAATAGAATAATTTTTTTATAATTTTTGCAAATAAATTACATTGTAATTAATGTTTCTGTCGTTTTACTATTTTTCTGTATATTTTAGTTGGTCACATTTTTTACCAGGCGAAAGAGATCGACAAACTAGTACTGTTATTTTTCTAAGGGTTCCACCAAAAAAACAGATTTTTTTTCAAGAAATTACTTTGTTTTCGGTTTAACCTTTGCAAAAATATAAGTGACTACCCACAAATCAAAAGAATAAAATGTCATAAATTGTGGAAACAGAGAATATTTTTTGCATATTTTTTGGAAAAAGATGACATTTTTATGCGAATATTTGAGGAATTTCTTTAGCATAAAAATCCGGACTTTAATGATGAGAGTACATATTTTTTTATTTTATACTGGATACATGCAAATACTTTATAATTTTTATAACCTAAATTCATTAAAAAAATGTTTTTGTAGACGTCCAAGAGCCATCAAAACAAAATTGGGAATGTTATACCCCAGAAAATTTACGGCGACCAATTTCAGAAAAGCTCAAAACGAGTTGTGGTGAACCATCAATAGGTACTAGTTTATTTTTAAATTATTGATTGCTTATGTATACATTTGTTTAGCTGTAACTGAATCTATTTATATCGATAAGCCTTCAACTTCAAAGGTGTGTTCATTTGCCAAAATTGAACCGCAAACTGCAAGTAAGTTATATCTACTTATACCATTATATACGAGGCTTGTTCAATTGAAACCCATCTTTGGTCAGGTTAGCCTTGGAAACAATTGTAATCATTCAAGTGACATTTTATAATGTTAGTTGTATTTGTAAACGTCACACTGATCAGTCCCTAGCATTTGTATGTCAGAGCTATTTTAAGTATTGCGACTTTAAAATGGCGTTTGTTGTTAACAATCCGTCCAAATATAATCAGCGTGCGGTCATTAACATTTTTCTTTGAACATGAAGGACCCTTTCTCATAGAGTTTATAGAACCTAGAGTGCATATCAACGCAAACCTGTATAATGAAACTTTAAACAAGCTCCACCAAGCAATAAGACGAAAAGGGCCAGGAAAGCTCTCACGCGGTGTCATTCTGCTGCACGACAATGCTCGGCCTCATGTTGCCGAAGTAGTAAAAGAAAATCTACAACGAAAGAAATGGAGGGTATTAGAGCATCCACCATATAGTTCCGATTTATCGCCATGCGATTTTCACATATTTGGTCCACTGAAAAAAAGCGTTAAAAGGTAATCGTTTTCAGTCGGACGAAGAAGTAAAAAATGCCGTGAAAGAATTCTTCAAGCAGCAGCCACAAGAATTCTTTAAACCGGGTATACATCGGTTGGTAAAACAATGGGATATGTGCCTTAATTGTAGTGGTAATTATTTGTAAATATATTTGCTAATAATTTTTTTTTGGACCAAAGATGGGTTTCAATT
Source organism: Altica lythri (assembly GCA_964028335.1). NCBI lineage: Eukaryota > Metazoa > Arthropoda > Insecta > Coleoptera > Chrysomelidae > Altica > Altica lythri. Next base: position 83,083,184 of record OZ034801.1, read on the forward strand.
GAACAAGCCTCGTACGTACAAATAAACTTATTTTGTAAAACATCGTACCCTGTCTGAATAGGAAGATACAACATATCTTCCTTGCTAAGTAAATGCGACAAGGATAAGGATCAGTTTAAAGGTTTTAAATACACCACTGTTTTAGTGAAAACCAGGACAAAAAAGAAAAAGAACTCCGATGAGATTTGGAGCCTAGTAGGACAAAAGAAATTAAAATTACTTGAGCTGCAGATGAAAAATTTAACTCGAGATAAAGAAGAAAAGGCTGAAGAGCACAATTTAAAAATGATTATTGCCAAAAAAGGAAATAAATTAAAAATTTAGAATTAGAAATAAAAATAAAAGAAAAAAACATTAAAAAAATTAATTAGTTAAATCACATTTTTAAGTAGTCGTAGGTATGTTTTTGTATTTTTTGTAGTCATATTATGTAATAGTTATGGTTGTTTTTTAGTGGTAGTTATGTATTAAATTTTAGTTATATTTTTCAAAAGTGTGAACTACATATTTGATTTTCAAAAATTTTATAGTAAAACTATGATGACATTTAAAAGGTGTTTTATTGCATACCTCACAGTGGTTAAAATAAATTATACTTAAAAATTGCCTGAAAACTAGTATGAATATTATTTCAAAATTTTGGAAGTCAATAGATGATATACTTAAATTTTTTATAAGATTTTTATGTAAAATATTGTTATATAGTGTAAGTACATTGATGTGTGTTAAAATTCAACATTTTCTGGTGAAGCTATAGTGTTTCGAATTAATTTAATAATAAATAGAAAAATAAAAGAAAAGTTAACACATATTTTAGAAAACAACATCCTCTACATCGAATAAACAGTTTTTCTACAAAGCAAGTAGTTATTCTATGTATGTTCTAAGTTACAACCCTTAATCGACTCGTTATGATATGCCCCAGCACCCCAGCCCTCGTGAGAGTACTATAAATTTTTTTTCGCCCCCAAAACGCTATGTATGTTCTAAGTCAGATAGTTTCAAATGCCCACTGTATAATAAGTCGACCGCAGGCATTCATGCGGAAATTGCAACTGTCTATAATTGTATGCGAGCTATATGCGGGTTAGTATCTGTGATATCCAAGTTTAATTTTTCTTATTTTTGATTTAATAATATTGAGAATAACTTTGAAAATATAGATATGTAAATAAGCAATCTAGAAATTAATAATTCTACAATTATATTTAGGAAATATTACATCTGGTGTAGGAATCATGGAATATATGTATATATAAGCATACGTTGTTAATAACATAAAACTTTGAGGTAAATGATCGCGATTTTATTTCAAAGACTTGTGCTATACAAAAACATATTATTAAATTTTAAATTAATAAATATTACTTAATTCCCTATATCATCTGTTATTTAATTTTCAAATTTTTTTAATATTACCTATAAACATGTATTCGTATAAGATGTTTAAGCGAGAATATCTGGTTAATTAAATGCAGCCGTTCGCGAACCGATTGCGAGTCATAGACGGGTTTGAATTTCTATTGCAGTTCATTTTTATATTTTAAAATTTCAGGTTTGGAAAAAATGTTGCATTGTTTTAATTTTACCTATAAATTCTATTATCTTATATATATATATATATATATATATATATATATATATATATATATATATATATATATGTATTATTGGGCATGTACGCAAAAAGGATCAATAAGGCCACGAGTAGGAATGGTAACCGCAGACATGCATGTTTCTGGCTCATTAGCCGTCATCAGTGCGGCATAACCAAGTAGGGTATTGCACTTGGCTAGCAAAAGTGTTGGGTACTTGGGAGCAAAGGATGTTGGGGAAACATGTGTAAAGAAACATTCCTACTCGTGGCCTTATTGATCCTTTTTGCGTACATGCCCAATAATTTTCCCCTTTTGTTTATATTAATACGCATTTTCTTGGCACTTTGTTTATTATATATATATATATATATATATATATATATATATATATATATATATATATATATATATATATATATATATATATATATATATAATAAAAGGCTAATAACGGCTGACTAGTTAAATAAAACAGTATTTGGTTTAACGGGTATACAGCCTTGGGGCTAGATTAAAGAAAACTCTTTATACTTTTAGTGAAAGCTTTCGGAAAAACTTTTATTCCTTCTTCAGTCACAACTATAAAGTGAAACGACAAAAATTATAATAAAATACAATAAAATACAATAAAATAACTTACAGTAAGTGAGGTTGTAATCCTTTTGTAAAACATGATTCACAATAATTCTACTAGAGAATATTAAAATCTTAATGAAACAGTTAGATTTTCAAATATTAGTTTAAAATTTTTTATAAAATAGACAAATTATTATTTTAACATTTCATTAATTAATTGACATTAAAAAGTATATAATTGATGGATAGTGAAATGCTAAATTTATTAGTCCATGGTTGAAGGTAAGATGTATATTAGATGATGGACTTTTGTTTTATTTAATCAAATTTTATTAATATAATAATATTCTTCATTTTTATATTTCTTTTCATTAACTTCATATATTTCAATTTCATATTTTGCTTCATTATTTTTATAATATTTATCTTTATTATTCTTCTTATTATAATCATATTCATCATTTAGTCTTAATCTCATTTTTTTATATTCTTTTTTTATTTTGTCTTTGTAAGTAACATATCCTTTATAATCATTATTTATATTTTTTTCTTCTTGTACATTGTCTTCATGACAAATAAATTCTTCATATTTTCCCGTAGGTTTATTTCTCTTTTCATTTATATTTGTATCATAATCTACCTCCTTAAATCCATATTTCAATTGGTCTACTTCTTTTTGTATTTTAATATTTTGTTCTTTAAAAATATTTTTCATTTCATTTATAATTTCACTTTTAATATTATTAATATCTAATTTTATGCCTTCTATATTTTCTTTTAAAATCTTTAACTCTTCCTTGTCTTCTTTTCTATCGTTTTCTTCTACTTCTCTATTTTGCATATTAATTTGATTTATTCTTCTAGGTACATTATTATTTCCAGTTCTATCTTCTCTATTATTATTATTATGAATTTCATTCATATTTCTATATCTTGTTCTTTCATATCTTCCATTACTTACATTTTGAAAACCATTTTCATTTCTGCTATTTCCATTTCTTGTGTTGTTATTATTTTCCATATTATTTCCAGTTCTATATGAATTTCCATTTATACGATTTCCATTTTCTCTCCCATTATATCCATACTTATAATTTCCATTGTTTCTATTATGCATTTCTTCTCTTCCTCTATTATATCCATTTCTATTTTGATAATTTCTAAATCTATCATTTTCATAATTTTGTGACCTATTTTCATTAATCTTTAAATTTCTTTCAACTCGATTTAAATACTCAATCAATTGTTCCTTTTTTCTAATATTTTGTATGACTATTGTTTCAGAAACTGTTATATCATAATGTCTAGAAATATATAAAATAATTTTCCCTTCTCTCATAGGAGGTTCCAAATACTGGGCAACATTATATAATTGTAAAGCATAATTGGTTAAATTATTCCCCAATCTATAATTGAATTTTCCAAAATATAATTTTTCCCTACTCACCCCTTGTTTTGATTCACCCCAGAAATATTTAAGGAATTCCCTTTCAAAATCATTAAAAGTTAATATCTCATTTTCCTGTGTTGCATACCATAATGCAGCATTATCTTTCAAAGAACTTCTTATAATTTCTTTCCAATCTCTTTTATTCCTAGTTTTAGTTTTAATCATATTCATATAAGTGCATGGATGTAATATGCTAATATTCCCTGTAAACTTTACTGCTTCTTCTCCTCCATGTATTACCATATAAAAACCATCCTCAGTTCTTTCATTTTGCATCTCTTGTAATTTTTTGTTTCATCTTCAAATTTCTTTGCTACTTCCATTACGTTCCTTTCCATAGTTTGTTGTATTCTTTCATTTTCTTTCTTATTTTCTTCTTTCTGTAAATAAATTTCCTTCCTTATTTCCACTTGCTCTATCCTGATTTCTTCATTTTGTTGGTTGGTATTATTTTGTACTTCTTGTAATTTATTATTCATTTTATCCAAATTTTGTTGTATCATTTCATTTTCTTTTAAAAGAATATTTTTAAATTCTTGTTCCATATCTATTTTTACATTGCTTATATCCATTTTCACTTCATCTTTCAATTTCTGAATATCCACTTGCATAGTTAATATTTTACCATTTACTTTGTCCATTTTAGCTTTCATTTCATTTTTATTACTCCTCATTTCTTCTAGTAAATTCCTGGTATTTTCCTCCATTTTTCTATTATTTTCATCAAATTTATTTTCTAAAAATTTAAACATTCTCTCCATGTCTGTTTCTTGATGTGGTTTTGAACTAGTCGCATCTCCTATCACATCTACATTTACCTCCTGAATATTTGTATTTTCTTCTCCTTCCGAAGATCCATCATTTTCTCTTATACCAATATTTTCTATTGTTTCATCTTCTCTCCTTCTATTTCTTCTATTTTGTCTTGTATCCATTTTATTTAAGTATTTTAATTAGTTTATATTTATTTAATTTATAATGTTAATTTATTATATTAATTTATTATATTAATTTATTATATTTATTCGATTTGTATTTAGATTTAAAAAATTTCTAAAATTTTATGGTCTTTATGTATAAATATAAATATGCTTAAAACTCTCACCTAATCCTCTTATTTCTATTACAATTTATTTATGTTTTATTTTAATTCTTCACTGTTCTAATCTTCTAATCACTTCAATTGTCTATATTACCCTCTCAATCTCAATATAATGTTTTATTTGGAACTGGATTACTCTACTCCTGTTTTATTCACGCTCCACGTTGGTTCGCCATAATTGTTCTCAATTTTCTATATTCACACAATTGTCTTTTGAGACTCCTCAGGTTGGGTTCCTCTCTTATCATTTACTAACAAGTCCATTTCAATTTTAACAACGTTTAATATATAAATATTTTTAACTTTTAATACAACTGTAACCTCTTTTTTCTCTAGATGTTAAAAGGCTCGTTTATCGAGGTTAACAAATGCGAACGGCACTCAGGGGGTAGGAGGAGAGCGAGCGTGGATTCGAACGAGCTCGATGAAATCTTACTAGAAAGATTTAAGGGGATCTATTAACTAGAAAAAGAAAAGATATAAGAATTTAAAAGGGACTAAAGAGAAAATGAGAGAAATGATGGAAAAAGGGGAAGGTAAATGGGCGCCACTTATTTTTTTATCATAAGGATGGGGAAATATAAGAAACCCAGATGGAAAAAATATTAAATCTAGAAGTTGGATAAAATAATGTATTAGATGTTATAGATAAAGTTAAAATAAGAAAGATATAAGGGACGTAAGATAAGATGCAGTAATATTGAGTAAACCGGTAGATGTTCTGGTTAAAATTTTAAATTAAACACTTTTATTAGAAAAAATAGAAAGAGAAAGTTATACTTACTTTTTGTTCTTACTTATCACAACAGCTCTATATATTTTGATCAAGTCAAAAGCTAAAATTTATGAGTGAAATACGTCTTATTCTTGTTGTTAATGAGATTAGATCAGAATAACTTACACCAGGTCAGAAAATAAAACATATAAATAAACAATAAACAATATTTATTACTGTGTGTAGTAATAAGTCAAACAGATGAACGAAACAAATAGACATATAAAATATCAACAAATTAAATAAGGTAAAATACAGTAAAACACATTAAAGTTTAATCACATATAGAAACAATATTACACATTCAATAACAGCTAAGTATTTTTATATTGTTATTTCTGTGTACCCATTTAAGCAGAATGTGATGTTAAAAAGAAATTGAAAAGTATCAAACGTTAATAAAAAATTGTAAATCACTTTTAGCTTAAAAGATGTTTTACTCGAGTAAAAAAATTGGGGGTACCATATAATAATTTATAATAAAACAATTAAATTTAGATAAACATTAAGAAACCAAAAATTTACTATAAATGTGTTACAAAAATATTTACTCAGGCTCTGCGCAACGCTTTCACTGATAACTGAAACATGTATGTATGCGACGAACTGTTTCGAAATTTGCACACTTTAGGAGTCTGTCGATAAGGTACCGGGTTTTTTATAAAAACCGGTTTCACTGTGGATTCGATTAGCACTTCTTACGTTAATTACCCACACTTAGATATTATTCAGGTGGGTCACAATTAAGTTTTTGTGCCAAAGAAAAAAATGGTATCCCAACCTTTCTGGTAGTTAAGAGATAGTAATTATATTAAAAGACTTACAGTTTGTTTCCTAGATAGGAGATCTAAATGGGGCCACACCCAATTTATACGGTACAGTAGAATCTGGTGATTCTTCGGTAATACAAGACAGATTTTTCATCAGAGAGGTTCTACACTCACTCACTGACTTTAACTTTATTAGAAACACTAAATCGCAAGTAATTCTTTGCAAATCTAAAGGAAATATGCCGGTACTTGAGTCTAAGGGTTGTACATAACGACTTATCAGCACAGCAACCCAACCTAGACTGAATTCTAAAATCGCGGTAAAAATTAAGCCGCGTCGCTTCAAACCACCCCTCTTGCGCCACATGATCTTATTCAACCGATTTGATTGGTCGGTCTAAAAAAATCGATAGTTTTGACGGTTAAACCGTTAAAGCCGAGAATTTTCTGGAAGGTAATATGATCAGGGTCGGCTTGGGTAAGAAAAAATAATAAAAAATAAAAAAAATAAAAATCTGCTGCCTAGAGTTTTTTGGACATGCTACACAGCCCCTTCCGAAGAGAAAAAACTGGGTAGAAAACAGTTTTTAAAGAAAGGTAAGCTATGGTTGGAACAACAGTAGTGTGTTTAAAAAACTGAAGCTGATAAAGGTAGTGAACATCAAGATGTAGAAAAGCGATCTTAACGAGAACGACAACTATCTAGGTAGAATTGGGGTATTAGTGTCAGTTATTGAATGTGATATAATATTCACACTATTCTTTAATGCATTAATATACAAGTGAAACTACACGAGAGTTTGAAGAACCACAAGGTAGGTAAAATGTATCAGATCTGTAGATCTTTGATACTAAGTGACCAGATTTTTATAAACGGTACCGGCCAACCGGAAGATCATAAAGTGATCGGGAACAGGTCTACTCCGAAGTTTCTGCACGGAAACAAAAAAGTGTACAGCTCGGCCTAGACGGGCAGCACTAAGTGGTATCTTTAATGCAAATCGACAAAAAAAGTATTTATATTGCCCTTGACATAAGATGTCAGGACACACGCTACATTCACACACACAAGGAAGAAGGTAAAGAATGCTATGTTCCCATAAGTCAAATTTCCCATAGGAGGCACAACGCGTATTTCCCTTTTTAGGAACTCCTATAAAGAAAAAAGCTGAATTTAAACCAAACTGTTAATAATAATTTTGAAAAGGAAGAAAGACACACGGACGATAGTTATAATTAGAAATCTAATAAGCCTACCGGCTCCATTAGATCCGACAGTCAAGGTAAATACGTGATACGTTAACATCTGAAAAGATGTTTGGAAAAGTTCCGTCCTGCTTGGTTGATATTAAGGATATCACCAAATATGCAGTAAGGAAGAGAAGAAAACAGTAATTCTTAAAATATAGTTCTCATTGAGAACATAAAATAAAAAAAATCTTAAGGTAATAGATCACACTAAGACATTAACAGGAATCTAATAAATCTTAAAACCAAATTATCCTAACAGTCTTCAATCCTAGTTAGAAAAAAAATAGAGTAAGTAATAGAGGAAAAGAAAGAGAAGAGAAAGAAATTTTATCTGTCTTCCTTACAATCTCAACAGACCCACTACCGGAAAGAATTCCCTACGGCTTTCCTAGGCTTATCTCTCGTGACAAATTGCAAGGTCAAAATAAAATTCCAGAAGAAGTAGTAGAAGATAATTTCAAGTGATAATTCACTTGAACGGTAGGTAAACGATAATTAAGTGAAATATGTTTTCACTTACGGTAAGATAATATCAAGTGTTAGTACACTTGAACGGTAGATATACGATAACAATGGCGGTCATGCTGTTGTTACGTATAAAACCCAGGAAGCATAAAGGAAACGCTGTCTGGAATCCTTAATGTGAATCCTCGGTACGATAAACGATAGGTAAGTGATTTGTATGTTCTCTTATAGAAAAAAATACAACGGTACGACAGTTCAAGTAAAAAACAAATCTTCCACGCTGGGACAATACAGAGATATTTGTCATGCGGACTCCACTTTTATAACCGTACAGAGAAACATTGGTTAAGTAGATGGATAGAGATAGATGGTAAACGGTAAACAAAATTTTAACGAAACGTTATTTTCCCTAGTATAAATTGCAGAAAAAAACTAGAGAAATGAAAAATATTTCCCTTTAGATAAAATACGGTAGGAAGTAGAAAAATAAGAAATATTTTTCTTTCAATAAGATACGGTAGAAAGTAGAAAAAATAAAAAATTATTTTCATTTAGATAAAATAAAAAAATATAGAAAAATAAAAATTATTTTTCCTTTAGGTAAAATACGATATGGAGTAGAAAAAAATAAAAAATTTTCCTTTAGATAAAATACAAAAAAAATATAGAAAAATAAAAATTATTTTTCCTTTAGGTAAAATACGATATAGAGTAGAAAAAACAAAAAATTTCTCCTTCTAGAAAAAATTACGAAACCATCGATAAAGGAATGAAGAAGAAAATGGTCGAAAGAAAAGATGTGCCGACATAGTTAGTTACAAGTTAAAGCCAGTCTTTTAATTTATGTTTGTTAACGATACGAAAAAGATAGACGAAAAAAATATTTACTGATGTTACTGTACCATTTGTTTCTTTAGTTAACATTCTTTTGAGGACTTTCTTTTATCCTCTATTTTCCTGGTGGTGGCTGTTCTTCTGATCTTAGGTACTTAAATAATTTCAACCGCAGTTAAGAAATTTACTTCGAAATTGGCCATTGTGATAAGAAAAAGTAACGGAAATTGTCGATATTAAAAGTGTGTAATTTTATTGTCGGAAAGATAGGGATTTTATCATCGGGCCCCACGTTGTGGGCGTCAAATAGATGTGTAACCTCTTTTTTCTCTAGATGTTAAAAGGCTCGTTTATCGAGGTTAACAAATGCGAACGGCACTCAGGGGGTAGGAGGAGAGCGAGCGTGGATTCGAACGAGCTCGATGAAATCTTACTAGAAAGATTTAAGGGGATCTATTAACTGGAAAAAGAAAAGATATAAGAATTTAAAAGGGACTAAAGAGAAAATGAGAGAAATGATGGAAAAAGGGGAAGGTAAATGGGCGCCACTTATTTTTTTATCATAAGGATGGGGAAATATAAGAAACCCAGATGGAAAAAATATTAAATCTAGAAGTTGGATAAAATAATGTATTAGATGTTATAGATAAAGTTAAAATAAGAAAGATATAAGGGACGTAAGATAAGATGCAGTAATATTGAGTAAACCGGTAGATGTTCTGGTTAAAATTTTAAATTAAACACTTTTATTAGAAAAAATAGAAAGAGAAAGTTATACTTACTTTTTGTTCTTACTTATCACAACAGCTCTATATATTTTGATCAAGTCAAAAGCTAAAATTTATGAGTGAAATACGTCTTATTCTTGTTGTTAATGAGATTAGATCAGAATAACTTACACCAGGTCAGAAAATAAAACATATAAATAAACAATAAACAATATTTATTACTGTGTGTAGTAATAAGTCAAACAGATGAACGAAACAAATAGACATATAAAATATCAACAAATTAAATAAGGTAAAATACAGTAAAACACATTAAAGTTTAATCACATATAGAAACAATATTACACATTCAATAACAGCTAAGTATTTTTATATTGTTATTTCTGTGTACCCATTTAAGCAGAATGTGATGTTAAAAAGAAATTGAAAAGTATCAAACGTTAATAAAAAATTGTAAATCACTTTTAGCTTAAAAGATGTTTTACTCGAGTAAAAAAATTGGGGGTACCATATAATAATTTATAATAAAACAATTAAATTTAGATAAACATTAAGAAACCAAAAATTTACTATAAATGTGTTACAAAAATATTTACTCAGGCTCTGCGCAACGCTTTCACTGATAACTGAAACATGTATGTATGCGACGAACTGTTTCGAAATTTGCACACTTTAGGAGTCTGTCGATAAGGTACCGGGTTTTTTATAAAAACCGGTTTCACTGTGGATTCGATTAGCACTTCTTACGTTAATTACCCACACTTAGATATTATTCAGGTGGGTCACAATTAAGTTTTTGTGCCAAAGAAAAAAATGGTATCCCAACCTTTCTGGTAGTTAAGAGATAGTAATTATATTAAAAGACTTACAGTTTGTTTCCTAGATAGGAGATCTAAATGGGGCCACACCCAATTTATACGGTACAGTAGAATCTGGTGATTCTTCGGTAATACAAGACAGATTTTTCATCAGAGAGGTTCTACACTCACTCACTGACTTTAACTTTATTAGAAACACTAAATCGCAAGTAATTCTTTGCAAATCTAAAGGAAATATGCCGGTACTTGAGTCTAAGGGTTGTACATAACGACTTATCAGCACAGCAACCCAACCTAGACTGAATTCTAAAATCGCGGTAAAAATTAAGCCGCGTCGCTTCAAACCACCCCTCTTGCGCCACATGATCTTATTCAACCGATTTGATTGGTCGGTCTAAAAAAATCGATAGTTTTGACGGTTAAACCGTTAAAGCCGAGAATTTTCTGAAAGGTAATATGATCAGGGTCGGCTTGGGTAAGAAAAAATAATAAAAAATAAAAATCTGCTGCCTAGAGTTTTTTGGACATGCTACACAGCCCCTTCCGAAGAGAAAAAACTGGGTAGAAAACAGTTTTTAAAGAAAGGTAAGCTATGGTTGGAACAACAGTAGTGTGTTTAAAAAACTGAAGCTGATAAAGGTAGTGAACATCAAGATGTAGAAAAGCGATCTTAACGAGAACGACAACTATCTAGGTAGAATTGGGGTATTAGTGTCAGTTATTGAATGTGATATAATATTCACACTATTCTTTAATGCATTAATATACAAGTGAAACTACACGAGAGTTTGAAGAACCACAAGGTAGGTAAAATGTATCAGATCTGTAGATCTTTGATACTAAGTGACCAGATTTTTATAAACGGTACCGGCCAACCGGAAGATCACAAAGTGATCGGGAACAGGTCTACTCCGAAGTTTCTGCACGGAAACAAAAAAGTGTACAGCTCGGCCTAGACGGGCAGCACTAAGTGGTATCTTTAATGCAAATCGACAAAAAAAGTATTTATATTGCCCTTGACATAAGATGTCAGGACACACGCTACATTCACACACACAAGGAAGAAGGTAAAGAATGCTATGTTCCCATAAGTCAAATTTCCCATAGGAGGCACAACGCGTATTTCCCTTTTTAGGAACTCCTATAAAGAAAAAAGCTGAATTTAAACCAAACTGTTAATAATAATTTTGAAAAGGAAGAAAGACACACGGACGATAGTTATAATTAGAAATCTAATAAGCCTACCGGCTCCATTAGATCCGACAGTCAAGGTAAATACGTGATACGTTAACATCTGAAAAGATGTTTGGAAAAGTTCCGTCCTGCTTGGTTGATATTAAGGATATCACCAAATATGCAGTAAGGAAGAGAAGAAAACAGTAATTCTTAAAATATAGTTCTCATTGAGAACATAAAATAAAAAAAATCTTAAGGTAATAGATCACACTAAGACATTAACAGGAATCTAATAAATCTTAAAACCAAATTATCCTAACAGTCTTCAATCCTAGTTAGAAAAAAAATAGAGTAAGTAATAGAGGAAAAGAAAGAGAAGAGAAAGAAATTTTATCTGTCTTCCTTACAATCTCAACAGACCCACTACCGGAAAGAATTCCCTACGGCTTTCCTAGGCTTATCTCTCGTGACAAATTGCAAGGTCAAAATAAAATTCCAGAAGAAGTAGTTAAGATTGAATTTTGTTAGTCAAAAAAAGTAAGGTGATTCCAATAGTTGTCATGTTACGGATCAAAGTTCTTTAAACCAACGATATGTAAAGGTATAAAATTGCATGAAAGAACGACAAAAAAAATTTAAAAAAAAATTCAAAAAAAATTTTCAAAAAAAATTTTCATGTGTCTTCCACTAATGTACGATAACCGTCTTATATCCATATCAAAGATAACAAGTAGTTTATGGATGATGAACGAGAGATAAGGTAATAAAAAAATGTTTTCTAAACATAAAACAGTAATAGATATTACTGAACGATACGATAATTAATTTACAAGTGCAGACGCACCTGTACGGTAGGTTAACGGTAGATAAAGGAAAAACTATTTTTTCCTTCAAGAAAAAAGATACAAGTGTTAAAACACTCATAAGGTAGGTAAACGGTAGTTACGAGAAACGTATTTTCTCCTTCGGTACGATAAAAACAAGTGTTATTACACTTATTAGGTAAATGGACGGTAAATGAAGGAAAGTAAATTCTACTTTCGAGACGATAGAAATAAGTGTTAAGGTACTTATTAGGTAGGTAAACGGTAGGTAAGAGAAAAGTATTTTCCCTTTCGAGATGAAATGTTCAAGTGGTAATACACTTAAACGATAGATAAGCGATAGTTATAAGTCTGAATACACTTAAACGAAAAATAAAAGTTGGACATAGAGAAACATATCGCTAAGGAAGTTAACAAGACATAAGGAAATTGAACAAAAGAGAAAAGGGAAAAGGTTGCACTTAGTCGCCTCTTACGACAAGCAGTTTATCGCTTTGGGGGTATTCTACATAATCCCGCCTCCTAAACGGGGAGGAGATTAACGAGAAGTATGGAGTTTGAACGAAAAAGAAAAGGGAAAGGGGTTCCATTTAGTCGCCTCTTACGACAAGCAGTTTAACACTTTGGGGGTATTCTTTATATTCCCGCCTCCCAAACGGGGAGGAGATAACGAAACATTTTTACAGTTGAGTCAGGGTGAGATGTTAAAAAGAGAAAAGGTAGTAAAACAGGGGAGATAAAAAGAAAAGCTTATACGGATACTTCTAAGAAAACAGAGAAACATTAGTTCCTATTCGGAGAGTTCATCTTCAGAAGAATCATCGGAATCAGAGACATAAGGCTTTGGAGTGTCAATTTCAAGCTTAATGAAGAAACTAGGGGAGATAACGAGACATATAAACAATGATAGTTTTTACTGAACGGTACGGTAGTTAAGTGAAGTGTGTTCTCACTTACAAAAGATAATTTCAAGTGTTAATACACTTGAGCTGGTAAACGGTAGTTAAGTGAAATATGTTTTCACTTATATCAAGTGATGATTCACTTGAGCGGTAGATAAACGATAGTTAAGTGAAATAAGTATTCACTTACGGTAAGATACTTTCAAGTGATAATTCACTTGAACGGTAGGTAAACGATAATTAAGTGAAATATGTTTTCACTTACGGTAAGATAATATCAAGTGTTAGTACACTTGAACGGTAGATATACGATAACAATGGCGGTCATGCTGTTGTTACGTATAAAACCCAGGAAGCATAAAGGAAACGCTGTCTGGAATCCTTAATGTGAATCCTCGGTACGATAAACGATAGGTAAGTGATTTGTATGTTCTCTTATAGAAAAAAATACAACGGTACGACAGTTCAAGTAAAAAACAAATCTTCCACGCTGGGACAATACAGAGATATTTGTCATGCGGACTCCACTTTTATAACCGTACAGAGAAACATTGGTTAAGTAGATGGATAGAGATAGATGGTAAACGGTAAACAAAATTTTAACGAAACGTTATTTTCCCTAGTATAAATTGCAGAAAAAAACTAGAGAAATGAAAAATATTTCCCTTTAGATAAAATACGGTAGGAAGTAGAAAAATAAGAAATATTTTTCTTTCAATAAGATACGGTAGAAAGTAGAAAAAATAAAAAATTATTTTCATTTAGATAAAATAAAAAAATATAGAAAAATAAAAATTATTTTTCCTTTAGGTAAAATACGATATGGAGTAGAAAAAAATAAAAAAATTTCCTTTAGATAAAATACAAAAAAAATATAGAAAAATAAAAATTATTTTTCCTTTAGGTAAAATACGATATAGAGTAGAAAAAACAAAAAATTTCTCCTTCTAGAAAAAATTACGAAACCATCGATAAAGGAATGAAGAAGAAAATGGTCGAAAGAAAAGATGTGCCGACATAGTTAGTTACAAGTTAAAGCCAGTCTTTTAATTTATGTTTGTTAACGATACGAAAAAGATAGACGAAAAAAATATTTACTGATGTTACTGTACCATTTGTTTCTTTAGTTAACATTCTTTTGAGGACTTTCTTTTATCCTCTATTTTCCTGGTGGTGGCTGTTCTTCTGATCTTAGGTACTTAAATAATTTCAACCGCAGTTAAGAAATTTACTTCGAAATTGGCCATTGTGATAAGAAAAAGTAACGGAAATTGTCGATATTAAAAGTGTGTAATTTTATTGTCGGAAAGATAGGGATTTTATCATCGGGCCCCACGTTGTGGGCGTCAAATAGATGTGTAACCTCTTTTTTCTCTAGATGTTAAAAGGCTCGTTTATCGAGGTTAACAAATGCGAACGGCACTCAGGGGGTAGGAGGAGAGCGAGCGTGGATTCGAACGAGCTCGATAAAATCTTACTAGAAAGATTTAAGGGGATCTATTAACTGGAAAAAGAAAAGATATAAGAATTTAAAAGGGACTAAAGAGAAAATGAGAGAAATGATGGAAAAAGGGGAAGGTAAATGGGCGCCACTTATTTTTTTATCATAAGGATGGGGAAATATAAGAAACCCAGATGGAAAAAATATTAAATCTAGAAGTTGGATAAAATAATGTATTAGATGTTATAGATAAAGTTAAAATAAGAAAGATATAAGGGACGTAAGATAAGATGCAGTAATATTGAGTAAACCGGTAGATGTTCTGGTTAAAATTTTAAATTAAACACTTTTATTAGAAAAAATAGAAAGAGAAAGTTATACTTACTTTTTGTTCTTACTTATCACAACAGCTCTATATATTTTGATCAAGTCAAAAGCTAAAATTTATGAGTGAAATACGTCTTATTCTTGTTGTTAATGAGATTAGATCAGAATAACTTACACCAGGTCAGAAAATAAAACATATATATAAACAATAAACAATATTTATTACTGTGTGTAGTAATAAGTCAAACAGATGAACGAAACAAATAGACATATAAAATATCAACAAATTAAATAAGGTAAAATACAGTAAAACACATTAAAGTTTAATCACATATAGAAACAATATTACACATTCAATAACAGCTAAGTATTTTTATATTGTTATTTCTGTGTACCCATTTAAGCAGAATGTGATGTTAAAAAGAAATTGAAAAGTATCAAACGTTAATAAAAAATTGTAAATCACTTTTAGCTTAAAAGATGTTTTACTCGAGTAAAAAAATTGGGGGTACCATATAATAATTTATAATAAAACAATTAAATTTAGATAAACATTAAGAAACCAAAAATTTACTATAAATGTGTTACAAAAATATTTACTCAGGCTCTGCGCAACGCTTTCACTGATAACTGAAACATGTATGTATGCGACGAACTGTTTCGAAATTTGCACACTTTAGGAGTCTGTCGATAAGGTACCGGGTTTTTTATAAAAACCGGTTTCACTGTGGATTCGATTAGCACTTCTTACGTTAATTACCCACACTTAGATATTATTCAGGTGGGTCACAATTAAGTTTTTGTGCCAAAGAAAAAAATGGTATCCCAACCTTTCTGGTAGTTAAGAGATAGTAATTATATTAAAAGACTTACAGTTTGTTTCCTAGATAGGAGATCTAAATGGGGCCACACCCAATTTATACGGTACAGTAGAATCTGGTGATTCTTCGGTAATACAAGACAGATTTTTCATCAGAGAGGTTCTACACTCACTCACTGACTTTAACTTTATTAGAAACACTAAATCGCAAGTAATTCTTTGCAAATCTAAAGGAAATATGCCGGTACTTGAGTCTAAGGGTTGTACATAACGACTTATCAGCACAGCAACCCAACCTAGACTGAATTCTAAAATCGCGGTAAAAATTAAGCCGCGTCGCTTCAAACCACCCCTCTTGCGCCACATGATCTTATTCAACCGATTTGATTGGTCGGTCTAAAAAAATCGATAGTTTTGACGGTTAAACCGTTAAAGCCGAGAATTTTCTGAAAGGTAATATGATCAGGGTCGGCTTGGGTAAGAAAAAATAATAAAAAATAAAAATCTGCTGCCTAGAGTTTTTTGGACATGCTACACAGCCCCTTCCGAAGAGAAAAAACTGGGTAGAAAACAGTTTTTAAAGAAAGGTAAGCTATGGTTGGAACAACAGTAGTGTGTTTAAAAAACTGAAGCTGATAAAGGTAGTGAACATCAAGATGTAGAAAAGCGATCTTAACGAGAACGACAACTATCTAGGTAGAATTGGGGTATTAGTGTCAGTTATTGAATGTGATATAATATTCACACTATTCTTTAATGCATTAATATACAAGTGAAACTACACGAGAGTTTGAAGAACCACAAGGTAGGTAAAATGTATCAGATCTGTAGATCTTTGATACTAAGTGACCAGATTTTTATAAACGGTACCGGCCAACCGGAAGATCACAAAGTGATCGGGAACAGGTCTACTCCGAAGTTTCTGCACGGAAACAAAAAAGTGTACAGCTCGGCCTAGACGGGCAGCACTAAGTGGTATCTTTAATGCAAATCGACAAAAAAAGTATTTATATTGCCCTTGACATAAGATGTCAGGACACACGCTACATTCACACACACAAGGAAGAAGGTAAAGAATGCTATGTTCCCATAAGTCAAATTTCCCATAGGAGGCACAACGCGTATTTCCCTTTTTAGGAACTCCTATAAAGAAAAAAGCTGAATTTAAACCAAACTGTTAATAATAATTTTGAAAAGGAAGAAAGACACACGGACGATAGTTATAATTAGAAATCTAATAAGCCTACCGGCTCCATTAGATCCGACAGTCAAGGTAAATACGTGATACGTTAACATCTGAAAAGATGTTTGGAAAAGTTCCGTCCTGCTTGGTTGATATTAAGGATATCACCAAATATGCAGTAAGGAAGAGAAGAAAACAGTAATTCTTAAAATATAGTTCTCATTGAGAACATAAAATAAAAAAAATCTTAAGGTAATAGATCACACTAAGACATTAACAGGAATCTAATAAATCTTAAAACCAAATTATCCTAACAGTCTTCAATCCTAGTTAGAAAAAAAATAGAGTAAGTAATAGAGGAAAAGAAAGAGAAGAGAAAGAAATTTTATCTGTCTTCCTTACAATCTCAACAGACCCACTACCGGAAAGAATTCCCTACGGCTTTCCTAGGCTTATCTCTCGTGACAAATTGCAAGGTCAAAATAAAATTCCAGAAGAAGTAGTTAAGATTGAATTTTGTTAGTCAAAAAAAGTAAGGTGATTCCAATAGTTGTCATGTTACGGATCAAAGTTCTTTAAACCAACGATATGTAAAGGTATAAAATTGCATGAAAGAACGACAAAAAAAATTTTAAAAAAAATTCAAAAAAAATTTTCATGTGTCTTCCACTAATGTACGATAACCGTCTTATATCCATATCAAAGATAACAAGTAGTTTATGGATGATGAACGAGAGATAAGGTAATAAAAAAATGTTTTCTAAACATAAAACAGTAATAGATATTACTGAACGATACGATAATTAATTTACAAGTGCAGACGCACCTGTACGGTAGGTTAACGGTAGATAAAGAAAAAACTATTTTTTCCTTCAAGAAAAAAGATACAAGTGTTAAAACACTCATAAGGTAGGTAAACGGTAGTTACGAGAAACGTATTTTCTCCTTCGGTACGATAAAAACAAGTGTTATTACACTTATTAGGTAAATGGACGGTAAATGAAGGAAAGTAAATTCTACTTTCGAGACGATAGAAATAAGTGTTAAGGTACTTATTAGGTAGGTAAACGGTAGGTAAGAGAAAAGTATTTTCCCTTTCGAGATGAAATGTTCAAGTGGTAATACACTTAAACGATAGATAAGCGATAGTTATAAGTCTGAATACACTTAAACGAAAAATAAAAGTTGGACATAGAGAAACATATCGCTAAGGAAGTTAACAAGACATAAGGAAATTGAACAAAAGAGAAAAGGGAAAAGGTTGCACTTAGTCGCCTCTTACGACAAGCAGTTTATCGCTTTGGGGGTATTCTACATAATCCCGCCTCCTAAACGGGGAGGAGATTAACGAGAAGTATGGAGTTTGAACGAAAAAGAAAAGGGAAAGGGGTTCCATTTAGTCGCCTCTTACGACAAGCAGTTTAACACTTTGGGGGTATTCTTTATATTCCCGCCTCCCAAACGGGGAGGAGATAACGAAACATTTTTACAGTTGAGTCAGGGTGAGATGTTAAAAAGAGAAAAGGTAGTAAAACAGGGGAGATAAAAAGAAAAGCTTATACGGATACTTCTAAGAAAACAGAGAAACATTAGTTCCTATTCGGAGAGTTCATCTTCAGAAGAATCATCGGAATCAGAGACATAAGGCTTTGGAGTGTCAATTTCAAGCTTAATGAAGAAACTAGGGGAGATAACGAGACATATAAACAATGATAGTTTTTACTGAACGGTACGGTAGTTAAGTGAAGTGTGTTCTCACTTACAAAAGATAATTTCAAGTGTTAATACACTTGAGCTGGTAAACGGTAGTTAAGTGAAATATGTTTTCACTTATATCAAGTGATGATTCACTTGAGCGGTAGATAAACGATAGTTAAGTGAAATAAGTATTCACTTACGGTAAGATACTTTCAAGTGATAATTCACTTGAACGGTAGGTAAACGATAATTAAGTGAAATATGTTTTCACTTACGGTAAGATAATATCAAGTGTTAGTACACTTGAACGGTAGATATACGATAACAATGGCGGTCATGCTGTTGTTACGTATAAAACCCAGGAAGCATAAAGGAAACGCTGTCTGGAATCCTTAATGTGAATCCTCGGTACGATAAACGATAGGTAAGTGATTTGTATGTTCTCTTATAGAAAAAAATACAACGGTACGACAGTTCAAGTAAAAAACAAATCTTCCACGCTGGGACAATACAGAGATATTTGTCATGCGGACTCCACTTTTATAACCGTACAGAGAAACATTGGTTAAGTAGATGGATAGAGATAGATGGTAAACGGTAAACAAAATTTTAACGAAACGTTATTTTCCCTAGTATAAATTGCAGAAAAAAACTAGAGAAATGAAAAATATTTCCCTTTAGATAAAATACGGTAGGAAGTAGAAAAATAAGAAATATTTTTCTTTCAATAAGATACGGTAGAAAGTAGAAAAAATAAAAAATTATTTTCATTTAGATAAAATAAAAAAATATAGAAAAATAAAAATTATTTTTCCTTTAGGTAAAATACGATATGGAGTAGAAAAAAATAAAAAATTTTCCTTTAGATAAAATACAAAAAAAATATAGAAAAATAAAAATTATTTTTCCTTTAGGTAAAATACGATATAGAGTAGAAAAAACAAAAAATTTCTCCTTCTAGAAAAAATTACGAAACCATCGATAAAGGAATGAAGAAGAAAATGGTCGAAAGAAAAGATGTGCCGACATAGTTAGTTACAAGTTAAAGCCAGTCTTTTAATTTATGTTTGTTAACGATACGAAAAAGATAGACGAAAAAAATATTTACTGATGTTACTGTACCATTTGTTTCTTTAGTTAACATTCTTTTGAGGACTTTCTTTTATCCTCTATTTTCCTGGTGGTGGCTGTTCTTCTGATCTTAGGTACTTAAATAATTTCAACCGCAGTTAAGAAATTTACTTCGAAATTGGCCATTGTGATAAGAAAAAGTAACGGAAATTGTCGATATTAAAAGTGTGTAATTTTATTGTCGGAAAGATAGGGATTTTATCATCGTGCCCCACGTTGTGGGCGTCAAATAGATGTGTAACCTCTTTTTTCTCTAGATGTTAAAAGGCTCGTTTATCGAGGTTAACAAATGCGAACGGCACTCAGGGGGTAGGAGGAGAGCGAGCGTGGATTCGAACGAGCTCGATGAAATCTTACTAGAAAGATTTAAGGGGATCTATTAACTAGAAAAAGAAAAGATATAAGAATTTAAAAGGGACTAAAGAGAAAATGAGAGAAATGATGGAAAAAGGGGAAGGTAAATGGGCGCCACTTATTTTTTTATCATAAGGATGGGGAAATATAAGAAACCCAGATGGAAAAAATATTAAATCTAGAAGTTGGATAAAATAATGTATTAGATGTTATAGATAAAGTTAAAATAAGAAAGATATAAGGGACGTAAGATAAGATGAAGTAATATTGAGTAAACCGGTAGATGTTCTGGTTAAAATTTTAAATTAAACACTTTTATTAGAAAAAATAGAAAGAGAAAGTTATACTTACTTTTTGTTCTTACTTATCACAACAGCTCTATATATTTTGATCAAGTCAAAAGCTAAAATTTATGAGTGAAATACGTCTTATTCTTGTTGTTAATGAGATTAGATCAGAATAACTTACACCAGGTCAGAAAATAAAACATATAAATAAACAATAAACAATATTTATTACTGTGTGTAGTAATAAGTCAAACAGATGAACGAAACAAATAGACATATAAAATATCAACAAATTAAATAAGGTAAAATACAGTAAAACACATTAAAGTTTAATCACATATAGAAACAATATTACACATTCAATAGCAGCTAAGTATTTTTATATTGTTATTTCTGTGTACCCATTTAAGCAGAATGTGATGTTAAAAAGAAATTGAAAAGTATCAAACGTTAATAAAAAATTGTAAATCACTTTTAGCTTAAAAGATGTTTTACTCGAGTAAAAAAATTGGGGGTACCATATAATAATTTATAATAAAACAATTAAATTTAGATAAACATTAAGAAACCAAAAATTTACTATAAATGTGTTACAAAAATATTTACTCAGGCTCTGCGCAACGCTTTCACTGATAACTGAAACATGTATGTATGCGACGAACTGTTTCGAAATTTGCACACTTTAGGAGTCTGTCGATAAGGTACCGGGTTTTTTATAAAAACCGGTTTCACTGTGGATTCGATTAGCACTTCTTACGTTAATTACCCACACTTAGATATTATTCAGGTGGGTCACAATTAAGTTTTTGTGCCAAAGAAAAAAATGGTATCCCAACCTTTCTGGTAGTTAAGAGATAGTAATTATATTAAAAGACTTACAGTTTGTTTCCTAGATAGGAGATCTAAATGGGGCCACACCCAATTTATATGGTACAGTAGAATCTGGTGATTCTTCGGTAATACAAGACAGATTTTTCATCAGAGAGGTTCTACACTCACTCACTGACTTTAACTTTATTAGAAACACTAAATCGCAAGTAATTCTTTGCAAATCTAAAGGAAATATGTCGGTACTTGAGTCTAAGGGTTGTACATAACGACTTATCAGCACAGCAACCCAACCTAGACTGAATTCTAAAATCGCGGTAAAAATTAAGCCGCGTCGCTTCAAACCACCCCTCTTGCGCCACATGATCTTATTCAACCGATTTGATTGGTCGGTCTAAAAAAATCGATAGTTTTGACGGTTAAACCGTTAAAGCCGAGAATTTTCTGAAAGGTAATATGATCAGGGTCGGCTTGGGTAAGAAAAAATAATAAAAAATAAAAATCTGCTGCCTAGAGTTTTTTGGACATGCTACACAACAAATTCATACAATACAAATTTCATGACATTCATTACGTCAGATACTTATGACTATTTAATTTAGATTAAATTTTGCCCACTTTTTCTAAAAAACCTTAATAATTATTTCTATTTTATAAATACTACCACTTATCTTAATAAATTATGCTAATCCTAGTCAATAATTCCAATTTATGCAAATCCTTCATTATTTGATCCTTTCTATCTCTCCATTTGATTTTCTATTCAACCCGTCCATACCATTATTCCATTTATTTCCATTTATTTATTACTCTATTTTTATTTTACTTATATAAATTCCAATTCATTTTACAAAATTTTTTTTATGACTTTTTTAATTCCAAATTCTCTGACAATCCAATCAATAATCCTCTCCATCCCCTTAGAAACCTAGCAACCAACTTTTTTTTTTGATTCCTTGATAATTTGCATATATTGATCTTATTAAAATTCTTATCTAGTTAGTCCTAAATACATTTACACTATACACAAAGACCAACTATTTTGAACCATAACAATATATATATATATATATATATATATATATATATATATATATATATATATATATATATATATTATAACATATATGAAAATGTAAATGTATATTATTAATTGTTTATAATTTGTGTTGTTTATCTGATTATATGTTATATTTAAAATGATGTAAATTTAAAATAATTATATTTAACTTTAAAATTTGATGTGAATTGAATTATTGTTTATAAATTTTTTTATCAACGACTCTATCTCAGGGCAGAATCCAATGTTTTATTTTATTAATAGTCATCATGATCCTTTGTAACATGCTGAGCATGTCTAATTGACTTTCTTCCTTTGATTGTGTTTGTACCTCCTGTTCTTCTTTTTCATCTCCACCACCAGTTACATCTGTCTCCATTTCAACCATAGTTTGATCATTCTCTCCCCCTATCTCCATTAAATTATCACCTTCTTCTGATTCTGCTCCTTCCTGTTGTCCAGTTTGGATCAATTCCTCCACTCGATAATCTCCTGCTCCCAATACTCTCTCTTCATGTACTTGTACCGCAACACTCTCTACCTCAATCTCTCCTCCATCACTATTCTCGCTATCCTCTCCTACTACTTTACCATCTCTCAATCTCATTTTTCTATCCATTCTTACAATTTAAAATACCCAGATAAATACAAGTAATGTGCAAATTTCTAAAGAAATACCTTTATACCAATAAATATTTTATAAGCTATTACCTTTGTATTTAGCTTATAACTAATACGGAATCACAAAAAAAAATTTTCAAATGAAGTTTTCAAAAAAAAATATTTTAAATATTAATTATTTAAATAGGCTCTAGTTTGTATTATTTAGAGCCCCACGTTGGGCGCCAATTATATAACATATATGAAAATGTAAATGTATATTATTAATTGTTTATAATTTGTGTTGTTTATCTGATTATATGTTATATTTAAAATGATGTAAATTTAAAATAATTATATTTAACTTTAAAATTTGATGTAAATTGAATTATTGTTTATAAATTTTTTTATCAACGACTCTATTTCAGGGCAGAATCCAATGTTTTATTTTATTAATTTGATATTGTCTTGAAATTATATGCATAATAACTATTATGTACCAAATGATACCTATGGATGTTTAAATTAAAAAGAAGAAGATCTGTAACCTATCTTCTCGTCAATGTGAGATTCTATGATTACTAATTATGTGAGTAAAATGATATGAAAAGATTAATAAATGGTGGTATTATACATATCAAAAAATTCTTAAAACTAATAAAATATGTGAATAGAGTAAAAGTGAAAATGAGGAAATTAATTGTTCATCCAATTATATATATCAAACACAAGAAAGTTCTTTATTAAGGTGAATAGTGCAATATTAATACCGTGACTCCAGGATCTATGAATTCTCTCAGCTAGTCTGCTACAGGATTATCAAAAGAAACCATAAACTCGTTCAAGAAAAAGGTCTTCTAACTGCTTAATGAACTCTGCAACGCTGGTATGTACTTATTCCTTCTTTCTATTTAACACGTACTTGGAAATTCAAGATTACATTCATAGCACCATTTGCTATCACGTTCTCATCTTCTGATTTCTTTTATTTATATAAAAATTAACTTTCTGCTTACCAATATACTTTAGTTTTCTTCTTACAGACGTTTATAATAATATTCAATTACTCAAGACTGATTTATATTGAAATTTTTTAATAAAAATCGTAAAAAATTACAAGAGCAAATTTAACACGTCTTTTCTCTTTCTGAACAAAAAACAAGAGAGAGTCGTTTAAAATCAACAACTTCCAAAACAAAAATAACAAAAAACAACTATCCTAACAATTCTTATTAGTATCTATCTGATGCCTACTTGATAATAACTTAATTTATGACATCCGTGCACTTGATTAATTTCTATTTACAATTTATCTTATACCTAGGATTCTTATACAAATTTATGTTTTTTATTTATTACTATTAATATTAAAACTTTTCATTTCATTCTTTTAATAAATTTTTTCATTTAAAATTTAAACCATAATAATAACTTTTAAATACTCATATGCATTAGTTAATACAGCATATAATTCTACATTTAATTTATATTTGAACTTATTCTTTGCATAAAAAAAAATATTATTTCTAGCATACTTTCTCAGACAAATTTCTTGTTTTATAGAAAGAAAATTACATGATTCCTTTTATTTATAATTATGAATATATCATGGTACTCCTTATATTTTATTTTTAAATTTATGTTTCCTTTTTTTAGGAACGAAGAAAAAATTAAAACAACACTAAAACTAAGGAACTTGAAGAAAATTAATACTATTTATATACAACCTAAACTTTGTATTCTGACCAGGATCAAGAATATTCCTTTTTTTTAATGAATTTATTAATAACTTAATTTGATCTGTGCTTTAATTTATAACATATAATAGGATAATATCACAAATCCCCCAATTAAAATTTTTACATCAAACATTTCATTGATGTTGGATTAAAAATTATAATTTTAATCTATTTTTTTTTTTTATAAATAAACACTCATTTAACAAAAACTTTAGCCTCAATTAAAATTATTTGCACAGATTGTATAAACCTTTTTTCAATAAAACCATTCAATCTTAATTTAATATTTACATCTTAATACTATTATTTACAAAACTTTGCTATTAATATCATCTACCCCTCTTCTGGTGTAAACTTGTACACATCCTTAATATTAAAAACTCCCCTTAATCTCTCTGTATCCGGATATACTAACCGATAGCTGTTTTCAGCATTATGATTATCTACCACATATGGTCCCTCAAAAGGCATCAATAATTTTGCACATAAATTTTCCCTTTTATCCGCTACTTGTAAAGCTCTTATTATGACCAGTTCTCCCTTTTCAAATTTAGTTTTCTTTTTCAATTTCTTTTCTTGTCTCTTGACATATCGTTCTGCGTTTCTTTTTAAATTTTTATTAACTTTATCTAATATTTCTTGGATTTCTTGTCTTCTATTCCATTCCCACTTTCTTTCTGGTACTCTACCTTTAAATAAAAACTCTGGACATTCTTTCGTCACTCCATGAGGTGTTTCATTCACATATCTTTGTACTTTATCCAAGTTATTTTCCCACTGATCGTGTTCTTGTATACATAAAATTTTCAAATATTTAATTACTTCTTTGATATATCTTTCAGCTGGATTTGACGATGGATTTCTAATGCTAATAAAATTTACTTGTATATTATAATGTTGACATGCAGATAAAAATTTATAATTCTCAAAATATGTGGCATGATCTAAAATTAATTTCTCTGGTTTTCCATGAATTTGTATATAATTTTTAATGCATTTTAATATTGTATTGGTATTTGTTCTTTTACAAGGATACATCTGTACATATTTTGTAAATATGTCTACCATGACCAATATGTGTTTACATCCCTGAATACTCTCCACTAAATTACTTATAAAATCTATTGCTAAAATTTGTAATGGTTTTTGTGTCACTATTGATTTATTTATATTGCTATTATGATAATTTTTTTCTTTGGCTAATTGACATATTGTACAAGCTTTGCATATTTCTTTGGCTCTAGTTAAATCCTTTTTCGCATAATAATTTTCCCTAAATAGCATCCATAATTTTCTTACTCCGATATGACCATATTCGTGATGAAGATTATATAGAATTTCCTTTGCATAATTAGTTGTAATAACATACGTATCCCAATTTTCTAGTTTTTTATAAATAATATTGTCTTCTGTAAAAGTTCTTCTCTTTTCCACCTCTGTCAAATAATTCTGATCTTGTATAACCCTTTCCAAAGTAAATAATCCCTCTTTATCCAATAATTTATTTATACCTATTTTGAATTTTTATAGTCCCCTTGTTCTTCACTTTCCCTACTTAATGCATCTGCTATGATGTTACTCTTTCCTGGAATATATTTAATCTCAAAGTCGTATTCTTGCAACAATAATAACCATCTGTGTACCCTATTATTTGCATACCTATTTGTCATCATCGCCGTTAAAGCATTATGATCACTCTCCACTATAAACTTTGCTCCTAATAAATAAAACCTTAATTTGGTTATACAAAATACCACACTGGCCATCTCCAATTCCGTAACCGTGTACTTCTTCTCACAATTCTTTGTTACTCTTGATACAAAACTAATAGGTACTTCTCCTCCTTCCTGAACTTGTATTAACACTCCTGCTAATCTTTCTATCGATGCATCTGTCCTAAGTATAAATACTTTATCGTATTGTGGGTGATACACTTTTAAATTATTGGTAAAGACAAATTTTAATTCTTGAAAAGCTTTTTCTCTCTCGGGTGTCCATTTCCATTTAACATCTTGGTTGGACCATTTATTATCGAAGGACCAGAAGATCAAAAGTTAGGAATTTGGTTGCCTATTTCGAGTTATGAAAATAATATACGATCACTTACTTTAATGGCTTCCCTGCCGGCCTGCATTGGTTGTTTTCGGTCCAGAATGATGGTAAGGGGCCCCTTTCTTAATGATCCACATTTAGGAAGATTTATTAATGGTTTGGAAACACATGGGCACATAAACCCTCAGTTTTTTCACTTTTTGTTCACACACAGTATTTAGACTGGTTGAGAGGAACGGCCATGACACTCACCTTGTTGGCGGTAAGTGGTAACGTCTCTGTCTCATTCATTTTACGTCCTTTTATTTCCGTAAAAATAGGCGCGCACAATTCAAAATCGTAATGTTTTAGGTAGGCAACCAAACGCATCGGGTGACACAAAGTTGGTGGTGGAATTGTAGGAAGTAAAGGTTTATTAATAAGAATTATGTTAGGATGATAATTCAAGAACGAACATTCCGCCCACCAAAATAACGAGGTTATTTTAAACAAAGGTAAAACAAATAATAATAAAGGTGCTCTACAGTTGTAAAGCAAAAAATACAATAGACAAACAAAAAAGAAAAACTTAACTAGGATCGAGTTAATCCTCGTAAGTACACGGTAACGGACATAGCTTAACTAAAGGTCTTTTAAAGGTACCATCTTTAGTTTTGACGGTGGCGACTCTGTAAATGCCATCCCTGCCTGGGTGCAATTCAGCAACACGCGCAAGACGCCAATGAAGAGGGGGAAGGTTTTCATCACGCAGGAGGACTAACTGTCCAACAGATGGTTGGAGAGGATTTTCGCCGGTCCATTTGGATCGTTGATGCAACGTGAGAAGGTACTCTTGGCTCCATCTAGACCAGAAGGATTGGTGCAATTGTTGAATCAATTGCCAAAGAGACAACAAAGACAGCTTTGCATGCTGGAGGTCAGGCTCCGGGAAGGAAGTGATGGGTTCCAACGTAAGAAAATGTCCAGGACTTAACACGGTTAAATCATGTGGGTCCGAAGAGACAGGGGTTAAAGGACGTGAGTTTAACAACGCCTCAATCTGGGTAACAAGAGTAAAAAACTCCTCATAAGTTAATCGTTGTTGACCAATCACTCGGTATAAATGTTTTTTAACAGACTTAATTCCACTTTCCCAGAGTCCTCCAAAATGTGGAGCACCTGGCGGGTTAAATATCCATTTGATGGATTCTCCAGTAGCAGCGACTTGTAAATATTCCTGCATGATTCTTTCTGCACCGACGAAATTGGTACCACAATCGCTGTATATTTTGGAACAACGACCACGTCTAGCAATAAATCGCCTGAGAGCCGCGAGAAAAGCCTCCGCCGTAAGGTCGTTGACAACTTCCACGTGGATGGCTTTGGTGGAGAAACATACAAATAGGCAGATATAAACCTTATAGGATTTGGCCCCTCGATGCCGACGATGGATGATATGAAATGGGCCACCATAGTCGATACCTACACAACTGAATGGCTTAACAGCGGAAACACGGGAGGAAGGTAAATCAGCCATTCGGGGTTGATAGGGCTTTGGATTGAGACGGAAACAACGATAACATTTGGACAATACGGAGCGTACTGCTCGTCTGGAGGAAATTATCCAAAACTTTTGGAGGATTAAATACATTGTCGTATGGAGACCAGCATGACAGGAGTCTACATGCACCTTGCGGATGATCAAGTCGGTGAGCATATGACGACGAGGAAGCAAAATAGGATATTTCGCATCGAATTGGATAGAAGATTGTCTTAACCTACCTCCGACACGGAGCAATCCGTGTTCATCTTGGAATGGAGCTAGTCTAGCCAACCCTTTTGGTAAACTTTGTTGCGTTTGAATCAACAACAATTCGGAAGCAAATGAAATAGCTTGGACGGATTTTATAATACCGTCTAGCGCAAAGGATAATTCCTGATCGGAAATAGGACCATTGGGAATGGCATCTAGGCCACGAATGGGGCGGAGCATCCTGAAACAGTATGCAACGATTCTTTGAATTTTCCTCAAGTTGGAATATCGTGTAAACAAGGGAGTCAGAATGGCATCTGGTTTTGCAACCAACAAGGCAGTTATCTTATTCTCACTAAGAGGGAGAGAAACATCTGGATTACTTGGTAATTCTCGAGACCACTGAGAATCTGGTAATAGGAGCCATGGAGGACCCGCCCACCATGTAGAAACCCCGGGAAGTTCATTTGGCTTACAACCTCGCGACGCAATGTCAGCAGGGTTGGAAGAAGTAGGAACATGGCGCCAATGATTGGGAGAAATACGATCCTGAATATGAGATATTCGATTGGCTACAAATGGTTTGTATTGGTTTGGAAAAGAATGGATCCAGCTCAAAACGACGGTAGAATCCGTCCACGCATGAATTGAATCAATAGTAATAGTATCTCGGAAGGTGTTGATAACAAATTCAACTAAGTTGGACAACAGAACTGCGCCGCACAGTTCAAGTCTAGGAATGGATAATGTTTTGTAGGTGCCACTTTGGATTTGGCGATGACAAATTGGGTAAAGGTTTCAGCAGTGTCATTTGTAAGTCGAAAATAAATTACCGCAGAATATCCAGATTCTGAGGCATCACAAAAGGCATGTAATTGACATGTCGTTTGACGATCAATGGACAATCTCCGAGGAATAGCTATATCTGCGACCTGGGGTAGAGATTGAATAAAATGTTCCCAACTGGAGCATATAGTAGGGGGTGCCAATTCATCCCAATCAGAACCTGCGATCCATAGCTTTTGGATAAGCAATTTGGCAAAAAATGTAACAGGACACATGAATCCAATAGGATCATAAATGCGGGCAATTTGGGACAAAATTGATCTTTTCGTACATTTAGAATCATTGGAAATAACCTTGAATACAAAGGAGTCAGCATTTGCATGCCACTGCAATCCTAAAATCTTAAGGGTGTCGGAAATGTCAAAGGAAAGATTATTTTGCTGTCGATGGTCTATGGGAATGGCTTCTAACAACCGGGGAGAATTAGACGACCATTTTCGTAATTCAAAGCAACCACGTTTCAATAAACAAATTAGTTGTCGCTGAAGTTCTAAAGCATCACTTACCGTTTCGGCGCCAGTGATAATATCATCAACATATAATTCTTCTCTCAAGACTTTGGAAGCAAGGGGGAATTCATCTTTATAAATCTCTGCAAGATGTGCAAGACATCGAATAGCCAAAAAGGGTGATGTCGAAACACCATAGGTGACAGTGTTCAATTGGAAGGTTTTGAGAGGTTCTTCTGGTGTGAATCGCCACCAAATCCGTTGATATCGTCTTTGGCTTGGGTGGATTAAAATCTGACGATACATTTGACGGATATCACAAGTGAAGACCAAAGGTTTGGTTCGGAAACGCAACAAAACTGATACTATTTCGTTCTGCAACTTGGGACCAACATAGAGAGTGTCATTTAAGGATAATTGGTTTTGGGCTTTAGCACTGGCGTCAAAAACCACGCGAATTTTGGGATTACCATTCTCAACTTTAAAAACTGGATGGTGGGGGATATAGTAATTATCGTTATCCAATGGCGGAGAGGACAATTCGGACATGTGTCCCGATACTAAATAATCACGCATAAACTCTTGATATAGGGTACATAAGACATGGTCTTTTGTGAGTTTTCTTTCCAATGTAAGAAATCGGCGGTGAGCTACAGTAGCGGAATTTTCAAAAGTGGGAAGTTCAACTTTGAAGGGTAGTGAAACTTGGAAACGGCCATTAGGTTCACGAGACACGGTCTTTTGAAAATAAGTTTCAACCCTTTTATCATCGGGGTGTATTTTAATATTCCCAGGAATCTCTTCGACATCCCAGAATTTGGTCAGATTATCTACTGGATAATCATAAACGGATAGGAGAGCCTGAACTGGATTAGATGGTATGATAATAGGTCCTATCAAAGCCCAACCAAAAATAGTTTCAAAAGCAATCAAGGAAGAATCGTTAATCGATAAGTGGCCGGTGCGCATAATGGCATGGTAAACATCTGCTCCTAGTAATAAATCAATTTGGGAAGACTTATACCATGTGGGATCTGCCAGAGGGAAATTTGGACCTAACTGGCAAAGATTGGGATCTAATGGAACATTAGGCAACGAAGAACAGATTTTGGGTAAAATTATGGCATCTAAACCAAAATAGTTTTGGTCAGAGCGACAGGGTCGTAATTCGCAATGTGCGATACGTTTGGGTGAATGGGAAGTGACGGAACCAAGACCAAAAACGGACGACTGATATGGAGAGGTGTTCAATTTAAGTTGATTAACACATTTTTGCAGGATAAAACTGGCTTGGCTACCAGAATCTATTAACGCCCTCAAGGTCTGAGCCTGACCCCATCTGTCCTTAATCTGGACCAAAGCTGTGGCTAATAATGTGGTGGTGGGGAAAGGTGGATCTGCGTTGGAGCACAGACCCAAAACATTAGGATCATGTCTTACTCCATCCGATTCATTAATTACATGAGCAACGACTGCAGGAGCATTTGGAGACGATCGATTGTTGTTGACAACAGGATGATCAGGAAAATGTAATAAAGTGTGGTGAGATTTGCGACAGGTTTTGCAACGGTAATTCGTTGGACATGAGCCTGACTGATGCCCACTTCTAAAACAATTAATACATTTGTTTGCCTTACGAATTGCGTCATATCGATCCCTTGGGCTCATCGCTTGGAAAGGGGGACACATAAAAATTTTATGGTTTTGGGAGCAAATTGCACATACGTCATTATCTAATTAAGTTTACTGCAGAGCTGCTACCACAAAGGCGAAATGATGTCAGAATGATTGTCAGTCTCTTGACAGGACATTGTAGGCTCAGAAAACACATGAGTCAGCTAAACTTGGCAGATGAAGACATTTGTCGATACTGCCAAGAGGAAGAGGAAACCGCATTTCATGTCCTATGCCAATGTGAAGGCCTAGCAAGGACGCGGTATCTAGTACTGGGAGAGGAGAAACCGGCTGCTCCAAGTTATGCGGAGTGGCCACTGTCAAGGCTATTAAGTCTCATTAAGAGGGCAGAGCTGGATAAGGTGCTCTAATCCTATTCCACAGATAATGGGTGTTCACAATAGATCTGCAAAGGTCGCAGTGATATAGGCTAACAGCCAACCCAAAAATATCTATCTATCTATCTATCTAATTTTGGTGTAGAAGACGAAGATTGGGTGGTGTAGGCCATTACACCTTTGGTTTTGCTAGAATCGGATTTAATTATTTTGGAATTAGGTTGGATGACTTTAGATGAATTGACAGCTTCTAATGCTACACACTGCTTTGTTAGAAAATCCATTAAAATATTGAAAGTTGGAATGATAGATGCATCACAACTGAGCTCAAAACGCTCTCGGGTTTTAGCATCCAGTTTATCAAGTAACATATCGGTAATGGGAAAATCCCAAGAGTCGACATCACAATCTAGGTTTTTGAGGACGGACAAATTTTCATTAAAGGTGTCCACAAGACAACGCAACTTTTTGAGATCGGAACTTGATAAAGGGGGAAAGGTCTTTAATGCACGCCAGTGTGTCACGATGTTTAAACGTTTGTTCGAAAATCTATCAACAAGAGTTTTATAGGCAATAGTATAATTAGCTGAAGATAAAGATATGGATTTTATGAGACGAAACGCATCTCCTGTAAGGGTTGACAACAAATATTGGAATTTGTGCACGTCACTGATGTCAGAACGTTTATGTACTGAATGGTCAAATACATCAATAAACGCCTGCCATTGGGAAGAATCTCCAGAAAATTTTAACAATTCCAGCCTAGGAAGTCTGACTTGATTGGTATCAGAAGGAACAGAAATGACAGATTGATTTAAATTGTCAATTGGAGGTGGACACAGCGTTTCGAATCTGTTAATGATTGTTGAATACATGTCATCAACATTTCTTCTAGCTAAATCTTCGGTTTCAAATTCATCATCGGAAGTTAATGACAACACCTCTAAATGAGCTGACTTGAATTCATCATACAAAGACTCTAGCAAACGGAATTTAATTTTAAACAAAGTCAATTGGGTTTGGTCATTTATCACTACATCTGACAAGTCATAGGTTTCTTGGATTCTTGACATTGCCAGTTTACGGGTGACTAATAAATGTTTCTTTTTAGAAGCCATGTTTTAAATAGGGATATAAACAATATTCTAAAATGTATTACCAAATTACAACCAGGCAGGTGAAAAATGGCGTAAACTCCACAGTATTGATAAGTTTATGTTTCAAAAATGGTTTTGGAACACAAAGAGGAAATGGTTTATTGGATAATCTTGCAAAAGGGTTGCAAAACAAACAAAGTTTATGCTGTAAAAATGGTTTTACAACACAAAGAGGAGAAAACACGTAATGGTTATTGGGTATTTTGCAAAAAGGTTTGCAAAACAAACAAAGTTTATGCTGTAAAAAATGGATTTACAACGCAAAGAGGAAAAACACGTAATGGTTATTGGGTATTTTGCAAAAAGGTTTGCAAAACAAACAAAGTTTATGCTGTAAAAATGGATTTACAACGCAAAAAGGAAAAACACGTAATGGTTATTGGGTATTTTGCAAAAAGGTTTGCAAAACAAACAAAGTTTATGCTGTAAAAATGGATTTACAACGCAAAGAGGAAAAACACGTAATGGTTATTGGGTATTTAGCAAAAGGGTTGCAAAACAAACAAAGTTTATGCTGTAAAAATGGTTTTACAACACAAAGAGGAAAAACACGTAATGGTTTATTGGATATTTTGCAAAAAGGTTTGCAAAAAAAGACAAATATATATTGGAAATTGGTTATTTGCTAGTAAACTAAAGTTTATGCCGCAAAACTGGTTTTACAACATAAAGAGGAAAGTAAATTGTACAAAGTGGCTCGCAAAATAAGAAAGGGGTATATAAAACTTGGACAATAAGCATGTATCTAACGTAATTTACAAGCATGAACAATGGTAGTAAATGCCTACTAGGATAACTCGATCAAGCATAGTATAAAAAAACTTTTGAACTTCAGAAAAGTGAATTATAAAAAAAATCCCAGGACTGTTCTATCTTGGCTCGAAGGATCAAAAAAAAATGGTTGGACCATTTATTATCGAAGGACCAGAAGATCAAAAGTTAGGAATTTGGTTGCCTATTTCGAGTTATGAAAATAATATACGATCACTTACTTTAATGGCTTCCCTGCCGGCCTGCATTGGTTGTTTTCGGTCCAGAATGATGGTAAGGGGCCCCTTTCTTAATGATCCACATTTACGAAGATTTATTAATGGTTTGGAAACACATGGGCACATAAACCCTCAGTTTTTTCACTTTTTGTTCACACACAGTATTTAGACTGGTTGAGAGGAACGGCCATGACACTCACCTTGTTGGCGGTAAGTGGTAACGTCTCTGTCTCATTCATTTTACGTCCTTTTATTTCCGTAAAAATAGGCGCGCACAATTCAAAATCGTAATGTTTTAGGTAGGCAACCAAACGCATCGGGTGACACAAAGTTGGTGGTGGAATTGTAGGAAGTAAAGGTTTATTAATAGGAATTATGTTAGGATGATAATTCAAGAACGACCACATCTTTTTTCAGTAGCTCTAGTAAAGGAACTTCTTTATTTGACAAATCTGGTATTAATCTTTTATAATAATTTATAATTCCAAGGAATCCTCTTAACGTCTTCAAATTTTTAGGTGTTTGATAATTCATAATAGCTTGTACTCTTTCAGGATCCATACTTACCCCTGTCGTATTCAAAACATATCCTAAATATTTAACTTCTTTTTGATAAAATTTACACTTTTCCACATTTAATTTGAGTCCAGCTCTTTCCAATTCTTTTAATGTAATTTCTAAATGTTTTTTATGTACAATTTCATTTTCCGAATAAATTAAAATATCATCAATGTAGTGTAAAATGAATGATTCATATTTATTTAAAATTGTATGTAAAGTTCTAACTAAAGCTGCACATGAACTTTGCAATCCATATGGCACCACACAAAATTGATATACAATACCATCTACCATGAAAGCTGTATATGGTCTACTATTTTCTTCTAAAGGAATTAACCAGAAACTGTGTTTAAGATCTAATTTAGAATAAATTTTTGCATTTGTAATTCTTCCAAAAATTCCTTCCACATTCATAGGACTTTCATATTGTTTGACTGTATAGGCATTTATGTTTCTTGCATCAAGACATATTCTAATCTCTCCTGACTTCTTTCTTACACAAGTAATTGCATTTATGTATGGAGAATCCGATCTTTCTATTATTCCATCCTTCAACATTTTATTTAATTCTTCATATACTTTATCTTTTATTTTATACGGTATCGGATAAGTTTTTATTTTAAAATTCTTAATATCTTTATTCATCTCCAACTTGTGCGTGTAATTTGTAGCTATACATATATCTTCATTAAACAATTTATAATATTTCTTACATAATATTTCTACTTCCGTCCTATACAATCCACAATTTTCTTCTAATTTGTCAAACTCCATATTTTCTATGTTGTTGTACATAACATTCTTATTAATTTCCGAACCTTCATTTTTTTTTACTATAAATGGTATTATTTGTTGTTCCCATCTTAAACATTCATCCTCATAATCGATGATAACCTTATGATTATTTAATTCATCTGAACCCAATATAATGTCATAGTTCAAATTTTGTATTAATAACATTTGAAATTTATACATTTTAAACCCTATTAAAATTTCCCCCATAATCATATTACTTGTTTCATATAATTTCTTATTATTCGCTCCCACTAATGATAATTTATTTGTTTTTATCACCATAATATCATCTTGTTTGATTTGTGAAACCACCCTTTGACTAATTAAAGTAACCTCTGAACCAGTATCTATCATAATTTTACATTTAATATTTTGGAAAACCCCCTCTATAAAAATTAACCTTTTTAGTTCATTAATTTTAACCTCCTCATCATTCACAATAAATTCCCTAGGATGTTCATACTTAGAAGAGTAGATGATATTATGCACATGAGAGCGATTTATGCAAAATCCACGCTCTGTTCCTGGCCTTGACCAGTCACATCACTCTGATTAGCACTTACAACATTCACCTGTCTACTGTTTTCACCTCTATCTCTCCTTTCATTATCCCGATTTACTACATTTCTATTATCATAATTTCTATTACTATAATTATTATCTCTGTTCCACCTATCACCTGATCCTACATTCCTATCATAATTATTATTATTTGGAAATTCCCTATTTCTTCTATCAGAATTTCTATTCTCCCCATTTCTATTATATCTATAATCATTCCTATTTACATTTCCCCTAGTATCATTCCTATTAAAATTACTATATCCCCTATTAAAATCTCTGTTCCTATTATTGAATCGGTCATTGTCATTATTTCTATTTTCATCCCTATTTCTATCATTAAATCTATTACCCCCATTACTTCTATTTTCATATCGATTCCTTTCATTACCTCTTTCATTCCTATTATCCCTATTCTCACTCATCATACTTCTTTCCAGTCGCATCAAATAGTTGGATAAATTTTCCATAGTTTTGATATTGTGTAGAGCTATTGTTTCAGTCACATCATGATTGTACTGTCTTGCCACGTACAAAACTATTTCTTCTTCCCTCATTTTCGGTTCCAAATATTGAGCATTGTTGTATAGTTGCATGGCATAATTATTATAATTTCTTCCCCTACTATAATCGTATTTTCCAAAATATAGTTTTTCCCTGAATATCGCTTGTTGAATCTCCCCCCAAAAATATTTACAAAATTGTTCCTCAAAATCAAGGATTGACAGTATTTGATTTTCTTTATTACAGAACCATAATAAAGGATGTCCCGTTAGCATATTACGTATTAATAATTTTTGTTCAATAAAATCTGTTGTATATTTTATTTTGCTTTTTATTATGTTGATAAACACCTTAGGATGAATATTGTTAATGTTTCCGTCAAATTTGATTCCATTATTGTTGTAATTTGATATAATATTAGGCATAACTCCCCATGCATTTCCTCTAACATCCTTCTCCATAACTTCTTGTAACTTCTTATGTATATCCTCCATTTCTTTATTCAAATTTAACCCTGTTAATTCTAAATTTTTACTACAAGTTTCTTTTTTATTCTGTATTTCTCCTTCTATCCTTTCAAATTCCTTACCTAAGTTAATTTTTAAATTGTCTACAACTTCTTCATTAATTTGCTCTTGCAACTTTATCTGTCCTATTTCTTTTTTTATTTCTTCTGTTTGTTTACTCACTTCTACTATTTTCTCTTCTACAATTTTAATTTCCCCCTTAATTTTAATCCCTGTCTCCTGGATTTCATTCCTTAATTTAATATTTTGCTGTTCCATATTCTTGTCACAGTCTATCTTCATAATTTTCATTTCTTCCTTGATCTTCAAATTATCTTTTTTAATACTACTAATTTCTCTTTTAAAAATCTTATTATCTTCTTTTATTTCATCTAATTTTTTATTAATATCTTCTTTTTGCTGACCCAATTTCTTGTCCATGTTTTCTTTTTGCTGATCTAATTTATAATTCATATCTTCTCTCATTTTTACATTATCTTCTTTTTGTTGATCAAACCTCTTGTCCATAGTCATCATGATCCTTTGTAACATGCTGAGCATGTCTAATTGACTTTCTTCCTTTGATTGTGTTTGTACCTCCTGTTCTTCTTTTTCATCTCCACCACCAGTTACATCTGTCTCCATTTCAACCATAGTTTGATCATTCTCTCCCCCTATCTCCATTAAATTATCACCTTCTTCTGATTCTGCTCCTTCCTGTTGTCCAGTTTGGATCAATTCCTCCACTCGATAATCTCCTGCTCCCAATACTCTCTCTTCATGTACTTGTACCGCAACACTCTCTACCTCAATCTCTCCTCCATCACTATTCTCGCTATCCTCTCCTACTACTTTACCATCTCTCAATCTCATTTTTCTATCCATTCTTACAATTTAAAATACCCAGATAAATACAAGTAATGTGCAAATTTCTAAAGAAATACCTTTATACCAATAAATATTTTATAAGCTATTACCTTTGTATTTAGCTTATAACTAATACGGAATCACAAAAAAAAATTTTCAAATGAAGTTTTCAAAAAAAAATATTTTAAATATTAATTATTTAAATAGGCTCTAGTTTGTATTATTTAGAGCCCCACGTTGGGCGCCAATTTTATAACATATATGAAAATGTAAATGTATATTATTAATTGTTTATAATTTGTGTTGTTTATCTGATTATATGTTATATTTAAAATGATGTAAATTTAAAATAATTATATTTAACTTTAAAATTTGATGTAAATTGAATTATTGTTTATAAATTTTTTTATCAACGACTCTATTTCAGGGCAGAATCCAATGTTTTATTTTATTAATTTGATATTGTCTTGAAATTATATGCATAATAACTATTATGTACCAAATGATACCTATGGATGTTTAAATTAAAAAGAAGAAGATCTGTAACCTATCTTCTCGTCAATGTGAGATTCTATGATTACTAATTATGTGAGTAAAATGATATGAAAAGATTAATAAATGGTGGTATTATACATATCAAAAAATTCTTAAAACTAATAAAATATGTGAATAGAGTAAAAGTGAAAATGAGGAAATTAATTGTTCATCCAATTATATATATCAAACACAAGAAAGTTCTTTATTAAGGTGAATAGTGCAATATTAATACCGTGACTCCAGGATCTATGAATTCTCTCAGCTAGTCTGCTACAGGATTATCAAAAGAAACCATAAACTCGTTCAAGAAAAAGGTCTTCTAACTGCTTAATGAACTCTGCAACGCTGGTATGTACTTATTCCTTCTTTCTATTTAACACGTACTTGGAAATTCAAGATTACATTCATAGCACCATTTGCTATCACGTTCTCATCTTCTGATTTCTTTTATTTATATAAAAATTAACTTTCTGCTTACCAATATACTTTAGTTTTCTTCTTACAGACGTTTATAATAATATTCAATTACTCAAGACTGATTTATATTGAAATTTTTTAATAAAAATCGTAAAAAATTACAAGAGCAAATTTAACACGTCTTTTCTCTTTCTGAACAAAAAACAAGAGAGAGTCGTTTATAATCAACAACTTCCAAAACAAAAATAACAAAAAACAACTATCCTAACAATTCTTATTAGTATCTATCTGATGCCTACTTGATAATAACTTAATTTATGACATCCGTGCACTTGATTAATTTCTATTTACAATTTATCTTATACCTAGGATTCTTATACAAATTTATGTTTTTTATTTATTACTATTAATATTAAAACTTTTCATTTCATTCTTTTAATAAATTTTTTCATTTAAAATTTAAACCATAATAATAACTTTTAAATACTCATATGCATTAGTTAATACAGCATATAATTCTACATTTAATTTATATTTGAACTTATTCTTTGCATAAAAAAAAATATTATTTCTAGCATACTTTCTCAGACAAATTTCTTGTTTTATAGAAAGAAAATTACATGATTCCTTTTATTTATAATTATGAATATATCATGGTACTCCTTATATTTTATTTTTAAATTTATGTTTCCTTTTTTTAGGAACGAAGAAAAAATTAAAACAACACTAAAACTAAGGAACTTGAAGAAAATTAATACTATTTATATACAACCTAAACTTTGTATTCTGCCCAGGATCAAGAATATTCCTTTTTTTTAATGAATTTATTAATAACTTAATTTGATCTGTTCTTTAATTTATAACATATAATAGGATAATATCACAATATATATATATATATATATATATATATATATATATATATATATATAATTAAATCTAAATTGGATATTGGGTATGCAGCAAATAAATATGATAAGAGTACTCTTTTAAGATTCTTTATTCCAAGCTTTCGGCTAGTATTACAGCCATCATCAGGGAGCTACAATAATGTTATTTAATAGAGATATAATATAATATTACTGGTATTTTACTTACAACTTGTTGAGGTTATTAATTTAATGATGTTGTTGAATAAAAATTATTAAATGAAAACATTAAATTCACAGTTTTAAATTAATATAAAATATTAAAATTAGCACATTATTAATATTATAAATTATGTTGAATAAAAATTA
Organism: Altica lythri; assembly: GCA_964028335.1. Lineage (NCBI taxonomy): Eukaryota > Metazoa > Arthropoda > Insecta > Coleoptera > Chrysomelidae > Altica > Altica lythri. The sequence goes on from OZ034801.1 coordinate 83,123,144, forward strand.
TTTGATGTTAATATTGAAGACAAATTTGACATTATTTTTTGAATGTTATTTAGAAAAATTTTTTGTTTTTAAAATTGGAATCATAGCAACAGTTAATCAAGTAATGAAGTATCAACTAAGTTTTTGTTATCAAGTTGTAATAAATATGAAAACATTTCATTTAGATGACCTATATCTGATCTTCGGTTCATTGAAAAGGGGTGTTTATTGATATAAACCATTTCTAAAAAAAGCCTTTTGGCTAAGTTTGATTCATGACACAATACTTTAACATCATTATAATTAATTAAATGATCGTTATTAATAACATGTTCACCTAAAGCACATCTTTCAGGGTGAAGTCTGCAATCAGATTTATGAGATGTAAGTCGATCTTTTAAACGTCTGGAAGTTTGTCCAATATAGACTTTATTGCATACGGAACAAGGTATGCTATAGACAACGTCTGTTAATGATAACAAAGGTGTTTTATCTTTTAATTTAGTAAAGATTCCATTGACTGTGAGGGCAGTTCTAAAGGCAATTTTGATGTTAGGAATTGGTTTTAGGATACGAGCTAATTTAGGAGAAAGGTCTTTTATATATGGTAAAGATTTATAACAAATTGAGTTAAGATTATTGACGGTTACTTGTGGATTATTGACAGCATTATTAATGTTGGGAAGTGGAATTGACATTGTATTAAATAGTAGTCTTTTTAATAGAACTTCAGGATAACTATTTTCAGTGAATAATTGGAAAAGAATTTTAAGGTTTTTATTATGAAAGGATTTATCACTGATTTTAAGGACACGGTTCTTCATGGTTTTGACTAAGTTGATTTTCATGGAGAATTTATGGTATGAATTATAGTTTAGATATCTACCAGAGCTTAAAGGCTTTCTATACCAATCAACTAAAAGTTTGTTATTTTTACGTAAGATTCTTGTGTCCAAGAAAGGAACAGAACAATTAGAATCTTCTTTTTCAAGAGTAAATTGGATATAATCATTAAAGCCATTGAAGTAATACAAAATAGTATCAAGCTCATTACCAGGAAGGCAGATTAAAATGTCATCTACATATTTTTTAATGAAAAAAACTTGAAAAGGTAATGCTTGGATGACAAAATCTAAAATATAATCCATAACATAGTCAGCCAGAATAGGTGATATCATATTACCCATATCACCTATTCTGGCTGACTATGTTATGGATTATATTTTAGATTTTGTCATCCAAGCATTACCTTTTCAAGTTTTTTTCATTAAAAAATATGTAGATGACATTTTAATCTGCCTTCCTGGTAATGAGCTTGATACTATTTTGTATTACTTCAATGGCTTTAATGATTATATCCAATTTACTCTTGAAAAAGAAGATTCTAATTGTTCTGTTCCTTTCTTGGACACAAGAATCTTACGTAAAAATAACAAACTTTTAGTTGATTGGTATAGAAAGCCTTTAAGCTCTGGTAGATATCTAAACTATAATTCATACCATAAATTCTCCATGAAAATCAACTTAGTCAAAACCATGAAGAACCGTGTCCTTAAAATCAGTGATAAATCCTTTCATAATAAAAACCTTAAAATTCTTTTCCAATTATTCACTGAAAATAGTTATCCTGAAGTTCTATTAAAAAGACTACTATTTAATACAATGTCAATTCCACTTCCCAACATTAATAATGCTGTCAATAATCCACAAGTAACCGTCAATAATCTTAACTCAATTTGTTATAAATCTTTACCATATATAAAAGACCTTTCTCCTAAATTAGCTCGTATCCTAAAACCAATTCCTAACATCAAAATTGCCTTTAGAACTGCCCTCACAGTCAATGGAATCTTTACTAAATTAAAAGATAAAACACCTTTGTTATCATTAACAGACGTTGTCTATAGCATACCTTGTTCCGTATGCAATAAAGTCTATATTGGACAAACTTCCAGACGTTTAAAAGATCGACTTACATCTCATAAATCTGATTGCAGACTTCACCCTGAAAGATGTGCTTTAGGTGAACATGTTATTAATAACGATCATTTAATTAATTATAATGATGTTAAAGTATTGTGTCATGAATCAAACTTAGCCAAAAGGCTTTTTTTAGAAATGGTTTATATCAATAAACACCCCTTTTCAATGAACCGAAGATCAGATATAGGTCATCTAAATGAAATGTTTTCATATTTATTACAACTTGATAACAAAAACTTAGTTGATACTTCATTACTTGATTAACTGTTGCTATGATTCCAATTTTAAAAACAAAAAATTTTTCTAAATAACATTCAAAAAATAATGTCAAATTTGTCTTCAATATTAACATCAAATAATTTTTATTCAACATAATTTATAATATTAATAATGTGCTAATTTTAATATTTTATATTAATTTAAAACTGTGAATTTAATGTTTTCATTTAACAATTTTTATTCAACAACATCATTAAATTAATAACCTCAACAAGTTGTAAGTAAAATACCAGTAATATTATATTATATCTCTATTAAATAACATTATTGTAGCTCCCTGATGATGGCTGTAATACTAGCCGAAAGCTTGGAATAAAGAATCTTAAAAGAGTACTCTTATCATATTTATTTGCTGCATACCCAATATCCAATTTAGATTTAATTCTTAATTAGTCAGCAAAGACTACTTTCTATTATATATATATATATATATATATATATATATATATATATATATATATATATATATATATATATATATATATATATATATATATATATATATAAAGTGAAGTCAATAGTGGAGTTGCAGTCAATGTTATGGCCAATGTAAATAAAGAAAACTCTTTTATTTTTGTCAAGCTTTCGAATTTATTAATTTTTTTTTCAGGACATCTATAGTGAAGAAAAAAATTTTTTATATAATAAATTTTTTTTTATAATGTTTTATATGTGATAACTTACTAATACGTGAGGTTATGAAAAAAGCTGCGAATTCTGTTTGATAAATTAAAGTAAATCATACTATTAAAATACATAAAAACATATACGTTTAAAACTTATTATTTGATTGACTTTTAATATGTCTTCAATTTCTTTTTTATATATGTATGTTTTTTTTTATGTATCTATGGTATTTATTTTAACACAGTAGGAAAGCAAAACATTGTAATGATTAATTTATTTAGATTTTATTATTATATCAAGTAACTTACTATATTCGTGAAATAAAGAACCTTAATTTCAAAAATTGTTATAAAAAAATTTTTTATATGTTAAATTTAATGAAAGTTGTTATTTTTTATATTTTTATTTTTGTTTATTTTAATATTATATTAATCTTTATGTTTGTAATCCTGTTTTAATTTATTAAAAGTTTTTTTATATTTATATGTTAAATTTATTTATATTTATTTTTGAAGTGACAGAATGTAACAATAAATATTACTCAGCCCTTCTATATCTGATTTTCTATTAATACATGTTTGCCTTTTATCAATGTGTGTCATTTCTAATTAATAGAAAATCAGATATAGAAGGGCTGAGTAATATTTATTGTTACATTCTATCATTTCAAAAATAAATATAAATAAATTTAACATATAAATTTAACTTATAAATATAAAAAAACTTTTAATAAATTAAAACAGGATTACAAACATAACGATTAATATAATATTAAAATAAACAAAAATAAAAACATAAAAAATAACAACTTTCATTAAATTTAACATATAAAAAAATTTTTTATAAAAATTTTTAAAATTAAGGTTCTGTATTTCACGAATATAGTAAGTTACTTGATATAATAATAAAATCTAAATAAATTAATCATTACAATGTTTTGCTTTCCTACTGTGTTAAAATAAATACCATAGATACATAAAAAAAACATACATATATAAAAAAGAAATTGAAGACATATTAAAAGTCAATCAAATAATAAGTTTTAAACGTATATGTTTTTATGTATTTTAATAGTATGATTTACATTAATTTATCAAACAGAATTTGCAGCTTTTTTCATAACCTCACGTATTAGTAAGTTATCACATATAAAAAAACATTATAAAAAAATTTTTATTATATAAAAAATTTTTTTCTTCACTATAGATGTCCTGAAAAAGAATTTAATAAATTCGAAAGCTTGACAAAAATAAAAGAGTTTTCTTTATTTACATTGGCCATAACATTGACTGCAAGTCCACTATTGACTTCACTTTATATTGAACCAGTCACTAAACCATTATTCATATATATATATATATATATATATATATATATATATATATATATACATATATATATATATATATATATATATATATATATATATATATATATATAAACAAAAGGGAAAAATTATTGGGCATGTACGCAAAACGGATCATAGGATTACGAGTAAGAATGGTAACCGCAGACATGCATGTTTCTGGCTCATTATTGAAACACGTATGGGGGCTTTTTACACAATTTATTTACAAAATTGTTAAGATACACGGAACTCTGCTGGATAACGTCTAACTACTTGACAATACAATGAACTCTTGTGAACACTTGACTCGAACTGACGTTAACTGCCCATGCATCCCCTTATATACAACATTATTTAATCTAGTCAGTGTGTTTAGAAGTTTCTAGAATTTTCTAGAAACATTATTTAAAATGGTCAGCTGATTTTTTTACAAACTTCTAAAAATCAACTGTCAACAACAATCTTTCAAATTAAGGTCCCTTCCTTTACGGTTATCCCGTTACACTGCCCCTCCTTAGATTCATTCCTCCTGGAATGTTATTTCCTACTTTGGAATCCCGCACACTCCTTGAGCCAGCCAAACCATCTTCTTGGAGTTGCTGCGCATCTCCACTGTGGTTTCCCGGTAAGGCGCCAAACGATCATGATGGACCACGACGGGTTTCCCTCTGGGAATTTTCACGATCCGATAAATGACATCGTTAATCTTCTTCTTGATGGTGTAAGGACCTTCCCAGTTCTTTTGTAATTTGGGACAAATACCTCGACGCCGTCGGGGGTTATAGAGCCAGACTAAATCTCCAACTTGGTAACTCTTTTCCATTGTCCGTGTGTCATAGTACCTCTTCATACGATCACTAGATAATTGTAGTTTTCCACGCACCAGGTTGTGTATACTTTCCATTCGATTCTGAAGGTCGGCGACATATTGTTCACGGGCCATTTCTTCGCCAGGTTTACAACCAAACACCAAGTCACATGGTAGCCTCATTTCTCTACCGAACAGGACCTTCGCAGGCGTTTGGCCAGTTGATTCGTTGATGGCCGATCGAATTGCCATTAGAAATAGTGGAATTTGTCGATCCCAATCCCTCTGACAATCTGACACCACTTTTGACAGATAGTTGGTTATAGTCCGGTTCATTCGTTCCACCATTCCATCAGACTGAGGATGCATCGCTGTGGTTCTCGTTTTGCGGATGCCTAATCTTTGGCAAACTTCTTGAAACAGCTTGCTCTCAAAATTTCTCCCTTGGTCTTAGTGTAATTCTAGTGGTACCTCAAATCGGCTCACGAATTCTTCAACCAATATATCTGCTAAAGTGGTGGCTTCCTGATTGGAAACTGCATAGGCTTCAACCCATTTAGTGAAGTAGTCCATTACAACAAAGATGTACTTGTTTCCTACATCGCTCTCCGGAAGTGGACCCAATATATCTACTGCGATTCTTTCAAAAGGACTTCCAACCAGGTATTGCTGCATTTCCGCCTTTGGTTTTCGGTGCGGACCGTTACTGGCAGCACATGTAGTGCATTTACGACACCAATCTTTAACATCATTAGTGCAATTTACCCAGTAAAATCTATCTCGGATCTTTTGCAGCGTTTTCGTGATACCCAGATGTCCTCCAGAACTATCATTATGCATCTGTTTTAAAATTTCCGGTACAGCATTTCTTGGGACCACTATTTGTTTCCTTGTTTCTGTGCCCTCGGAATTTTCTACAAGTCTTTTAACGAGCCCTCCGTCCAAAATTAAAGAGTTCCATTGGGACCAGTATGCTTTTAAAGCAGGAGAGGATGAGGATATCTGTAGTGCAACAACTAATAATGCTTATTCATTTGTTTATATTTCATGTATAATTGTTTATACTATAATTTATATACGGGGAAATAATTAAATGATTGTAAAATAGTCAGTTAATATAGATACTTCGTAAAGGAATCATCGAGTTTCACTGGCCCTTATTAACAACCCACTACATGGCGACCCTGCCAAAAGATATGTCCGGTTAGGCACGCGAAATTGGATAAAAACAAATATATTCGAAGTTTCACTATACAGATCGTTTAAAAACGCATGATGGGAAAATCCGTGTCAAAGGAAAGTGACGTGACAAGTACGGGTGTGGTTACATCAAACGTTATTGTTGATGAACAAGGACAAACTGGTTTTCCGCTTGATATAAGGATTGTCGTATACGTGTGTACTGTGTGTGTCATTGTCATAACTATCCTGAAGGTACGAAAGGCATACAGAAGAGGTCTGAAACGAGACATCAGTAGAAGCGTCTATCTGAGGCCACCTCAACAGTCAGGTGCTGATTCCTAATAAATAATTTATGATGACTTTATGGACAGCTGCTGGATGGATACCTACTAAGGATTTGTAGCATAATAAAATACACCAAAATAAAGCGGAAGAATGGTATGTGACTTAAGTTTCTTATTTACAAGAATGTCATTGCTGCAATTTGGATTCCAGCGACGACCTTGCATTGTAATGTGAATAAGACTTATTACATTACTGAAATTTGATAGTTACGTTAGGTTAGTTTTGCTATTTATTTTATTAGGTCAGCGTACTATTTAATTATATTTATAAGGTCAGTTCTCAGTTTTAAATTTAGAGATTTACTATATAACGTAGTCTATTCGTTTTATGTCAGTTAAACTTTGGGTTTTTTATACAAGGGGTAATGTTAATTTTAAATTCGAAGTCCTACTAATTGATTTAGTTTATGGTTAAGAATTGTGGGTTTTATAGGTATTTATCGTATAAATCTAGCAGAAATTTAAAAATTTAATTATTATCTTTTGAAGATGAATGTAATGTAAGTTTAAACTTTGTAAATTTTAATGTCCGTTAAAGTTACTTGGGAGGAAATTTTAACCAAGCTGTCGGGTTTAAAAGAGGAAATTATTAAGGAATCAAAGAGAGTTTTAAATTCAAAAGTACCTAAGTCTCAAAATGTTAGAGAACAAGTTAGAGATACGTTATTAACACTTTATAATGAATTCGTAACCACCGTAAATGGTTGTTACAAAGATCTTGATGATAAACTTTACAATAATTACATTAAACCCTTATTTAATACTATTCGAGATAGAGTTGTTAGATCATACCAAGTTTTACGGGTTGATTACAAGGTCCCTACTAATGTTTTATCAAAAATAGATCCGCAGATAAAAGACGAATTGTCATTAATAGATCTTACCGACGAAGACAGCGAAGCTGGTAGCGACAGCAAAGAGCAAATCGATCAGAAACCTCCTTTACGCATTCGAGCAGCAAACATGCCTCTTAGCACGGTGGATTTCTTTAACTTTGCTTATAAAATCCTACCGAACGAATTTGATGGGTCTGAAGATAGGTTGACTCCATTTCTAGATGCTTTGACTCTTTTGAAGGCAAATGTAGAAACACACGAAGACAACGCAGTTGCATACGTGAAAACTAGACTCGCAGGAAAGGCACGAGTATTAGTGGGTGAAAGTACGACTTTGGAAGAAATTATAACAAAACTGAAAAATGGCATTAAATTTGAGAGTTCGCAGTCAGTCACCGCTAAATTGCTTAATTGCAAGCAGGGGCATAACAATTCTAAATATATTTCTGAGATTGAAACCCTTACTCAAAAACTAAAGCGAGCCTATATTAGCGAAGGCGTACCTGAAAGAGTAGCAGAAAGCTATACAACAAATACCACTGTTAAAGCCTTAATCTCTAATTCAACTTCAGAAAGGGTCAAATTAATTATGGAAGCTGGAAGTTTCCAAACTACTCAAGACGCGATACAGAAATTTGTTAATATAAGTGCAGAAAATACAACCAATGCAACTGTCAAAAAAACAGCAAAGTTTACCTACTAAGGACACAGAGCTACAAAATAACCATCAATCACCTATATCGCCTAAAATAATACAAACTGATTGTTGCTAAAAGAGACTTTTACTTTTGCACAACATAAGAGAGCTCGGGACTATACTTTAGATAGACCCCGAAAAAGATGTTACTGAAAAATATTACCACGCCACTGGATTGATCAATAAATTCAATTTGTAAATATTTAATGTGGTTTATTAAATTAACTATAAAAACAATTAAACGCTACAGTTTCTATACATGTTTGCTTAATTTTCTAAAACGTAATTACAATTTTGCAATAAACACACTATACTAAATTTTGATAGAGTTCCACCAATCGTTTATATAAGAAAAAATGTTTTTACTTTACCAAATCCAAGAAATGATAGCAAAACTGGAACGCCAACGTCGCCAACCAACTTCTTTTTACTTTTGACGAGATTCTTAATTTATCAAATTCTAAACAAATGATAGGATGAACTGGAACGCCAAGTGTTTACTGTTGGAGAGATTCTAGATTCTCTAATTTGAAAATAACTGGGATGAAAACACCGAAAATAATTATAATATCAAAAATTCTACTTATGTTTGAAAATCAAGAAACTGTCAGAGCGAAGTGACTTTTTGTATCAATCATTCTCGCCGTAGTAACAAATTAGGCTTTTTTTTTACCTGCAGTGGCGGGCGACATAAAACCAAATAAAAATACTACAAATAATGAAAAAATAGAAAATAAATTCAAAAACTGAACAATTGTTTAAATCAAATTTAAACACTGATTGCAATTATGAATTACTTAGGGTTCCTACTTTAAAGATTATAATTAAGCCAGACCATCTCCGGATAGTCATGGAAAAATATGGAAAAAAGAAACTTAAAATTGAAGATAAGATATTTCTCACTAATGGCAATTTTTCTTTAGAGAAATTATTGTCTATGCTTGAAAAAATGGCTAGTGAAAATAAATTGGAAAAAATAAAATTAAACATGAATAATGAAATATTCAAGAAGTGCACAATAAACGATTTTGAAATAGTAGGTCAAGATTTTCTAGAAAATGTTTTAATATATTTATATGAGGAACCTAAGATAGGACTAGATAATAATGAAAAATTAAAACTAATCCAACAGTTTCATGATAATCCACTTACTGGAGGACACTGTGGACAAAAAAGGCTTTTGAAAAAACTAAGGTCAAAGTATCGTTGGAAAAATATGTCGCGTGATGTAGCAACGTATATTAAAAATTGCAAGAAATGCCAATTTAACAAAAGCAAAATTAAACACATTGAACCCATGACGATTACGCCAACCCCGCAAAAACCATTTGATATTGTTTGTATAGATACTGTTGGCCCATTTTTAAAAACTAAAAACAATAATGCTTACGCTGTAACTATGCAATGCGAATTAACGAAATATGTTGTAATTGTTCCAATTCCAAAAAAGAATCTCTGACAGTAGCAAAATCTATTATAGAAAATTTTATATTAATATTTGGCCCCATGAAAGAAATAAGAACTGATATGGGAACTGAGTATAAAACAGAACTTTTACAGAAATTGTCAAATTTGTTACATATTACACAAAAATTTTCAACAGCATACCATCACGAGAGTATCGGCGGATGTGAACGACATCACAGAGTTTTAAATGAATATCTAAGATCTTACATTAATGATGCTCATACAGATTGGGATGAATGGGTTAAATACTACGCTTTTTGTTACAATACCACGCCAGGAGTTTATCACGATTACACACCATTTGAACTTGTTTTCGGGAGGCAATCGGAACTACCAAATGACATCTTTAAGAAGATAGATCCTTGGTACAATATTGATGATTATTACCAAGAAGTCAGGCACAGATTACAAATATCACACGATAGAGCTAGAGAATATTTGATAAAACAAAAACAAAATCGTAAAATAAAGTATGATATAACATCTCAAACACTCGACTTAAAACAGGGTGATTTGGTTCAAATAAATAATGAAAATAGAACTAAACTTGACCCTTGGTTTAAAGGTCCTTTTATAGTAGTTAGTACTGATGGTGTAAATTGTACTCTTAAAAGTGAAAACGGGAAAGAACAAACAGTGCATAAAAATCGTGTTCAAAAACTTTAATATTGTGCAACGGTGATTATTGCCAAGTGAAGTGCGTTTATAGACAGATTTTTTTTTAGGTTTTAGAAAATTATTTGTTTAAACCTTTCATTTTATTCAATAGTGGTTAAGAAAGCTCCTTTTTTTTTTGAGCCATGTAATTTTTTTTTTTATTTTAAACAGTTTGAGTTAAGATAATATTTCAAGTAATTAATTTAGAAGGACTATTAATATTATATTTATAATTAATTCTATATCATTTTGGAAATGCAGCATTTTTAGTGTTTTAGATTTTAAGTTTTACTTCATACTGTACGTACATATATTTATCGATCGATTAGGTAATCACGCAGTCTACACATTAATTTAAATTGTTGCATAGTATCTTCTCGGAAACAGGGCCCGTTTCAAAAAGATTGAATGTAATTCATCGAGATGAATTTCATTCACTCAAAGGGGGAAGATGTAGTGCAACAACTAATAATGCTTATTCATTTGTTTATATTTCATGTATAATTGTTTATACTATAATTTATATATGGGGAAATAATTAAATGATTGTAAAATAGTCAGTTAATATAGATACTTCGTAAAGGAATCATCGAGTTTCACTGGCCCTTATTAACAACCCACTACATATCTCTCTCCACAACGGACGACGGTCCATTCTCTTCCACTCCCTAATCTTTCTCAGAACGGGATCGTTTTCTTGTTGCTCCTCCAGCATAAAGCTCTCGCCTTCTGGCACAACCTTAACTAAGGCAAGTTTTTCTCGTTCTGCTCCATACGGGTACAATGGGGGCAATCAGGTCGACATGGTCTTCTGGAAAGTGCATCAGTATGACGATGTCTGGTTCCAGGTCTGTGCTCGATTTCAACATCATATTCCTGCAGTTTTTCGAGCCATCTTGCTATCTGTCCTTCTGGGTTCCTAAAGCTAAGTAGCCACTTTAAACTAGCATGGTCTGTTCTGATCAGGAATTTTCTGCCATACAGATATTTATAAAAGTGTTCGACGGATTTTACAACTGCTAACAATTCCCTCCGAGTTACACAGTAGTTCTTTTCAGCTTTCGATAAAGTTTTGCTGAAGTAACCAACTACTCTTTCCTTACCATCTTGTAGCTGTGACAAGACGGCTCCAATTACCACATTGCTGGCGTCGGTGTCCAGAATAATCTTACCATCAGGAAGTGGATAAGCAAGAACAGGTGCTGACGTAAGCTGTTTCTTCAATATTTCAAACGCCTTTTGACATTCCTGATCCCAACAGAAGGACTTATCTTGTTCTGTCAAACGTGTCAAGGGTTTGGCGATGTCTCCAAAATTCTTGACATATCGTCGGTAATAGGAACAAAGACCCAAGAAACTCCGGAGCTGATGTTTGTCGATAGGGATTGGCCATTCCTGAACGGCTTGTATCTTAGCGGGGTCAACAGCAACGCCATCCTTGCTTACGTTATGTCCTAAATAGTTGACCTATCTCTGGAACAAGTGGCATTTCTTAACATTCAATGTTAGATTAGCGTTCTGTAATCTTTTAAAAACTTCTTCCAGGTTAGATAAATGTTCCTTAAAGGTCTTACCCATTATGATGATGTCGTCTAGATAAACTAGACAAGTTTCCCATGACAAACCCCGCAGGATGTTCTCCATTAGTCGTTCAAACGTCGCAGGAGCATTACAGAGGCCAAATGGAAGGACCGTGAATTGCCATAACCCTGATCCACTGGTAAAGACAGTCTTTTCTTTGTCTGCAGGATTCATTTTAACTTGCCAGTATCCGCTTTTAAGGTCCAAGGTAGAAAACAGAGTAGAACCCGCCAAAGCGTCGAGGGCATCATCAATCCTTGGCAGAGGATAACTGTCCTTCTTAGTGACATCATTTAGCTTTCGATAGTCGACACAAAACCGCATTGATCCGTCTTTCTTTTTTACTAATACCAATACTGGATGGTTCGACTATGCCATTTTGAATCATTTCTTTAAGGGCTCTGTCTGCTTCTTCCTTTTTAACTTGAGGCATCCTTCGGGGTACCTGTCGAATCGGACGTGCATCACCAGTGTCAATTCTATGTTGTACAACATCAGTTCTTCCCAGTTTACTTTTAGAACCAAATACAGGTTTATAACGGTAAAGTAGATCTCTTACCTGTTTCTTTTCTAATTTTGACAAAGAGGGGTCTAATTTTGTCATTAATTGTTCAATTTCGTTGGTCTCATCTGTTTCCGTAACATTTATCTTGTGAATTATGGCCATTACTGGTTCTAAACTTCCCATTTCCGTGTCCTTTCGGAGAAGAACTGGATGATCGTTCAAGTTGATAACTCGGATGGGTACCTCTTTGGCGGATCTAACAAGAGTCTTACCCACAAGGAGTCCTTTTCCCAATTCATGGTAGGCAACATCTTATTTCGCATAATGATGGTTGGTCGGACGATAGTTTTTGTAGCTCCAGTGTCTACCAGCATGCTAATATTCTTCCCATCAAGGAGGCCATCTACATATAAGCTGTCCACGTAATGTCGCAGAGTTGCCAATTTAATGGTGTGAGGGACTACGGGAATGTTTGGGGTCGAAGGCGCCCTCCAGGAGTCGACCCGTTTAAAGTTTTCCTGCTGCAGGGGTACTTCAGCAAGAGATTTTTCTTTATGGGGGCAAGTATTTCTTATATGGCCTAGTTCTCCGCAGTTCCAGCATCTCACTGGGCGCCTTCTTTTTGGAGATAACTTCATAAACCTCTCTACTACCGCTTCAACGTCGCTAACGGAATGAACGGCATGGTCGTAGTTACCGGTGATTTCCCTCAGTCGAGCAACTCCACGTGAGGCCTCCGTCGCCGCCTCAAACTCCAGGGCAATGGTCAAGGCGTCCACAAGGGTCTTCGGCCGCGCCAGCCGTACAGCACGCTGCAACTCGACGTCTCGAAGACCATCGGTGAAGGTTTGGACTGCTAGGCACTCCAGGAAATCCTCCGCTGCATTTGAATACGCAAGTCGTACCATTCTTGCTACATCCGCTTCAAATTCCTGGATAGTTTCTCCATTTTTCTGTTTTCGGCTCTTTAACTGCATTCGGTACACCGGTTGTAGATGAGTTTGACCATAACGCATCTCCAGACGATTCACCAATAACTCGAAGTTGTCAGCTTCATCCGGCGTCAATGATTGCAAGACGTCTAAAGCTTCGCCTCGCAGAGCTACGGTTAGGGACAATGCTTTCTCCTGGGATGACCATCCATTAGCTCTGGCCGCTGCGTCGAATTGTTTCAGGTAATTTGGCCAGGAAGTCTTCCCGTCGAAGGTCGGGGGTTTCATCGTCGTTCGTACATGGGTTGTCTCTTCGCTTCTTTGTCGTTCGACGTCTGCGTGGCAGGTTTCCATCCCTCTTGCATCTCCGTCGCCGTGGTGGATGGTTTGGTTTCGGCGGCTAGCTTCCTGTTCTTGTTGAAGCTTCCTTATCTCGGACTGCATTTGCTGGTTGACGTCTCGCAGGTTGGCTACTTGTTGATTCAAGTTGGCCACTTGCTGATTTTGCTCGTCTCGCAAGCTGGACACTTGCTGATTTTGTTTGTCTCGCAAGCTGGACACTTGCTGATTTTGTTCATCTCGCAAGCTGGACACTTGCTGATTTTGTTCGTCTCGCAAGCTGGACACTTGCTGATTTTGTTCGTGACGAAGAGTGTGCATTTCGGAGCGCAAATGCGATATTTGCTGGGAGAAGGAACTGGATAACTCTTCTGGTAGGGTAGACATCCGTTGTGACAGCTGGGACATATCTTCGCGCTGGCTCTTCATCTGACAGGATAGCTCCTCTTGTTGGTTCCTCATTCGTTGTGATAGCTCAGACAGTTGTTGCGTCTGTTCTTCTTGTTGGCTCGTCATTCGTTGGGACAGCTGGGACATGTCTTCGCGCTGGCTTTTCATCTGACTGGATAGCTCCTCTTGCTGGCTCGTCATGCGTCCTGATAGCTCCTCTTGCAGCCGGGAAAGTTGTTGAGCTTGTTCTTCTTGCAGCCGGGAAAGTTGTTGAGCTTGTTCTTCTTGCAGCCGGGAAAGTTGTTGAGTTAGTTCAGAATTTGCTTTTTGAACTGGGTCTTCAAACTCCACAGCGTCAGGGTCCAAATTATTATTTACGTAGTACTCACGGAGCCTTCTCAACAATACGGATTTGCTTCCAGTAGTTTCCAACTCTAATTCATCAAGCTCTCTTCTGAGCTCAGCCACCAATAGTTCATTTATCTTTTTTCCAGGCATTCTTGTATCTTCACCCCACACCTGACACCAATTTGAAACACGTATGGGGGCTTTTTACACAATTTATTTACAAAATTGTTAAGATACACGGAACTCTGCTGGATAACGTCTAACTACTTGACAATACAATGAACTCTTGTGAACACTTGACTCGAACTGACGTTAACTGCCCATGCATCCCCTTATATACAACATTATTTAATCTAGTCAGTGTGTTTAGAAGTTTCTAGAATTTTCTAGAAACATTATTTAAAATGGTCAGTTGATTTTTTTACAAACTTCTAAAAATCAACTGTCAACAACAATCTTTCAAATTAAGGTCCCTTCCTTTACGGTTATCCCGTTACACTATATATATATATATATATATATATATATATATATATATATATATATATATATATATATATATATATATATATAAAAACAAAAAAGGGTGCCAAGTATGCGTACCTATAACAAACGAAAGGGGGAAAATTAATGGGCATGTACGCAAAAAGGATCATAGGGTCACGAATAGGGAATGGTAACCGCAGACATGCATGTTTCTGGCTCGTTAGCCGTCATCAGTGCGGCATAACCAAGTAAGGTAATGCACTTGGCCAGCAAAAGTGTTGAGTACTTGGGAGCAAAGGATGGTAGGGAAACATGTATTAAAAACCAAAAAACACAAACAACGAAACTCACACAAGAGTCCTATCGCCATTTGTGGCTTCGGCTAGCTGTGCCCACATTTCGGGGCTACGAACAGCGTCGCCGCGTTGGCGAAACGGACTCATTGTGTTTGAGCCGTTCCAAGCCCAGGATGTAAAACAAAAAAGGGTGCCAAGTATGCGTACCTATAACAAACGAAAGGGGGAAAATTAATGGGCATGTACGCAAAAAGGATCATAGGGTCACGAATAGGGAATGGTAACCGCAGACATGCATGTTTCTGGCTCGTTAGCCGTCATCAGTGCGGCATAACCAAGTAAGGTAATGCACTTGGCCAGCAAAAGTGTTGAGTACTTGGGAGCAAAGGATGGTAGGGAAACATGTATTAAAAACCAAAAAACACAAACAACGAAACTCACACAAGAGTCCTATCGCCATTTGTGGCTTCGGCTAGCTGTGCCCACATTTCGGGGCTACGAACAGCGTCGCCGCGTTGGCGAAACGGACTCATTGTGTTTGAGCCGTTCCAAGCCCAGGATGTAAAACAAAAAAGGGTGCCAAGTATGCGTACCTATAACAAACGAAAGGGGGAAAATTAATGGGCATGTACGCAAAAAGGATCATAGGGTCACGAATAGGGAATGGTAACCGCAGACATGCATGTTTCTGGCTCGTTAGCCGTCATCAGTGCGGCATAACCAAGTAAGGTAATGCACTTGGCCAGCAAAAGTGTTGAGTACTTGGGAGCAAAGGATGGTAGGGAAACATGTATTAAAAACCAAAAAACACAAACAACGAAACTCACACAAGAGTCCTATCGCTTTGCTCCCAAGTACTCAACACTTTTGCTGGCCAAGTGCATTACCTTACTTGGTTATGCCGCACTGATGACGGCTAACGAGCCAGAAACATGCATGTCTGCGGTTACCATTCCCTATTCGTGACCCTATGATCCTTTTTGCGTACATGCCCATTAATTTTCCCCCTTTCGTTTGTTATAGGTACGCATACTTGGCACCCTTTTTTGTTTTACATCCTGGGCTTGGAACGGCTCAAACACAATGAGTCCGTTTCGCCAACGCGGCGACGCTGTTCGTAGCCCCGAAATGTGGGCACAGCTAGCCGAAGCCACAAATGGCGATAGGACTCTTGTGTGAGTTTCGTTGTTTGTGTTTTTTGGTTTTTAATACATGTTTCCCTACCATCCTTTGCTCCCAAGTACTCAACACTTTTGCTGGCCAAGTGCATTACCTTACTTGGTTATGCCGCACTGATGACGGCTAACGAGCCAGAAACATGCATGTCTGCGGTTACCATTCCCTATTCGTGACCCTATGATCCTTTTTGCGTACATGCCCATTAATTTTCCCCCTTTCGTTTGTTATAGGTACGCATACTTGGCACCCTTTTTTGTTTTACATCCTGGGCTTGGAACGGCTCAAACACAATGAGTCCGTTTCGCCAACGCGGCGACGCTGTTCGTAGCCCCGAAATGTGGGCACAGCTAGCCGAAGCCACAAATGGCGATAGGACTCTTGTGTGAGTTTCGTTGTTTGTGTTTTTTGGTTTTTAATACATGTTTCCCTACCATCCTTTGCTCCCAAGTACTCAACACTTTTGCTGGCCAAGTGCATTACCTTACTTGGTTATGCCGCACTGATGACGGCTAACGAGCCAGAAACATGCATGTCTGCGGTTACCATTCCCTATTCGTGACCCTATGATCCTTTTTGCGTACATGCCCATTAATTTTCCCCCTTTCGTTTGTTATAGGTACGCATACTTGGCACCCTTTTTTGTTTTACATCCTGGGCTTGGAACGGCTCAAACACAATGAGTCCGTTTCGCCAACGCGGCGACGCTGTTCGTAGCCCCGAAATGTGGGCACAGCTAGCCGAAGCCACAAATGGCGATAGGACTCTTGTGTGAGTTTCGTTGTTTGTGTTTTTTGGTTTTTAATACATGTTTCCCTACCATCCTTTGCTCCCAAGTACTCAACACTTTTGCTGGCCAAGTGCATTACCTTACTTGGTTATGCCGCACTGATGACGGCTAACGAGCCAGAAACATGCATGTCTGCGGTTACCATTCCCTATTCGTGACCCTATGATCCTTTTTGCGTACATGCCCATTAATTTTCCCCCTTTCGTTATATATATATATATATATATATATATATATACGTAAAATGGGTAGTGCAGCGACAAATTTTCATGTAATTTGGTCATTTTGGGGAACTGGTGGTTATTTTGAGGAACTCCTTGAAGTGACACTTATATACAGAACCGTTAAGTGGTCACTTTGACGACTTTTCATATACCTTCCGTTTACTTTGAGGAATCATCGATGGATTGGTCATTTTAAGTAATTTTTATGCGTCTTTCGAGTAGTTTAAGGATTTATCCTCAAAATAACCATTTAGTAATCAAATAGTTTTTGCTGTTTAGGGAAAAGTAACTATGGAGCAGTTTCGTGATTTACAATTTTGTTAGTAACATAACTGACAAAAGAAGGAGGTTCGAGGTTCAAAAAATAAAGTGATTGATGTTATCCACTATAAATCTATGGATCTATATTAAACCAACGAAAACAAAACCGTCAACTTTGAACGGTATCTTCCTGAAATTTTTACAATCAACATCTGGTTTCAACAAATACTATCGACATTCCGCTTTCAACTTTATTATCGTTGAAAGCCAGTGTAACAACCAGTTGTTCCGACAGTGCTTTTGAAAATGAAACTTGTACCCTTGTAACTTGACCTTGAACACTGAAAATACGATTTCTGTACGAGAGTTGTTTATTTCAGAATAAATTTCGTAAAGCTTGGGATTTATTAAAGATGGAAGGGAATAAATTCTGATGTAAATTTTAATCCAACATCGAGTTTGCAATCTTTATTATTGATTTGAACTATCCAATAAAATTACGCTGTTATCCCTGAAGTTATTGATTCGTGATCAACTATTTACATTCAATTTAATAACAACATAAAAAAAATGAAAATAAAACATAATATTGAAATTCGCCAATAATGAACACCTGTGATGATGAAGAATTTAATTTTATAAGTTACATTATTGTTTCCATTATTTTAATCTTATACAGCGTGTCCACGGATGGGGTATCCTATATTTGAAAATGTTTAAATATTAGTTTTAGTGAAAATCTCATTCTTGATAAAAAGTTTTGCTTTTTCTGAAACCTAAAATGCCACTATCAGATCTCAATTTTTTTAAGGCTTATACGAGGTTTGTCAAAAAATGGAAATTTTACTCAAGAGTAAAGTACTTTTATTTTTTAGAATACAGAAGCAAGTTGTAAAGTTATTTTGAATTAAAAATTATATTTAAATATGCAATTACAGCCATTTATCATGAAAATATTGTTTGTATAGATTTTCCTATTTAAATAATTAATGCATAACAATTATAATTATAATAATAGAAATTCAACTTTTCAGTTGGCTAAAAGACGCAATAATTGTCAACTTCACTGTTAGTACCCAGTGGAAAAAACTGAGAGCTTCTAGAAGAGTAAAATTTTATAAAGTGCGCATGCGCACTGTCTCGAAATGGTAAATTATGAAATAGCGTGCAAGCTATAAAATTTTACTCTCCTAGGAGCCCTCACTTTTAGTGAATAGACCTGGACACTGAATTAATTGAAAGATATTTGAAGGGATTTCATTTCTTAGTGGTCTTCTCCATTGTGAAATACCTATTTTAAAGAAACCATTGAAATGAATTAAATCTTCATATATTTTCAGATATATCGCAAATTCCGGCAAATAATTTTTATAGGGCACAGATTTTTCGGGATTTTAGAATATTTCCGGTAATTGGCTAGACTGCGCTAAACCGATTACCTTTTTCTCACTCTCTCCCTACTTGTGACATCACATGTTGCACTTCGCATCCTCGCGCACAATACACTCAAGTATGTTTATCTAGGTTTATCTGCTCTTCGTATTCTCGAACATTATTTTTTTTTATATCTTTTGGATCGCAAGAGAGGGAATCCCTATTATGTTGGTTGAACATCTTGGGTTGTCAAAGGAGAGAAGGTAGTTATGGGAATTTTTGAAGGTTATAAGCACAGTTCTTGGAAATGCTTTTCTGTACCTATTCGTCCTATTCCAAAGTTTTGTCGTTCTATAGATAAATTAGTTTTCATTTAAATAAACTACTCACTTGCGTACTTTATATAATATTATACGACAAGAGGTTGTGTGTACCTATATTGGAATATAATTGTTTCGTTCATAAATGTAATAATGTTCATCTCGAACCGAAAATTGAGGACCCTTTAGGAGGCAAGGGGTTGATTACAACGCCCATAATAAGACGTTGCTATCGTTTCAAATTATTTTGTTACTAGTACAATAATGAGCGTTCATTATTTTACTAGTAAAAGAATAGGTTACTTCTGTAATGTTTGTATTAGTATTTGTTAGGGCGTTATTTTTAACTAAAACTTCACACTATAGGTTTTACTACACTTGTATTACAATATGTCATTACAATAAAGCAATTAACTGGTTTACTACGTAATATGCAATCCGACGCGGAGTGTACTCATTAGCAACACATGGGCAACTAAACTCTACACTGTTGCCAACTATTTTAAGCTTAAAGTATTTAACACGGAATATAATAATAGTTTATATATAGAAAAACCCATACATGACATGCCCCTTATAAAAGAATAAAAAATAAATTTATCTAGCTTCTAAAAAATAGTAAACTAAAATAACAAAATTCAAGTAAGTATAACATAGTCATTTTGACCTGCCGCACTAAAACTTTAAGTGATCTGGAGCTTTAATACATCTTCCATATCTTGTATAGTAATTTTTCATCTCATCACCATCATCATGAATCTGATCCTCGACCACATTTTTTCGCTCATGGGTCTGAACCTCAACGATATCATCCGGCAGGGTTTTAACAACTTTTTCTTTGGACCCATCTGACTTTCGTAAGGGTCTTATCTGCTGCCTGTTTCGTCTATATTCAGCCTCGCCAACCACGACAATATAATCATTTGGGCCTGACTTTTGTAAAATTACACCGGGTTTCCAGTCACGCACATTATTTTGGACAAGAATTTCTTGATTTGGCTCTAACTCATCCAATTTTTTGGCATGAACATCGTGGTAAGTTTTTTGCTTTTCTTGATTCTCCATCAATTTTTTCTTTAAATTCTCAGTAGAAAAAAGTGGTTTAAGAAGTTCTTGGCCGACTGGCAAACTAGTTCGTAGCCGTCTTCCCATAAGTGTGTAGCATGGAGCAGGCAAATTTTGCTTTGGGGTTACATTATAATTTAAAATTGCAGCAAAAGGATCTTTACCAGTCAAGAAACATTTGGTAAGCAGTCCTTTAATTGTTTCAATATGACGTTCAACCATACCATTAGATTTTGGGTACTTTGGACTCGAGGTAGAAAGTTTTATTTCATAGTTTTTTGCGAACTGGCTAAACTCGTACGAGTTATAGGGAGGCCCATTATCCGAGAAAATCTCTTGTGGTAAACCATTGATGGCAAAAATATTTTTAAGTGTGGTAACAACAGCATTGCATGTTTTGTTAGGTAACTTATTAACGACAGCAAATTTGCTTAGGTAGTCCACAACCACGATAAAATCCTGAGTACCAAATGATTTAAAATCAACTCCGATCTTTTCCCAAGGTAAGTTTGGAACTTTATGAGGTGTCAGTGGTTCTCGAGGATTGGATTTTGCATAAGATTGGCATAATTGACAATTTAGTACTAAATTTTCGACGTCAGTAGACCAACCTGGATAGTAGATTGCTTCTTGAGCCAATTTTTTGCAGGAAACTACACCTTGATGGTATTTGTGAATTAAATTCAAAAACTCTGCTTTTAAACTTTCGGGTAAAATTAAACGTTTTTTGTAAAAAAGCACATCTTGATGAAGAAAAATATCATTTTTTATATCCCAAAATCTTTTTGCTTCTAGAGATACTTGATTTTTATACTCGGGCCAGCCCTTGACTGCATAATTTTTTATTTCCGATAAAATGGGATCATCTTGAGTAGCTTTCACTACTTTGTGTTCTGTTTCTGGCCGTACAGCAATAATTGAGAAGATTTTTAAGTTTGAGTCCAAATATTCAGTATTTATGAGTTCTTTAGTGGGGTCTCTGCTAAGAGTATCTGGCACTTGTAATTTTTTTCCTGGCACATATACAAGAGAAAAAGTGTATTTTAAGAGTCTTATAGCAAGTCTTTGTATCCGTGGCGACATTTCGTCGAGCGGTTTTTTAAGAAGTCCAAGAAGAGGCCGATGATCGGTTTCAATTTTAAAATTCTCTAGGCCACACAAATAATAGTTAAAGCGTTCACACCCGAAAACTAGTCCCAAGAGTTCTTTTTCGATGTGATTATATCGTTGCTGTGTAGGAGTTAACGAAACACTCGCGAACTCAATCGGTTTATTGTTTTGGGTAATTACTGCTCCTAAACCAAATGGACTCGCGTCTACGGATAAAGTTGTCTCTTTTTTACAGTCGAAAAATGTTAATTTTGTCGCACTAGCTACTTTTTCTTTTAAGTCACAAAATGATTTTTCCTGAACCGCGTTCCACTGCCAATCATTTTTGTCACTTAAAAGAGCACGAAGAGTCGATGTTTCACTTGACAGATTGGGCAAAAATTTTGACAGATATACAATCATGCCAAGGAATCTCTGTAAGTCTTTTTTGCACGACGGCGACTGCATCTGTTGAATTGCGCGCGTTTTTTGCTCATCCGGAGCAATACCTGTCGCACTAATTAAGTGTCCTAAGAATCTGAGTTCAGTTACACAAAATTTTGATTTAGCACGATTTAGAGTAAGTCCACTTTGCTTTATTCTGTCAAGAACTGCGTATAAATGCTTGTTATGTAACTCGATAGAGGAACCATAAACCAAAATGTCGTCAAAATATGAAACAACTCCGGGTAGTCCTTCTAAAATTTCAAAAATACATCTTTGAAAAATTTCTGGTGCGCACGAGATTCCATACGGTAAACGTAAATAACGGTAACGTCCGAAACTTGTAGTAATAGTACACAACAATGAGCTTTCATGAGTTAAAGGCAACTGCAAAAATGCAGAGGAAGCATCAAGTTTACTAAAATAATTTGCACCCGATAGGTGAGAAAATAAGACATCTTGAGTTGGAATTTCCCAAATTTCGCGCTTGACATATTTGTTCAAAAAACGGGGTTCCATGCAAATACGGATGTCATTAGTTTCATGTTTTTGTACAACAACAACTGGATGGACCCAATCTGTAGGTTCAGAAATAGGTACAATTAGCTCTGACATAACCATTTCATCAAGTTTTTTTTTTACTTTGTCTTTTAAAGCTAACGGGATTTTTCGCGGCGCACTGACATGTGGGATGGAATTTTCACATAATGATATAGAAAATTGTTTATTTATTTTACCAATACCACAAAAAACTGGCTCATAATAATTTAAAATTTCTGTTAAATTTTTTGGTACGCACTGAACGGTGTTTATGTTTTTATTTAAACTTGTTTCTGGTATTATTCCCATTTCGCGCACTGCATTTAGTCCCAAAATGGAGCAGGTTTTTTTAGAATCAATGACGTAAAACAAAAAATTGTAATTTTTATTTTTAAAAACACAATTTAGGTAGATTTGTCCTAAAACTTTTATTTTATGACCTGAATAGGACATTAAAACTGAGGATGCGCAAGAAAGATTTTTGAGTGGTATTTGCAATGCCTGGAGTTCAGATAACGATAGCGTATTCACTTGGCTACCTGTATCTATTTTAAAATAAATATTTTTATCCGAAATTTTAACAATCTCTACCCAGTCTATCAGGCTAACATCAGAAACCGTTATTGTCCAAACAATACTAGCTTGATTGTCACAAACATCACCGTAATCATAGTCATCATCACTGCTTTCAGTTACATAAAGTTCACTTAATTTCTCAGTGACGTCATGGACCTTTTTATATGTCGATTTTTGGCCCTTTTTACAAAATTTTCGATAGTGGCCAGGGTTTCTGCATAAACTACATATTCTATTAGCTGCGGGGCACTTACCTGGTTCGTGTTGCAGGCCGCAACAAAGACAGCCAAAGTTACCTTTATTTTGGTAGTTACCATGCCGACCATATCCAGAGTTTTCTTGTTTATTTTGTTGAAAAGTCCTAGAATGTCCCGGTTTACTATTCCTATTTATAGCATTAACTGATGCCATTGACGACTTATTAATCTCTTTTTGTGTTTGAACACTAACTTCCATTGACCTACTTATGCTTATGGCTTTCTTTAAAGAAAGATTTGGTAGCTGCAACAATCTTTCTTGAATACGAGGATCTCTTACACCCAAAACAATACGATCTCTAATTAATACATCCTTTTCCATAAACTCGCAAGTCATAGCTAATTGTCGCAAAGAAGTGACAAATTGGTCAATTGATTCACCTGGAAGTTGCTCTTTTTTAAAAAATTTAAAGTGTTCAAAAACGAGATTTTTTGCAGGACTGCAAAACGTTTCAAATTTCTCAAGTATACAGGAAATTTTTTCCTTGTTTTCACCATTATTTTCATCATACTCAAAGGTATTGTAGAGGTTCAAGCCCTCATCTCCCAAAAGGTTAAGCAAAATCGCAATTTTAATGTTGTCCTTCTTGTCATTTTTACCGCTGGCCAGCAAGTAGATCTCAAATTTTTGTTTCCACAATTTCCATTTATTTGCAAGATCCGTGTCATAAAAAGAAAATTGTTCTGGTGCCCGGCCTGTATCACCCATTTTGCACTTATCCTTATACTTATGTAATAACACAAATCACCAAAGATTTATTATTTTAGTTGTCCTGAAACTGTTTCAGATGTCCTGAAAACACTTTTATTTGTTTACATAGACTTTATACACAGCTTATATCAAGCTACAAAAGTCCATATCACCGTATCTTTTGCGAACCGCACAGTACGGCAACACGTCACTACTTTATACGCTCGAAAACCGGTCAAGGTGCCTACTTTCGCGATGTCCGCAGTTGACCTTCAGAAAAACACTATAGCGGCACTTTACACGCTGTCACCATGTAATGTTTGTATTAGTATTTGTTAGGGCGTTATTTTTAACTAAAACTTCACACTATAGGTTTTACTACACTTGTATTACAATATGTCATTACAATAAAGCAATTAACTGGTTTACTACGTAATATGCAATCCGACGCGGAGTGTACTCATTAGCAACACATGGGCAACTAAACTCTACACTGTTGCCAACTATTTTAAGCTTAAAGTATTTAACACGGAATATAATAATAGTTTATATATAGAAAAACCCATACATGACAACTTCTACGATCTGTGTTACCAAAAATAATATAGATATTATACGCTTGAAGAAACAGTTTATTTTAGTGCTTTCGTTATTTTTTTCAAAAGTAAAATTGATTGAAGTGCTGTTCTGTAGAACTTTTTACATTACGAGGTCTTCTTCTTAATATTAGATTAAGGAGGCCGTGACACTGAAAAATATGATTCTTCCTATATCTCTTGATATACTTACTACTTATTCAATGAAATGTAAACTTACCTCGGTCATCTTTATTCATTTCAAGTTGGTTGAACTTATAGGAGATTGTGTGTAGGTACTATTTTACTTCTCTGAAGTTGGCACCTCAAAATATATTTTTTTAATTTTTGTTTAAACAAATCGATTGTCCGTCAATGTTCGATATAATGTTTTATTTGTCCGATGGTTGTTTATTTATAAAAAAATAAACAAACTTTTACAATTAGATCAGTTTTTTTTATTCCTTGTCCGATCAATATTTTTATTTGTCCGATTGTTTTTCTATTTTTATAATTTTTTTAGTTTGTAATTATTACTGCGCATGCGCAAAGTTATATAACCATAAAGATATTTTAATTATATTTATACTTATTACTTTAACTGAGTCGATGTTTCATAGTTATTATGTTTTAAGGGGTAAGGTACCTATAAAAGTTTGTAACGTTAACACAGTTTGTTTTATGTATTTTTGTCGATTTTGGAGTTTTTTTTAATGATGCGATTCATACTGTAGTGACATATGAAAGTTGACATAAAATAATCGGTTTTTTCCATGGATCTATAACTAAACAAAGGATATGTCTATTTACATTTGTTATTGAAGCCAAGTGTACGGAGCTACATTGTTGTAGCGAGCATCAGAATAGTGTATTAGCCCAAACTGTACCTACGTGATTGAATTTAGTAGCTAAAATATATTTTGCTTTAGAATTAATAAATTTTAAATTAAAATGTTATATGGCAGCAAGTTTTTAGATCACATATTTTTCTTTGTAAAAGTTTTCTTTTATTGAAAATAAACTATGTTTCTTTTAGACTGGAAATTCAGGACTATAGCGATGTGTTGACAGCAGCGCATAAATGATGCGTATCATGTCAGCCCCTCTATCAAACAGCTGATCTTGTCTTAGGACTAATTTCAGTATTTTATTGATTTATTAGTTAATGTTACACAGTGGATGTGCCAAATGAGTTGTGACAAAATGCCTGATACCTGCTAATTGTGTAAAAAGACATTTTTAAACGAAAATATTTGATTTTACAAATAAGTAACAATTCTGCCATAGGCGTAACAATGATTATATCATTTCTTCCATTTCATTTACTGCTATTTTGTAGAAGTACTCTGCATGTTTTGTTATTTTCATAGAAATCGATAATTTTCATGTCCTTATAGTAGTTTTTTTATATTCTAAATATGAATCCAAAAGAGTGAAATTGGAATAAGTTTTGACAACTATTATATTTTGTGTTACATATTAGGTTCTAAATTAAAACCGCACGCCACTGAAAGATGCGTACCTGTCTTTTATTCCCTCCACCCCGCCTATCAGCTAGTCGACTTCAAAACATTGTATGCTAGGAATAGTTATACATCCATGGTTTTTTCGGTGTTTCGATTATTATAAGTTTCTTGTCAGTTTTTTGTGTTTCAAACAAGATTAGGTATTTTACTTTTCTAAAGATTTTTATAACAATTTTAATAAATTAATTGGTTTTATGCATAGTTTTTTGTTAATTACGAATAATCAAGTATCTGTCAACATAATCGATTCCTTGACAATTTTTTTCATTAAGTTAAATTTTGATAATAAATAATAAATGTTCATAAAAAAATAGAAATTTGGATTATCGTTAGGTCCGGGGTTGACGGTGATAACCTTGAGCAAAAAGCATGTTGTCAGGTTTTGTGGTAAAATTAAAATGAAATTCTTGAGGGTTAATAAGATCATCGTGACGATACCTATACGATTTATATTTCGTTTTTAAAATAACTTTAATTCTTACTTCTTTATGTAGTAGTAAACATTTCCAATTTTACATTATAGGAAATAGGTACTTATTTGACTTTCTTTTTAATTTTGTTGAGATAGTAAACCATTGCTCTGTTTCTAAGTGTTCGTTTGTGGAATTAGCGTGTTAACAATGTTGCAAACATTTATAATTACAATATCAAATTAAAACATTAAAATTTTAAAACATCGGGTATGTTAAACAAAAAAGGGTGCCAAGTATGCGTACCTATAACAAACGAAAGGGGGAAAATTAATGGGCATGTACGCAAAAAGGATCATAGGGTCACGAATAGGGAATGGTAACCGCAGACATGCATGTTTCTGGCTCGTTAGCCGTCATCAGTGTTTTTTGGTTTTTAATACATGTTTCCCTACCATCCTTTGCTCCCAAGTACTCAACACTTTTGCTGGCCAAGTGCAATACCTTACTTGGTTATGCCGCACTGATGACGGCTAACGAGCCAGAAACATGCATGTCTGCGGTTACCATTCCCTATTCGTGACCCTATGATCCTTTTTGCGTACATGCCCATTAATTTTCCCCCTATCGGGTATGTTTTGATCAGGTATGATTCTCGGACACGATTAGATTATTACTTACTGTCGATGAATTTTTTTGGCCGCCATTTTCGGTTGTATTGTTTACAAAACATATATAGCGTGCAATGATAAATTGTAGTTATTTTAATATTAAAAATTAATTAATGTGATGAAAAAAATGTAAATATATTATATTGTCTCTGTGTAGGAACTTGTAAACACACTTGATCACAAACCCGATTACCGGAAACATGTCCGAGGGCAAATGGTAAACGATTACAAGTTACAACCGTTAGCAGGCGATTGTAATCGATTGTAATCTTTGACTTAGTCAGAACATACCCATCGACTTAGTTAAAGTAATAAGTATAAATCACAGATATAGACAAGTATAAATTAAATATAAATAAACAGGGTGACTCTCTTTTAAAGCCATATAACATTGCACATGCGCAATCATAATTGCGAACTAAAAAAAATTAATTAAAAATAGAAAAACAATCGGACAAATAAAAATATTGTTTGGACAATGAATACAATAATTTGATCTATTAAACAATAAAAAATCTGATCAATTTGTAAAAGTTTGTGCTAACTTCAGACAAAATAAACAACCATCGGACAAATAAAAAATTATATCGAACATTGACGGACAAATGACAGACAATCGATTTGTTTAAACAAAAATTAAAAAAACATATTTTGAGGTGTCAAGTTCAGAGAAGTCTATTTTAATAGATAAAATAAAGCGAAATATGAAATGTTGAGTTGGTGGAAAAGTAGGGTCGGCTTCAGAAAAATACATACATTTCGACGGAACATGGAAAACAGGAATTACACGATATTAAAAAAATATTTATAACATAATAAACATTACTGATCTTAATATTCATCTGGGTGGGACAGACGCTTACCACTTTATTAAATACATAAGTAGGTACACTCGTAGGTACATAAATAAATAACTTAGAACTGACCATTCAGTAAATACCAACCCTGAATTTTCAGTAATACCTTTATTATTAAAAAATGGTAATACCAACTTGAAATGTATAAACATGGCTGTGTCCATACCTGGGGACAAAAATATTTCAACATATTATTGGACGTGATGCAGTTCCTCGCATCTACCTGCGTTAATCCCTTTTCGAACGGAGGGTAGGATTAAGACAGGTCTGCAGTTCCTCACACTATTGTTTGTAGGGTAGCACAATAATGCACCTGTTTATAATAATTTGTCTTCAGTTTCAATTTCGTTTGCAATAAGTAAAGACGCAGCAAAAATGGAAGTGTCCTCTATGTACAGTTCGAAAGGGAGT
Organism: Altica lythri; assembly: GCA_964028335.1. Taxonomy (NCBI): domain Eukaryota; kingdom Metazoa; phylum Arthropoda; class Insecta; order Coleoptera; family Chrysomelidae; genus Altica; species Altica lythri. The sequence goes on from OZ034801.1 coordinate 83,151,485, forward strand.
GTTTTATTAATTGTTAATAATTATAAATTTCATAAGGCAAGAGTGTCCTTAAGTGGTGAAGTATGCTGGCGTTGCAGTCAAAAATCGTGTCGGGCAGTTATTTACACTGTGACAGATGTAAATTTAACTGTCAGTAAAAGTAATTTGTGCCACAATCATTCTGCAGATGAAACTATTACTCGACAGAAATTGAGCAACTCTGTGAAGAGAAAAGCGCAGGCAGATCTTTTTGAAAAACCGGCGAAAATAATTCATCAAGAATTAAAAACCAGCACTGATACTGAATCATTAACAACGGATGATTTTAATTTAATTCGCCGGAATATCTACATGGCTCGAAGACAAGTACTGCCGCCATTACCAAAAACCACACAAGAAGTTTTTGCGACACTGGACAAAATGCAGCTGCAAACTAATAAAGACGAAAATTTTTTATTATCATCGGACAGTGAAAATGAAATAATAATTTTCTCGTGTTTTACCAATTTAAATTTCTTGTGTCGTGTTGAAAACATTTACATGGACGGTACATTTAATTATTGTTCAAAATGTTTTTACCAATTTTTCACGATTCATGGATGCAATAATGGGCATTATGTTCCATTAGTTTTCTGTTTACTACCTAACAAGCACACAGATGTATATGTGAAAACATTTGAAAAAGTTACCAAAATTTGTGATGATTATAATTTATTATTACGGCCAAAAAAAATTGTGATTGATTTTGAACAGGCAATTCATAATGCAGCAAAATCAGTGTGGCCTGTTGCAGAAATTATTGGCTGTAGATTCCATTTGGGTCAGGCGTGGCTTCGGAAAATTAATTCAATTGGTTTAAAGACAGATTTTCAGAATAAAAATTCTGAAATAGGAAGTTTTTTAAAATTATTCTTTGGCTTGCCATTTTTAAATTGTGAGGATGTGGGTGATGCTTACGTAGAATTATTTGAAATGGCGCCTACTAATAATAAAGTGCTAGAATTTTGTGACTACATTGTAGATAATTATGTTGACGAAACTTCACATTTTCCTCCGAGAATTTGGGCCTCAGAAGTTAACTTCTTGCAGAGGACCACTAATGCGTGCGAGTCATTTCATGCAAAATTTAAAAGTTTTTTTTATGCGTCACACCCAAATATTATACAATTTACAAAAATACTTTTAGATCTTCAGTTAGAAATTTATGTAAAAATAAACACTGCAAATAGGTTTGTTAAAAAATATCGCAAAGAAATTGTAAAAAAAGAAAATTATATCAAATCTAAAATTGAGGAGTACAAAAATAAAAAAATAGATAAAATTACATTTTTAAAAATTATGGCAATTCAAAGTGTACCAAATTAATTAAGTTTTTTTATTTAATTTTTATTTATATGGGTTTTTATTTTTGTTTAGGTGTTTTTATTGTATATAGTATTTTTAATTGACGAAAATCATTGATTTAATGTTGTGTTTCTGTTTTTTATTTTACTTATATTTGTTCATATTTAATATTTACTAGCGGTATTTCTTCTGCTGCGGTGTGTTTCTGTTTGTTTATTTCATATGTATTTGTTCTGTTTGTTTCTTTTTTATTTTGTATTTTATTGTTATTATTTGACAAAAATATAATTTCATATTGAAACATTTACTAGCAATATGTAAATATTACCTAATCAAAATCCCTCGCACTGTCATTGTGGACCTTGCTACCTGATACCTAATCCCTTACCCTTCGTATGCTGCGAGGAACTGAACACAAATTTTGTACCTACCTGTTAATGTGCGAGGAACTAGACGACTCCGATATTATTGTATCTACTTATTTTTTGTACTCTGTATCAAATCAAATATCGATACCATAGGGATGTGGTATCGAGTCAAGTTAAATCGATTTGTAGAAAATCGATTTTTGAGAAAATAATCGATTTTGTAGATATTCAATTTTTTATTAAAAACAAATTATGAAATTAAAAATATTTCCATCACTCCATCAAGTATTATTGACAGAAATAATTGGTGTGTTACTGAATGCTATAACTAAGTGCGGTCTTTCTCAGTGAGGGTCGTCGGTTCACATCCTACCGACTACGTTTTATTTCCAATTTTTAACTTCCCGCTAAAAAAAATTAAATTTTTTTTTAAAATCGGGAAGTTATTGGTTTCACCCCGTTTTTCGAAAATCGAGTTTTCATCGGATCTCAACGTTTTGAGGTCTTAGGAACCTCCCCTGACTATTTTTACGAGGGTGTCTGTATGTCTGTATGTACGTGTGGATGTGTGTGTGGATGTATGTAAACCTCTTATAACTGTTGAACGGATTGACCGATCGGAATGAAGTAAAAAGCATTCCAAAGAGTTCCATCTAACTTAGATTCCCTGTAGGTTTGAACCGATTCGAGCCGGTAGATTTTGAGAAATTTCAAAATAACCGAAAAAAACAATTGGTAAAAATGATGTTTTTTGGGCATATCTTTTTGGCTATTGCATCGATCAATTTCATAACCTAATCAGCTCTCAAGTTTAAAAAGCCACGTTGAATGCCGTTTTGCAAATTAAAATCGGTTGATTCGTTCGTGAGATATCGTTGTCGAAAAATTTCAAAAAAAGTGTTTTTTTCAATAACTTAGATATTTTTTAACTAACCGATTTTGCACTCCCAGTAACGTTTTTAGGTCTCAAAAAACTGCGTCGAATGCCATCTTGAACATCAAAATCGAATAAGGCGTTAAAAAGTTATGGCTTTTTAAACATTTCAAAAAAGTCAAAAACGTCAAAATACGTCACGTTACTATAGCTTTGCGGTTAAAACTAGCGGGAAGTTGCAAGGATGGCCTTTAAGGTCAACCTCTTTTCGAATTTTTATTTTAATGTTTTAACACTATCATAATTTTGCAGAATAATCCAATAAAAGCGATATACCTATAAGTCAAAAGCGATATATAAGTCAAAAACCAGAAGGTGGTTATGAATGAATTTGTGTACTTTAATAAACTTATGGAAAATGCGAATTACTTAGACGAAAAAATCCATTATGTAATGTACCTTTACCCTTAGTACAGATAAGTAATATTTTATTGTTATTCATAATTCTTTCCATAATATAATTAGTGATAAATAATAATTGTTTATGCCCTAGATAACTAATGCCGTAGACAGAAGTCTTCATAAATATTTGAACTATTAAGTGATATTTTTGATATTTTGATTTTTATAGTAAACATAAATAAAATTTGGAAGTTTTACAGTATCTGACCTTTGTCTATGGTAATTATATAAATATCTGAGGGTAACCCTTGAATTGAGAGTGTTAGTCAAATTTCGTGAGAGCTAAGTTCGTTGTATCCTGTATCGTTGGTTCGTTATTATTTTTATTGTCGTTCTTTGTTATATTTTAAGTTTTAATTAATAAACAGTATTTAAAATTACGAGTGTGTTTTAACTTCAAAAGGATCCATTACAAAATTGGTGTCAGAAGTCAAGATCCTGAAAAAGTTATAAGTGCAAATTATTTTATTTGCCAATTGCTTATAATTTTCAACAAACTCTGAATTCCTGCCAACCGTAAGTTGCTGCCTTTTGAGGAGTGAAGAGAATCAGTCCAAAAGCTTCGAGAGTTCAAGAGTCTAGTCCAAGTTCCTACAGCCTTCATCAACAACAAGAAGTTGAAGTTCCGATTGCTGACCAAGGACCAAAAGACTCCAAACCACGAAGTCTACATCGGTGAGGATCTACCGTAAGAAATGAAACCAGGCTTGCTCGTGTTTTTACTGTAAGTTAAACTTAAAATATCAATGCCCGTATATCCTGATCTCCACAAACTATCTAACATTAGAAAACAAACCTTCAACAAATTCATTAAAATCTGTAGAAAATAAACCTTCAAAAAGTTCGTTAAAATCTAATTGTAAAATGGCTAGTATAAGTTTAGATATTGCTGAAAAAATATTAATTCGTTTCGATGGTTGCAAACCCAAGCTATATGAATTTATTGATAATTGCGATAAGGCAATGGAATTAATTAAAGCCAGTATTACTTTCAATCATTGAAACTAAATTAACTGATAAAGCTAGGGCAATAACTAGGAAAAGACGTTTCGAGGAATGGAATGATTTAAAAGAGTTTTTATTAGACGCCTATTCGGAACGTAGAACCGAAGGTCAATGGCAATTAGAACTTCATTTCCTTCACCAAAACGCATCTGAAAATGTTCTATCATTTGCAAATAAAGTAGAAACGTGCTATATTAAATTATTAAATAGTCTTGATTCTGATTTAACCCCGGAAGGACGCGAAGCTTGCACTAAATTCTTAAAAAATCAAGCCCTTAACGTATTTTGTCGCGGTTTAAATAAAGAATTATCTCTAATAGTTAAATCTAGAAATCCAGATTCATTAGAACACGCCATTTCACTAGCTATCGCAGAAGAACAAGAACAGTTGTCTAGACAGGAAATGTTTAGAGGAATGTATTGTTCAATATGCAAAAAATCAAACCATTATACCGCAAATTGTAGATTCAAAAACGAAAAAAACATAAGGCATTTTCAAAACCCTAACACTCAAAATCATAACCCTAACAATTTCACAAATAATCCAAATAATTCAAACAGAAGACCGGGATATCACAATTCAAATTTTAGAACAAATTCAAATTCGAGACCCCCAAACTCCTATCAAAATTATAATAATAAATCTTGCCGTTACTGTAAGAAATCGGGTCATACAATTGAAGAATGTAGAAAGAGAGAATATAATAATAATAATAATAATAGAAATCGCGGATTTAACAACGGACAGAGATCAACGGAAAACCATCATTTAAACTCCCAAGCACCTCGCCAATCCACGGCCGATTCCCGAGGTATTCACACAGTTCAGGCCGAATTTCAACAATCAACTTCTCAGCTTTATTCAACTTCCTTCGACAATTTCCGAAACCAACCACCTTACATTTTTATTAGATACAGGAGCTGATATATCATTAATTAAACAATCATTTGTCCCTAACACTGAAAAATTTTACGGAACACAAACAACCTTAAAAGGGATAAATACAGAAGTAATTAAACATGAAAAAACTCTCTTCGAAACAAATCTCCAATTTAATATATTAAATAATCAAATATCTCGCACATTTCATGCGGTTTCAGACAATTTCCCTATAGAATTCGATGGTATAATAGGTAACGATTTCTTAATTAAATTTAGATGTCAGATAAATTACAATATTAATGAATTAATGTTTGAAACATTCTCATTACCAATCTATCATAACAAAGACGATTATAATCGCAAAAACGAAATCGAAAACAACCAATTATCTCTAGATCCAACCACAATCTTAAATCTTAATTCAAACTCTAAATCAAATTCAAATCCAATTCCAAAATCCAACTATGAATCGAAACCTAACTCAAAATCTACTTCTAAATCAAAAACTAATTCGATCTCAAATTCAAACTCAACATCAAATACTAATTCAGATTCAAATTTAAGGCAAAATCCAAAAAATCGTATAAATTCTAATCCAAATCTCAATAATTTAAACGAACCAAATACCTCTTTAAATCAAAACTCTAATTCAAATTCTATTACAAACTCAAATTCAATCTTTTTAAAACCTAGAGCTGAAACAGTCATTCCAATTAACATAATAAATTCTCACTTAAATGAAGGTATATGTCCTGATTTAGAAATTCTAGAAGGTGTATATCTATGTCCAAGTTTAGTAAGTGTAAATAACTCCAAAGCCCTAACTTCAGTACTCAATACGACTGACTATTCTGTCGAAATAAAAACTATTAAAATAGTATTAGACCCTATTCCAGACTCAACTCATCCAGAGCTAAATTCACAAATTCATCAAACAAATACTTCTCAATCTCATGAAGCTAATAGATTAGATAAAATAAGAAACCTTCTCAGAACCTCACACATGAACGATGAAGAAAAAGAGTCTATTATTTCTATTTGTGAAGAATTTAACCATATTTTTCATTTGGAAGGAGACCAACTTTCAAATACAAATGGAATCTTGTGTAACATACCTACCATTTCCGATATACCAGTCAATTCAAAATCATATCGTTATCCTCATTGCCACAAAGAAGAAGTCCAAAATCAAATAAAGAAAATGTTAGATCAAAAAATTATAGAACCTTCCACTTCTCCGTGGAATTCCCCTCTTTGGGTTGTCCCTAAAAAAGTAGACGCATCCGGAAAACCCAAATGGCGAATAGTCTTAGATTATAGAAAATTAAACGATATCACTATCGGCGATTCATACCCCCTTCCGAATATAACCGACATCTTAGACCAACTTGGTCATTCAAAATATTTCTCGACCATTGATATGACTTCAGGTTTTCATCAAATTAAAATGGATCCCAAAGACTCTCACAAAACAGCTTTTTCGACCGAAACAGGTCATTATCAATTCTCACGAATGCCTTTCGGATTAAAAAATGCCCCGTCAATTTTCCAACGACTGATGAATAACGTTCTCTCCGGAATTCAAAATTATAGGTGTTTCGTTTATCTAGACGATATCGTAATTCATGCTGATACCCTAGAAAATCATAATTCTCGTATAAAGGAAGTTTTTGAAAGACTATCCCAGTTTAATTTAAAAATCCAGCCCGACAAATGTGAATTTCTTCGTCACGAAGTTGCTTACTTAGGTCACGTCATAACTGATCAAGGAGTAAAACCTGATGAAAAAAAGGTAAATGCAGTCTTAGATTTCCCAACTCCAACATGTCAAAAGGACATTAAAAGCTTTTTAGGTCTAACTGGTTACTACAGACGTTTCATTCCAAACTTCAGTTCAATTTCTCAACCCCTAACTAAACTTCTTAAAAAGGACGCTCAATTTCATTGGACTAGCCTCCAACAAAATTCATTCGAAAAATTCAAATCCATTCTTTGCTCCAAACCTATTCTCCAATATCCGGACTTTTCTCAACCTTTTATTCTGACTACCGATGCAAGTAATTACGCCATAGGATCAGTCTTATCCCAAGGAGAAATCCCTAACGATCTCCCGATAGCCTACGCTAGTCGTTCATTAAACAAAGCTGAAGGAAATTATAACACGACAGAAAAGGAATGTCTTTCTATTATTTGGTCTGTAAAACACTTTCGACCTTATTTGTATGGACGTAAATTTTATATCTACACTGATCATAGACCACTTACCTGGTTATTTAATGTCAAAGATCCTGGATCTAAATTAGTTAGATGGAGACTGGCATTATCAGAGTATGATTACGAGATAATTTACAAACAAGGAAAGTTAAATCACGTAGCAGACTGTTTAAGTCGTCCTCCCTTGCAAAACAATCAGCAAATTTTAGAATCACCTCGTGTTAGCTCATTACCCGATACTTCTTATTCAGAACCAAGTACTTCAAACGAAGTTGCCATTCACACTATTAATTCCACCCGTGATACTTATTCCGAATTTTTGTCTAACCTCGAAACAACCCCTATTATTAATTGCCGAATCGAAGAAATAGACAAAGAATTGATAAATTTCAGTGAAAATGTAGCAATCCCTATTTCCGTAGACTTACAATTTCAAGAAAAATTTCAAATTAATATCAAAGATAAATATAATCATGATCAAATTCTAAACTCCCATAATCCAAAATTAAATGATGTCATCCTCATTTCAGATAATAATAAAAATTTCTATTACCTCTTTCTTAAGGAACATTTTTGGGATAAAATATCTTATGAACAGATATTTAACTCCTTAGTTAAACTTAAAAATCAATTACTTAACGACAAAATTGAAAACATATCCCTTCCTAAAATCGATTTCTCATACGACAAACTAAAATGGAATAAAATTCGTTCAATGATTAGATATATATTTAAGCCAACAAACATTTTTGTAAAAATATTTCATGACACATTAATAACTCCTAACCCAGAAGACATTGAGAAAATCCTTCTTGAAAATCACTCTTCTCCCGTAGCTGGACACTCTGGTTTTCATAAAACATACAATCGCATAAAAAATAAATATAAATGGAACCATATGAAATCCGACATTAAGACCTTCATTAAATATTGTGAATTCTGTCAAAGAAATAAATTAGTCAGGAAGAAAACTAAAAAGCCAATGGAAATCACAACAACAAGCGAAAATCCTTTTGATAAAATATTTCTTGATTTAGTAGGACCTTTACCTCTTACTGAATCTGGCAATAAATTCATTCTCACTTTACAAGATGATTTAACCAAATTTTCACAAGCTTATCCCATTCCAAATCATGAAGCTTTGACTATAGCAGATATTTTTGTTCGAGAATTTATTTGTAAATTTGGTAAACCCAAAATAGTAGTTACCGATCAAGGAAAAGATTTTACGTCTAAACTTTTAAACCAAGTTTCAAAACTTTTTAAAATAAAACAAATTAATTGTACAGCCTTTCACCCTGAATCAAACGCAGCATTAGAAAGAAGTCATGCTACTTTAGCAGATTATCTCAAACACTACATTAATTCTGATCAAACCGATTGGGATAAATGGATTGATTTCGCAATGCTTTCGTATAATACCACAACACATACATCTACTAAAATGATTCCATATGAGTTAATTTTCGGCGTTAAACCCGACTTACCCAGTAGCATCTTAGAAAAACCCCAATTTAAATATACGTATGACGACTATCTAGATAATATAACTTTTAAATTAACCCAATCTCGCCAACATGCTAAAGAAAACTTACTTACTTCTAAGGAAACTAATAAAAAAATTTACGATTCCAAAATAAATAATACTAATTTCAAAGTAGGTCAATTTGTTTATTTGACGAACGAACAAACAAAAAAAGGGAGAAGTAAAAAATTAAGCCAAAATTATATAGGACCTTTTAAAATTCTAGAAATTACTTCCCCAGTAAATTGCGTCATTCAAAAAGGGAAAAACAAAATCAAGGTTCATATGAATAGACTAAAACCTGCCTTTGTTACAGGTGCAGCCTAATATGGTTCACTATTGGCCACGATCAATACCGCAATACTCCAATAACTAAATCTTCTGGTATTTACTATGACCAGGTAAACACAGTAAAATTCATCGAATCCCATTGGAAAATCCTCTCATTTATACCTCTAGACGCATTCACGCATAAACTCAACCTTGCCGATTTAACCCTCCAGCAAACAATTTCTCTATGCAATCAAGAACAAATGATAATAACCCTTAAGTTGTGTGATTCTCCCTTAACAGTTCTAAATCAAATAATCCCTGCACTCTATAAAAAGGAACAAGCCCTTAGAAATATAATCGGAGATGGAGGAAAAACAAGATCTAAAAGAGCCTATCTAAACATAGTCGGTAACCTATTAAAAACTTTCTTCGAAACCTTAGATTCCCAAGACGCGGAGTATTATAACAACGCTATTAATAATGTCAATGTTAATGACCACCACATTTTTGAGCTTCTTAAAGAACAAATTCAAGTCGTAAACACGACAATTTCAAACTTTAATCATTCCATTACCGATTTAAATAAAAACAAAGACATTTTCAATAAAAACTTTCAATTAATTTCAAATTACACCGCTGATGTTGGAAAGAAATATTTTAATTTAGAATTAAAACAGAAAATCGAGGAACATTTTACTTTATTAACATTTTTCACTACAGAGTTAGAAAACGAATATTCCACACTAATTAAAACAATCTTGTTCACGAAATCAAACAGTCCTCATCCTTCTATTATCTCTCCTTTACAAATAATTCAAGAATAATTGTCCAAAGCAATAATTCACTTACCTTCTTCTTTAAATTTCCCGATCCCTTTAACAGTTGATAACTCTCACAAATATTGGAATTTAATATCAATCAAATATAAATATATCGATTCTAAATTAATCTTTGTTGTTAGTGTTCCTTTAGTTAATAATGTCAATTATCTTCTTTATAAATTAACTCCTTTACCTATACTTTACCCCGATTTAAATAAACTTACCTTTATATTACCTTCATTAAACTACCTCGCTTTTTCCGAGAATCGAAATACTTATGCTGTATTAGATAATACCGATAGTTGTATTTCCATTTCCGACAAAAATATTATTTGACCAAATCCAGAAGCCTTTTATTTCACACATATCAGACCTATTTGTGAAACAGAACTTTTAAACCCAGTTTCTCAATTACCCCCTGATTGTGATATAAGATTTATACACACAACATACGAAATCTGGCATAAAGTATCTAAGCCAAATACTTGGATTTATGTATTACCTAAAGAAACAGATGTAACTATCAGTTGTTCTTCATACCCCCCTGTGACCATTGGTCTTAGCAAAACTGGAATCATAAGTACCAAACAGAATTGTAAAATCTACACAACTTCTACCATTCTAGTCTCAGATACAAACTCTTCATCATCGTCATTCGAACCATTCATTCCTACCTTTTCTCTAGAAGACGATTGCATAATAAAACCCCACTCTAAATTTAATGAAAGTCGATTGCAACTTATCCCATTGCAATTGCACAATTTAGATAGAGATGCTTTGAATTTGGCTAGTTTTAAACTATCAGAGATAAGAGATAAAATCAATAAAGCGGAAACAGAATCAGATAATATTTTTAAAAGGGTTTATAATAATGGAATAATATCATACATTGTTTGTAGTTTTCTAAAATTAATGTTTTGTTATGTAATATATAGATTATTAAAATTTGTAAAAAATAAATATTTTCAAAGTTCCAAGGAATTGAAAAATCCTTGTCATACTATTTCAAATTGTTTAACACTAAATCTTTGTCAAGTATCGAAAAAGAATAAATGTAGAACTAGTATTAGAGAACCTTCTCCGTGTGGTAGTAGAAAAGAAACCATTACCATCACCGAGAGCGTTCCTCTTAGAAGGAGCGACAGGATAGCAAAATTAAAGGAATAATCGTAATTGTCATTAATTAAAATAGAATTTCATTAAAGTATAAAAAAAAAAATTGTAATAAAATAATAATAATAAAAAAAAAATATATTCCTTTAATTTTACTTTTAAAAGGGGAGGTGTAATGGAATACGGCCGTTTTGCGCTCGGCCGTTTTGCGCTCTTACCTGAAATCGACCTGTTTGCGCTCTGCGATTTTCATAATAGAAATGTATTATCCTTTTTTCTAGGATTTACCGATTTGCAATATAATTTTAAATTTATTATAACATAATAGCCCGGTAAAGGTTAGCTTAGAAAATTTGCTTAAAACCCATGGTACCTACTACAGAAAAATAATAAACATCTTCTTTTCTGTTTCTGTTAATGTCTATTTCGAAGAAAAGTAAATTAGGGGTAATTAGGGTAGGGTAGGTATGTCTTAAATCCCAGGATTTCCCCAAAAATTACCTGCCTACCTAATTTGTTGATGTTTAATCAGTTTCGTTTCGTTCATTGATACAGAAGTATTGAGAATTGTGGAAAGTGATATTTTTACATTTTTGAATCATATTTTAAAAATGGACGTGCAAATTATTGAAACCTCGAAGGGAAAACCTTGTGCACTGTATAAGGGATATAGCTTTCGTATAAAGAAAACCAATAAAGATGGCTCGGTTTTTTGGAGTTGTATGAAAGAAAAAACTGAAAAATGTCGAGGCAATATCATTATGGATAACAACAGAATAATAAGAGAAGCCGATCATATGTGTAAACCTAGTGTTGCAGCAACAGAAGTGAAATATTGTACTTTCAATGCGAGGAAGAGAGCTAGGGAAGACGACAAGTATTTGCCAATGTCAAAAATATATCAGGACGAGTTTCATAAATTTTATAATCAAGGACTAGATTTCGTGACCGAAATACCAACATTTACTTCAGTGAAAAGTGGTTTAAATGCCTGTAGAAGACGTGCACATGGTCTGCACAAGGATCCCGCTACAGCATCAGAAATAGAATTTCCAGAAGAAGTTATTACAATGAGTGACAAAACGAATTTTTTATTTATCGACGAAAGTACTCCTTCCGGGTACAGAATATTGGTATTTGCCAGCAACAAAGCTAAGGCAATTCTGACTAACAGTAGGAACACCGCATTTATGGATGGAACGTTCAAAAGCTGCAGTAAGCAATTTAGCCAAATATATACCATCCATATTGATATTGGTAGCACACCAGAGGAGACAAATATAATTCCATTGATATATGCACTACTTCCTAACAAAACCAAAGAGACAATACATTGTTTTCATCAATCAAACAGAAACTACCGAATTGGAAACCAACTGTTGTGAAACTTGATTATGAGCAGGCAACGATTAGTGCTTTAGAAAACAATTTTCCAGAAGCTCAAATTTCTGGATGTAATTTTCATTTTAATCAATGCATATGGAAAAATATTCAAAATATGGGATTAGTTGCTGAATATAAAAATAACGAAGAAATACATTTACATATAAGAATGTGTGCAGCGTTAGCATATCTGCCTGTGGAAGATATTGATGATGGCTGGTTATGCATTTAAGAGACTTCTCCAATTTCTGAAAAAATGGAACAATTCTACGATTATTTTGTTCAGCAATGGTTAGAAAATACACACATTTCCAAGGAAATGTGGAATTGCCATGAGCAAAGACATCGCAGTAACAATGCTTTGGAAGGTTGCAACCATCGTTTAAATACATTGATAAAACCACATTCCAATGTATTTCAATTGGTGAAGTGCCTACTTAAAGAAGCAGAATATTCTGATCACATTTATGACAGATCTACTTTAAATTTAAAAGGAAAGCGGCGCAAAAAAACCTATATTACTTTAGATGAAAGAATTTCCAAAACATTAAAGAAATATAAAGACACAAGAGACTTGAGAACATGTTTAAAGACGTTAGCTTATATTCAGAAGCTCGAATAAACAAACAAGTTTTTATTGACATGGATTTTTGTATTTTACTTTATAAAAAACTTTGAAAAAATAAATATAATTTTTGTACTTTCTTGTTTTCTTGTAAAACTAATATTTTTAACTTACCCTTTACCGGACTATTATTGTAGGTAGGAGGAATTTAAAATTATATTGCAAATGGGCAGATCGAAGAAAATAAAGTAGATTATGAAAGTAGCAGAGCGCAAAGTGGCCGATTTCAGGTAGGAGCGCAAAACGGTCGGGCGCAAAGTGGCCGACACCGTGTAATGTACCTTTACCCTTAGTATAGATAAGTAATATTTTATTGTTATTCATAATTCTTTCCATAATATAATTAGTGATAAATAATAATTGTTTATGCCCTAGATAACTAATGCCGTAGACAGAAGTCTTCATAAATATTTGAACTATTAAGTGATATTTTTGATATTTTGATTTTTATAGTAAACATAAATAAAATTTGGAAGTTTTACAGTATCTGACCTTTGTCTATGGTAATTATATAAATATCTGAGGGTAACCCTTGAATTGAGAGTGTTAGTCAAATTTCGTGAGAGCTAAGTTCGTTGTATCCTGTATCGTTGGTTCGTTATTATTTTTATTGTCGTTCTTTGTTATATTTTAAGTTTTAATTAATAAACAGTATTTAAAATCACGAGTGTGTTTTAACTTTAAAAGGATCCATTACAATTACCCAAGTTTATTTAATTAGATCCAGCCGGAAGCCACCTATCTTGACAGTAAAACATAATAAAAAAAGAATACCTATTCTTGTTTAAATAAAAATAAACAATATTTAGAACCTAATCATACTCCATAATGACCATAATCAACAAGAACAGTGGCAAAACGGGATAAAACGCTTATAGGTATAGAAAGACCCTTTCAGCTTTCAGCCGGATTTTTTTTGGGTGGCATCAAGACATTCATTTATAGATATAAATTTTACATTATGACCTTAAAACGCACTACAAGTCTCAAATCATCGGACTATTCAGAAATCAGGGTTCAATAATAATAATCAATATTAATTCCATATCCCAGTGGTCCTAAATAGAGCTTCATCTAAATATAGGTAATATAGAAACAAAAGTAACTTTGATACCGTTCTGCACAATCAGCCATGGTATACCTATGTCTAGATTCCAGGTTAGGTTCTATGTGAGTGGGGCCTTCTCGCCACCTCCACTACGACCCCCGTTGGCGTCTATTGTGGCTTGTCTAGATTATTCTAGTCCCTCCTACTTATGTGTACCAGTCACAGTTTTGAATCAAACGAGTAGTAGTAAATATATAGGGATCTTCAGTAACAGAAAATAGGATTTACAAACAAGTAAATGATGGATGTCAAAGATAATAATAGTATACCTAATACTATTATGACGTTTTACAGAGTCTTTAAAAATCAAAGAACATATAGACCGTTTTACTAAGAACCAACAACTACTTCCCTGGCTATATGCCAAGACTCCACGACGGACATTGAATTACAGTTCAAAGTTAAACGGGGTTAGTATATCTGCAAGATAGAACTAACCATTTTAGTTTGCAATTCGAAAGGATATCACTTGTAGACCGGTTTCGACATATTGCGTCTCATCAGTACAAGGAAGATATCCATCCAGAAGCTCTAAGAGCAACTAGATTGGAGATATGTCTGAAATCACACAAATACATTATCTTTAGTAAAGAAAATGTTAAAAGTGCGTAATAGCGACATATCCATAACTAATTGCAAACTGAAATTCTATTTGACAAAAAACCTCTCGGCTTTGTAGGGTTAACTACTTGATTGCAGTTTCCTGCTAATCAATTGTCATTAGTTCTATCTTGCAGATATACTAACCCCGTTTAACTTTGAACTGTAATTCAATGTCCGTCGTGGCATATAGCCAGGGAAGTAGTTGTTGGTTCTTAGTAAAACGGTCTATATGTTCTTTGATTTTCAAAGACTCTGTAAAACGTCATAATAGTATTAGGTATACTATTATTATCTTTGACATCTATTTGATAAACGTTTTACTGAAATGACAATTGATTAGCAGGAAACTGCAATCAAGTAGTTAAAGTAAATGATGCTTACCATTTACCATACAATTTCGGATTTTTGGATATACTCGTAATAGGTATAAATCAGTGCACTAAAAACACCCGTCTTTAAGTGGAATAAATGGAGCTCTTTTGAGCGTGAAAAGATATTTTTCATCTTCAAAAAGGTTGAAATAGATACATTTAAGTTTTATTTTAAATGGACTCTACCTACAACCATCAAGCAAAATAATCAAACCAATTATCAAATTCTAACAGTTTTTCTTTCTCAAATCGTTTATCACATAATTCGTGATAACTATCGGTAGAATACGTTAAATGCAGATCTACCTAATTATCGGATTCCACTATTGTGGAATCTGTCGTCACACCCTTGCGCCGCCTCTGCTCCCAAGTTGCAAGTTGAACAAACGATCTATTTTTAGCTCACCCTTCTATGTACATATATTTTACCTATCATTTTTTTAAGTGGCTATTGTACCGACAATTCGTATAAAATTACTGGATATCGAAGGAAAATATAAAAAGTTATCTTTAAAATGAAACAGCTTTGCAGACTGAGAAATTCGTCTAACTGTTGTAGGAAATAAAAAAAGCTAAGCTATAGGTTGACTACACTTTAGTTATGATAACCAAAGAAAAACAGAACATCGTACAATACAATTTGATAGATATGTAAGATATGTTTTGGATACAAATAGGATGTAAGATGTAACTATACCTACCTTAGCAATAGTTATTTGTATGCCTAGGCCACGTTATAAATTTTATGTATTTCTCAAATATTGATTTGTTTATTCCTTATAAAAGTTCATGAGTGCTTTATGAAAATTCCAAAACCAATAACATCTCCAAGAGTTAATGTATATTTAATTACAACAAAAGCACTGTACCTAGGTACATGCAAAAAGCGAACTTATTTCCACCATAGATAACCTACTGATTTCCACAAGCAAATCTCTCAGAGAAAATCAACGCGGAATTACAAAAGTACACGTTTTTATTTTTATATGCAAACTCACAGTGATTTGTAATAGTTGACACAGTTTACCGACAAGATTGACATTTTAATGAAAAAAGTAATTAGATTGACATTTGACAGTTTTGATATTTGATATTTGACCCCAAAATTTCACATTGACATACGTTTATGTCTCTTTTTGACATTTGACAATACAAATGTAGCATTTTCATATATCAATATTTTATATGGACACAACAATTTTGACATTTGACGATACAAATATGATTTTACATTTGATACATTGATATGTCACTTTTTGTCATTTAACACTGCAGATATGACATTTTGGCATTTTTACATACTTTTTTTTTGTTTAAAGTCCTCAGCTACTGAGACTATGCGGACTTTAAGACAAGTACAATCCCTACACCAACATTCACGCAAACATCCATGGGCTGTGTCAGGATTCGAACCCGAAGCCACGGTGTGGAAAGCAAACACTCTGTTCACTCACCCACCGGGACCCCCTTTTTACATAGGTACTTATATATCAATATTTGATATTTGACACTACAATTTTGACATTTAACGCTACAAATATGATAAGTTTGACATCTGACATACTTAAATGTCATTTTTTGACAATTGACACTTTGATATTTGACAGCACAATTTTGAGATTTGACAAACTTATAGGTCTTTTTCAACAGACCAAAAAACCGTTCTAGAACCGTTACAAAACATCTCAGTACTTTAAACATAACGAGAATTTGTCCATTGCGCAGTTCCCGAACGGTTCTAGAATGGTTCTTCAGTCTGTTGGAACAAACCCTATATGTTAGTTTGTCACTGAAAATATAACAGTTTTGGTATTTTTGCATACCTACTTATTTATCATTATTTGATATTTTACAATATAATTTTGAGATTTGATGCAACAAATACAATAAATTTGATATTTGACAATTGTTTAACGACTAGCATTTTTATTTATTTATGAATAAAATGAAATTAAAAATATTAAGCTTTTTGTGTTAAATTTTGTCTTTTAAATCGTTTCTAAATCTGAGTCAGCAACCAGTAACGCTTAAATTGTAGACAAATATCAGTTATCTTTTTAGAGGCGTAAAGCTAAAATTGTTATCGATATTTAATGGCAAAAATATAGTAGGTATTTTTGCGTACTATATATGTTTTAAACAATATATAGTAAGTTAGGCTGAAAAATAGTACAATACTATATAATATAGTACGGTTGGCAACCCTACATGGAGTAGGTACTATTTTTCCTAATTGTTGGTAGAATAGCTACTTTCTTTGTTTTAACGCCTGCAATTTAATTTTTCATTATGTGCACAGATAACTGGCAGTCAACACCAGATTTTAGCGGGAAACTGAGTAAGATACTTCTAAAGAGAGGTGTGGTCGTGCTGTCGATTCGTTCTTTTTACGGTTTTTGTGTGAAAAAAATGAGTGATATATTTGAAGTGGAAAAAATAGTTAAGAAACGTATTCGAAAGGTGAGTACCTATGCTGTAATCGTAATCTGATTATTTTACTTGTATAATATTCAGGACACCGCCCTATTTACTGAATCATTAAATATTATTTGAATACGGTCAGTTTTCATCTTTTGAAATGAAAGTGTGTCTATGAACTGAAAATTAAAGTAGACTTTCGATTTGGATTTTTGTGCTACAGATTTTTATTAGATTTTTTTCCAGTACAAACTATGGTTTGTCATATAGGCGAGCGGTTCACCCTCGAAAAGACGCACAAAAAATCTTCCTGACCGATCACTGAAAGCTGCCGGATTGAAACCAATTGAAAATGATGTATTGTGATATTACGAACAAAAAATTCCATTGAAATTTTTTTGCACCGGTGGTCTGTAATTAGTTATTAACAATTAATTAAGAACAATATGTTGAATTGAAAAAATCGATCCGGAGACCTATCTTTTAGGTTAATTGGGGTAAAAGAAACACTTTTTGACTCTTGCCATTTTTTCGAAAAATGCTTCGTTTGCGAGTTATACGCGATTTAAAGTCAAAAAATGACGAAAAAGCGCCATCTTAAGAAATTTTTTTCTCGGCTTCTACGAAAGCTTTTTTAATTTTTCAAAAAGCAAAATATTCATCAAACCTGATACTTTCAGATAATATTTTTTATATTCTTGCGACTTTTTATTTTCATCATTAAATTTACAAAAGGAAAACAGGATATTTGCCGCGTCGCCCGGTGGCTTGTGGGTGTGGCAACATGTGGCATCATGTGGCATCTTCGTGCGTGGAATGGAAATAACTGGTAAACATAAAAATGCCAACATATTTGATATTAAACTATAATTTATTAAACTTTAACAACTATCATACATATAAATCTTCATTTTTATTTTCATCGTCCGTTTCTATGTAGTCATATGATGTATCTACATTCTGACATGTTTGTCTGTATTTTTCGCGACGAACCGCGATGTTTATCGGTCTTCCATGATTTTCTTTTGTTTAAACGTGTTTTAACCTGAACCACGATGAAAATTCGAGGAAGATAATTCGTTCAACGCAATTCGATTGGCAATCATTGTTTTTTGTTTGTGGGTTACGGAAAAAAAAAGGAAATTCGTTTCTTCAACGCGTAACACGTGACCAAAATATGAAAAATAAAATTTTACAAGCTTCGGTAAGAAAAAAGACTTAGAGGTACAAAATCGTTTGGCACTTTGTGGTGAGTTTGACTTATCATCTGTAGGAGCTGGTTATCATAAAAATCCACGCTACAACAACGCAAGAATATAAAAAATATTATCTGGAAGTATTAGGGTGATGAATATTTTGCTTTTTGAAAAATTAAAAAAGCTTTCGTAGAAGCCGAGTAAAAAATTTCTTAAGATGGCGCTTTTTCGTCATTTTTTAACTTTAAATCGCGTATAACTCGAAAACGAAGCATTTTTTGAAAAAACGACAGGAGTCAAAAAGTGTTTCTTTTACCCCAATTTACCTAAAAAATAGGTCTCCGGATCGATTTTTTCAGTTCAACATATTGTTCTTAATTAATTGTTAATAACTAATTACAGACCACCTGTGCAAAAAAATTTCATTGGGATTTTTTGTTCGTAATATCACAATACATCATTTCCAATTGGTTTCAATCCGGCAGCTTTCAGTGATCGGTCAGGAAGATTTTTTGTGCGTCTTTTCGAGGGTGCACCGCTCGCCTAATATACTTAATTAGTAGGTATATGACATTCTTTATAAAATTGTCACTTTTTTAGGGAATAACCCAGTGTTATATAAAATGGAAAGGTTTTAGCTCAAAATATAATACATGGGAGCCAGAGGAGAATATTTTCGATGGGGATTCCAGTGATTATCTCAATGAAAATATTGAATCTGGCGAATTTGGATGTGGAAGACGCAGCTATCAACAGATCGAAAATTGTAAGTACTTGGCTATTTATGTATACATATTATTTAGTAATACTTGGATAAAGATAAAAATATATATAGGTTTAGGTTACCTCTCACAGTAACCGAAGCTTAACGAATTTCTCTGAAGTGAAGGAATTCAACAAGCGTTTTTTAATGTTAACTGAATGATTTTTTTGGATGGTTCAATCAATTATTGTGAAAATATTTGCCCAAACATTTCAAATTTTCTTTATTTTTTTTGTATATGTGAGCAAAGCACTAAATTATTTACATCTAATAAGATATTTCAAAAAAACTGATAAATAAGTAGGTAGTCATAAAATTTTATTTAGAGTGTGTCCAATTAAGTCGGCATCGTAAGGGAAATTTTTTAATTCTTAGTTTTATGGAAAAATAGTTCTGCATGGTCTAAAACTTGAAACACAACCATAAGATATCAATTTTTTAAGCCTTATACGAGGTTTGTCAAAAATATGAATTTTACTCATTAGTAAAGTACCTTTAGTAGAAAGTTTTTATACTTTGTCTCTTTGTCATTCCGTGGAATTTTTTAATCGAATTTAAACCTATTTCCCGACTACCTAGAGATCTAGGATAGCTAAGAACTGGATGACAATGCATGTTTCAAGTGTGTTTAGGCATATACATAGATTTCGAAATTTATATTAAATATGATATAAGTTGTGTATAGATATTATCGTTTTGAAAGTTTTTAAATAAGTCGTTCGTAGCCTATTTGAATAAGCGTCGGATATGAGCCCAGGTGACATTTCTGTTATGTTATCATAATGGGATCGATTACGCGAGAGAGAAGTTTTTTTTTGTTCTACATGTGAAAACAGTAAATTTTATTTTAACTGTTAATAAATTAAAATAATTTAGAAAGTTTTTTAGACAGTACTGTGGACTATGCCGTAATCTATCTCGGTAAAGTGATATTTGCCAAGAAAACAGGTTGCACTTAGTAATAATTTAATAATAGTAATATGAATTATAAATCACCATAAAAAAGTTCTTTTTATAAATTGTGATTATTTTTGAAAATAGCGAAAATTGTTATTAAGAAAAGTTGATCATAATTTAAAACTAATGTCAGGTATCCAATATATTATCCATCATGAAAAACGATTGTAACGGCAGAAAATAAAACGATCCGTACGATCTACTCAAAGGTGCATTTTATTCTCCTCATAGAATAATATATAAGTATTCTCCTTCTCGAAGTATCCATTCTTACAAAATGTTTTAAGATTCAAGCACAGCCGTACTTAGTACGGCTGTGATTCAAGCTTCCGTTTCTTTTACTATGCAAACATAAACAAGTGATAAATCTATAAATAGCAGGTGCCTGAATCGACCCTTGTGGTAGGGCTTACAAAGGAACCGCACACTCCCTTCTAAAGACATATTTATACAGGGTATGGTGTTTGCAATATAAGCTATAAGAATTATTATGTATTACAAGTGACTAATAAATAACAAAACATCGGATTTGATGGCATATCGTTAATAGTTTTAGGTGTAAATAGATCACATAGTGCCGACTTAATTGGACACACTAGAATACCTATTAAATTTCTCACCATTAATTGTTTAAATGTTAAATAAATAAATAAATAAATAAATAAATAAATAAATAAATAAATAAAAACATTTCTAATTGCTTATGTATATTACTTTTATGTCACTGCACTATTGTATAAAAAATGATAAGTACTTAATTAAAAGGTTTCTGATTTTGAATAATATCACAAGCAAAAAATTATCAAAATCTGTTTTATTCTTAAGGACTTTCAGCTCAAATGCTTCGTTGACGCTACTAATTGTCTTTTGAGGGCATTCGAAGAACATCGTGTCTTTAAAATGTTTTTTAGTTATATATTTCCTTGTAGATTCCTGCAGCAGTAACAACTTGGACAAAGAGCCAGATGTTGATAAGATCATTTCAAACGATGGAATTTATTCTAATGACCCAACTGAAGATTATGATCATTCTGATAATATTAGGCGTAGAAATGAATTGAGAGAACTGGGAAAACAATATGAAAATGATGATACACATCAAGGTAATTATTCATAGGATGATAGTGTTAGCAAAGGTTGAGTGGAAGACAGCACTTCCTTGTTTCTCTTTGAGATCGCTGAAGAGCTAACCTGCCGTGTTTGGTACTTAAGTACCTTTCTGTTTATGATTTTTCTGTTTTTATTGCCTCCTATTTAGCAGTGAAAAAATTATCAAAATCGGTTTTATTCTTAGGGACTTCCAGCTCAAATGCTTTGTTGACGCTACTAATTGTCTTTTGGGGGCATTCGAAGAAAATCGTGTCTTTGAAATATGTTTAAGTTATATTTTTCCTTGTAGATTCCTGCAGCAGTAACAACTTGGACAAAGAGCCAGATGTTGATAAGATCATTTCAAACGATGGAATTTATTCTAATGACCCAACTGAAGATTATGATTATTCTGATAATATTAGGCGTAGAAATGAATTGAGAGAACTGGGAAAACAATATGAAAATGATGATACACATCAAGGTAATTATTCATAGGATGATAGTGTTAGCAAAGGTTGAGTGGAAGACAGCACTTCCTTGTTTCTCTTTAAGATCGCTGAAGAGCTAACCTGCCGTGTTTGGTACTTAAGTACCTTTCTGTTTATGATTTTTCTGTTTTTATTGCCTCCTATCTAGCAGTGAAAGATATGCAACAAATACGTCATGACTTATATCGTTGTGACTTTTTCTATTTACTATCCTTATTACTGTAATGGAAATGGAGCGAGAAAATAATAAATCAAAAAGAAATGAAGAACTTGCAATGTTATCAAGTTACACATGCTCCTGCTTAACACTCACAAATATATGCACATGTCCTTACCAAACAAGTCTACACTCTGTCAAATTGTTTGGTCATCTTTATATTATTATAAATTGAATTGAGAACAGCCCATCACTGTATGAAATGTGAAAAAGTTTATCTATTATATTATGTACTTATTTATGAGTTATAAGTATTTGTTTTTGGATCATTATTGATCATAATAACAAAAAACAGTAAAAGTGTTTTTTTTTAGATCCTTTTTCCAGCGATGACTCTATCAGAGATCCTGATTATAATCCAGATACTAGTATTTCCAATATTTTAATTCCACATAAACCAGAAACAGATGTAGAAACATGTGATGAAGATGATAGAAGTAAAGAACAGATTGAAGGACATGCAAATGATGCACTACAGGAAGGTAAAAATATTCATTTGACTTTTACATTGATATCACACTTTTGCAAAAGCATTAATATGAAAAAAGTAACTTTTGCAGGTAAAACTTTGTTATAAGTTTTGATAATTTAAGAACACTTTCAAAGTATGTTCATTCCCTTTACATTTTGTAGTAAGTTAATACAAATTGAGCCATATTGCCTTTATAAAACTATCATATTCAGTAGTTCTCATGTTAACCTGTTTTAAGGATCCTCCACACCAACGTGGTACTGCGGGAACGACGCGGGATAAAAACAGGTGGCGGGATATGAAAGAATTCACACTGAGGCGTAGTGCGGCACATACAAACGCGAGATTGCAGCGTTCTATATTCGTAAAGACGTATGCAGTTTTTTTCCGCGTTCGCGTTTTTCCCACTCTATATTATATACCAAGTGCAATGTCGTTAACTGAAAGGTTAATCGAACTTGTGAAAACATATCCAATTTTATATGATTTGGGAAATCCCGAAACAAAAATATTAGGAATGAGATAAAATATGGAACACAATTGGCAGCGAATTGAATGAAAGTGATAAGTATAGTATTATACGTTACAAGGTCGCTAGGTGACTTATTACAGTACGAGTTAGTTTACAACTCGTACTGTAATAAGTCATATAAAATAAAAACGAGTACTGTAATAACACCTAACGAACTTGTATCGTATCATATTTTATTTCATCCTGTTTTTAAAAAATAATAAATTCCTAAAAATTTTTAAAATAGTTCATAACTTGACTAGTTACGTCAAATTACCTTAACTGTCAGTTACTGTCAAATATTTTAAAATTTTTGTTTTAATTGTTAATTCGTGTTTTAAATTAAAATAAAAGTACGTAATTAATTATTTTATAGTCATTATAGTATTTTTAAATATCAAAAATTAAAATTAGTTGTCTTCCCTTAAGCAATCAGAGCAGAGTTGCTAGGCAACACATTACAGTACATGATACCGTAATGTTTTACTTACCGGCGCCAAATTGATTACAGGGAAGTTTATTTACTGGACAGGATAAAATAAAAGTAATTTTACTGAAGTTTGGTTACGCTTGCCATTCATCTTTTGCTAAAGCAATTAAAAAAAGGGCTTCTTCATCGGATGAAAAATCCATTTTAATATCAATCGTTTTTTTTGGCCCAGAAAGCACACATAAATACACTGCGTCCTTCCCGTACCCTCTCCCGCAGTACCGCCTTGGTGTGGGGGATCCTTTATATTCATTATGAATAAAAACGTGATTAAAACGTGATTCCACCAAATTTTTGAATAAACATTTTCCAACAACTGCTATGAGAATTTAGACGCTATTTGACTTACTATTGCAGTTTATTACTGTAGATCAATCTCCAACACAAGAAGTTGCTTTTATCAGATTTGAAAATAACTAAATAACTATTGAAAGTAAATTTTGTATCGACAATTGTAATTACATATGATTTTTTTAAAAATTTTATTAAATTAATATATCCTTCTTGTAACATTGTTAACTACAGTACTGATTGTAACAATTCGAATTATTCCAAGTTTTATAATTTTAGAAACAATATCACCATTTTTCAGTAATTCCGAAAGCAAGTTTGAATGAAACCATTATTCCTTCAACCTCCGGCGTGCTTAAAATGCAAGATGATGTATTGCTGAATAAAGTTCTGTCATATTGTTCTCCTAAAAACGGCGAAAAGCTTGACATTAATAGAATACCAACCTCAAAAAGTAAAACTAAGAAGTACTTTTGTATATTCTGCAAGAGCCTATTTTCAAAGCTTCCAGTTCATTTGGAAAAGGCACATGGAGGAATCGAAGAAGTTAAAAAATTTTCTTCATTGCCCAAAGGTACTTGGATTTATTTATTTATTTATTTATTTATTTATTTATTTTATTTTTTTGTTAACATTTCTAAAGAATTTCGATATTGAAAATATTCTTCAATTACAAATAGCTTGAAAAAAAAATTAACTAGATAGATGGTTTGAAATCTGGAATAATTTTAATCAGACTTCAGATATGACTCACAATTTTATAGGTAATAATTGAATCGTATTTTTCAATTACTATTGTCGATTAGGCCTTAAATTGTACCTATACATACTAATATCTACCGAAATATACTAAATATAATGTGGAATATTGACAATAATAGTGTGCACAGTGAAGTTATCCTGTGTATAAAACTAAATGGCTGGTTGATATGGGGATAATGATGTTGATGCCAGTGTGTATTAAGTTGATCAGCTCACAGTCAGCTAAAATCATAAGAGCGAAAGTAGAATCTTTCTGCTTCTCATTAACAAAATTATTCATAAGGTTTCATACTTCTGTTTTGTGTTTTCTGAATATCAACTTTTTTTCAGGCTTATTTAACGTTAACCTGTTAGATTTGGATAATCTTATCAAAATTTGTTGTAGGTTGCAATGAGAGGAAAGCTATTATTGATGTCATAAGGAAAAGAGGATGCTTTGAATTCAATACAAATAAAGAATATAATGAGGGATTTTTAATTGTAAGCAGGAGACCGAAGGATAGCTCTAGTAAGTCTGAAATAGATTATAGAGTATGTCCTTCTTGCAAAGGTCACTATTCTAAATATACTATAAGAAAGCACTACAGAAAATGCATTCCAAACAAAAAAAAAAGCGATCGATCAGTTTCAATACTTGGAAAATTGGTTCTCGGCCAAGTGCATGTGAATGCATGTCCAATATTAAAAAACGCGATTTTTCCAGTCATGCGAGAAGATGAGATATTAGGACTCATAAGATATGATGAACTGATTATTTCATATGGAAATGCTTTATGCACGAAATATAGACTAGAACACATGCGTCCTATGATCCGTACAAGACTTCGCCTAATTGGAAGGTTCCTGTTAGAGGCCAGAAAAATAAGTGATGTTTCCGACTTCGCTTCCGTTTTTACACCAGACCGATTCGATGTTGTCATAGAAGCAATAAATGCTCTTGCTGGTTTAGATAAAGTTAAACAAGAGTATAAGTCTCCTTCGACAGCTTTTGAAATGGGCTCCCAACTGAAAAAATGTGGGAAGCACTTGGTGACAATGTGCATAAAATCAAGAGATAAAAATAGAAAAACAGATGTTGAAGATTTCCTAAAGATATTGGAGGAGGAACTTACAGTGTACATTAACAAAACTGTAATGGAAAATCAACTGCAACATAAACGCCAAAAAAAAAATTCTACCGACTAGTCAAAATATAGCTGTATTTAATAATTATTTGAACAAACAAAGACAAACATTTTATGAAAAACTCATAATTGCGTTTGATTTTAATCATTGGAAAGAATTAGCGTCTCTTACATTAATTTCCATCCAAACTTTCAATAGACGTAGGGCTGGGGAGGTTGAGAGGATGTTGATTGAAGATTTTAAGAGTTGCCAGACTCTAACTGCAAATAATGACCCTGAATAGCTGAACAATCTACCTGAGGAATACAAATTGAAAGGTCAAAAATATGTGCGTGTGGAAATAAGAGGAAAAAATCCAAGGGAGTTCCGGTTTTATTATCTTTAGAAGTCTTTAAATGTTGTGAGCTAATTCTTGGTAATCGAGAAGCAGCTGGAATACCAGAAAGCAATCCTTACTTATTTGGTATTCCTGGAAAATCGTTTTCCAATGCGCATTTGAGTGCTTGTGTACTAATGAGAAAGTACTCTGAAGAGTCAGGTATATCGCATCCACAACATCTTCGAGGTACTCAATTGCGGAAACATATTGCAACCCAAAGTGCTATGATGGATTTAGAAGAACATGAAGTAAGTGATCTTGCCAATTTTATGGGGCACGCAGATAAAATCCATCGCGAGCACTATCGAATTCCGATTGTTTCCAGGGAAATTGGACGAATATCACAATTTCTCGAGAGGGGTGTAAGTAATCCTGTTCAAGATACGTCAAAGAAGATTGATTCAACACTAGGTAATTATAAATTGATATACTTATTAGCATTGCCAATTCAATGTACGAGTTTCATCACTATTAAAATGAAGACGAAAATAATATTTTTTTTTTGTTTAAAATCTGCGCCAAATGAAACAAGTCATTTGAATTTTTAATCTTTGCTATACTAGGTATTCGAAGTGACTTGTAGCTGTACAGAAGATTATAAACTAAAGCTTTTCAACACAAAAACCACTCCACTCTTATTCGTTGTTCTAATACATTTTGATCTTGAGGAGAAAACAAGTGCCCAGCTGGCGCTACTATTATATTCTAAAATAGAAAATTTTTCCTAACTTCCTTATAAGTAAAACAAAATGATTAAGTACTGTCACTATAATAAATAATTTACTATCAATGTATCTATAATGCAAAAATTATACATTTTTTAGCTTTTCCAGATTATATTTCAACTGTTGTGAGTCAGTCTCGGAATGTAGTTAGATGTGACAGGAGTTTTTCTGAACAAACTGATGAAAGAATTGGTTAGTAAACACAACAGATTTCATTTTATTTATACAGTTATTAATTTTTTTGTAGATGAGCCTGAAAGTGATGAGGAATCAAATGTTTTGCCAAAAGATTCATGGTCTGAAAAGGATAAGAAATATACCAGTTATGGGAAAGAGAGATGTGGTAAGTAGTTTTTGAAAATGTTACGGTTCACTAGTCACACCATTATTTAAGAAATAAATCATCTTCAGGTCCTATACATGACATACCTAATTAACAATGTCACAGGTGCTGGACAAAATGAGCTACTCAACAAGCTATTAAGGCTAGAATAAAATATATAATTCATTATTGATATATCATTTCAGCATCCCCACATGGAAAAATTTCCAGACGATCCTGGACTACACCTGAAAGAACCGTGGTTCAAGACTTATTCAAAGAACATATGGAATATATAGAAATACCAACTCTAGTAGAGTGCAAAATGGCAATTAAATCCAATTCTGGTTTGGAAAATAGAACTCCAACACAGTTGAGAGCTTGGGTGGCTAATCAAATGAAAAAGAAATTAACTACAACAAACCAAAAAAGAAGTATGAATTATTATCATTTTAGAGCTATTGTTTTAGGGTTATAAATAGTAATTATGCGCCAAGGTAGCAAAGTGAGTTATTATTGTCGAGGTCTTTAATGGATCCGAGACATTAATACACTTTTGTACCGTGGCTCAAATAGCATTTTTTTCATTACTGGCATTCTATTTTTGTAAATATTAGTTTTTAAAACTAATAAAAATTTTAGACGGGTCAGCAGTCACTCCGTTTCACATGACATGACAGTTGTGCAACCAAATACACATCCAATAATTTTTGTTTTGATTTGATAATAAGTATTTGTGTTGTAAAAATCGCTATGAAAATGCATGGATAAGTCAATTGATTTTTATTTTTGAATAGGTAGATGGATTGAGATTTAGTTCTAGTCAAGTAGGCTCTGTATTTTTCTACCTTGGTTAATAATAAACAACTTTTCTACCTTAACAAAGGTCAATAAAGTTAGGTTTAGAGGCTAGTATTGAAAAAAAAATGTTCCGCCTACCTCTATCCAGCCTGTTGTGATTCAGTATAAAATTATTTTTTCTTTTCCATGTCTTTGATAAAGATCTATTTCAGTTTACTGGACCACCGAGGAAAAAACTATAATGAAGAAAGTATTTCATAAACATTTACAGGATGGTATTTTACCAGGAATGAAATTGTGTACAGAAGCACAGCAACAATACGATGAGCTAAAAAATAGAACCCCAGTGGTGATAAAAGCATGGGTTAACAACACTTTGAGAAAAAAAAACAGGAGCCCTGTTTAATATATTGTTTGATTTGATTTGTCATTAAATGTTTTTATTTCCATCTATGTATTTGATTGAAACCAGAACCATAGATTTTTTACCATTGTCATCGCTACAATTTTTATTCTTATTATTTTTTTGCCCATGATGCATTCCATAAGCTTATTCTTAATAAGGTCATTAGAACATTATGTATAGTTTAGTGAGCTGTATTTGGCAACGTGGCCGCCTTACTAAATTGTTAATTGTTATTCGCAATCTGCGAAGCGATATAGCATCGGGTAATACCGAATTCCTAATTATGGTCATATCATTACGGTCAAGCCCCAGCTGAGCTACCGGTCTCAGATTCTCTCCGTTAATATCCTATGTCCGAATTCCTAACTGCATACAAATATTTAATTTTGAATTTAATAAATCTAAAAAAGTCTTTAAATTTTTAAAAACGCATTTAGTTAGCTATCATCAATTTATTTTGATTATTATTTGATACTAATTTATGGAAATATCAGTCTATGGATTAAAGAAAATAAATTAAGGTTTACAATAATTAAAGTTACAACTTTATTTTCAAATTAGGAAAAAATAATTGCTAAGGAAAAGGAAACAACTATATGAAAACCATAAATAAGTATATTTAGAAACAAATAAAAAAACATTTTTCATATAAAAATAAGGGCGCAATGAATTTCATCTGAATTATTTTATGGCACCATGAAACTCGTCCGTTTAGGTGCAAGGGGTAAAAATACATAATAAATTTCATCCGATACCACAATGAATTTCATCCGATTTCATATTTACAGTAATTTACACATTTAGCACTGGAATTTATATTGGAGTATACTCAAAAATATGTTCAAATATCTTTTAGTCTTACTTTCTAATTTAAACTTTGTAATTTTATATATGTGTCTGTCTGAAAATCGTTAAGTTTTTGCATAAAAATGAATAACGATGGATAAGTTTTATAAAAATTTGCGTTAAATCGAGAATGGAATGACTAACAAGCGTCTGTCCATACTTGCACTGAATTGAGCCCATAGAGGTGGAAGAAAAGTAGAATCGATTTCAATGTGGTTTTCAACAATGTAATCGGAAAATTTGATAAGTAGACAATCATTGGGAATAATTGCCATAAAATGAAAAACATAATAATCCTCTAATTGGGTAAGCTAAATATATAATTTAGCCATTTTCCGGTTTCACTTGTAGCATTTTTATATTCCACTACTAGACCTAGTTCTGGTATTTTTCGGAACCAACACTAAAATCGGCATCCAATTAACTTGATATTTGGCCAAACAAATTTTGTGTTTTCCCTATATTTGCCATAATACGATTAAGTCGATTATAGCCTTAAAACGTAAAATTCCTAGTATCACTAAGCAATTCAAGAAATATTTCGTAGGTACCTGGGGCATCTCTTTCGTTAAGATTTACTTACTGTGCACTCACGTGTGCAGTTCATGCACGCCATAATAAAGTATCTATTTGATAAATACACTGGTATATCTGCAATGTTTCCTCCTGCGATTTGGGCAGCAAGATCTGCATCCATTCAAAAGACTACAAACAATTGCGAGTCATTTCATTCGCATTTTAAAATGCGATAGTTTAAAAAAAGTTCGAGTGGACACCTAAATAAAAATTCTGTCAACATGTCCAACTGTTAGTTCAGACACTTTAAAAATTTGTCTATAGGTATATGTATACAAAATCAAATATACTTCAGGTAAAAAATTAAGGTTGGAATGTGTCCAAAGTTTAGAGAATAGGTATAAAATTTAGAATAAAAATAGGATGTAGAATCTAAGATTTAAAATTTTTTTTTCCAAAAAAGTACTTTTATTAATTTCATTTAATTTTTAACAAAAGTTTCTGTTTATAGTCTAGAAATTAAATATTCAACATTTTTATCAAATGTCTATCTACCTATTTACCATTAAATTTCGGATGAAATTCATTGCAATGTAATAACTACTTATAGGCGGACGAAAATCATGGTCATAAACGAGAAGATTATTTTCCTTATCTCTGAGGATTAACATAAACGGACGAAAATCATTGCGTTCGGATGAAATTCAATACGCCGAAAAATAAATTACATCAAATTGTTATAACTTAAAACAAATCATAAAACTTTACACACATTTCAAACAAAAAACTTTTAACAACCAAATAAATTAAAATGTTACTTCTAAGCAGTAATTTTATGTACTGATGTCAGTATTTAATATAAATTAAACTTTAATGTACATTAGTTTATACATTCTTAGATTTTTTCATTTTCTTTTTAGCCTGTTTTATTTGGTTGAAATGCTGCTATAATTATGACATATCTAAAAAAAATTACAGTCAAAACAACGAAATAAAATAATGTTCTATTTTGTATTGTGTCAAAATGACTGGAGCAATTAAACCATTGAAAATCTACTTTATGCACGACCGGGCGGTAAAGTACAGATTATTACATACATTTAGCGGGCGTAAAGTGCCACTTTAGCGCCCGTGGACTACTTTACCGCCCGCCGGGCGATAAATGTAAATGGCGGGCGGTAAAGTAATTTTTTTGTCTTAAATATTGAAATACTTGCAATCATCTAAACTGACAATGAGTCTAAATAAAAATGGCCACCACCTATTTTGACTTTGTTGTAGGGGTAACGACAACATAGGTATATAGATTATTGTTTTAAAATATTATCTCTAGCCTCTGTGCACATTACTTTCAATCAAATTATTTATTTTAAATAACAAATGAATACAAATTATTAGGTGAATGGTTATACAGGGTAAGTTTTTAATAATATCGAGGTTCGAGGTATAAATTTCATGCAAGTTGAAATGGCATTTATATTAAATTGTTCACAAAAAATAAAAATAAATAATATCCTTTATAAGTTTTATTAATAAAACAATCGTTGACATTGACAGCTGACAGATAATATTTTACATGTGACAGTAGAGATTTGACATTTCAAATTTGGCATTTGACAGTTGGAACTTGACAGTTGACGTTTGATATTTGACCATTGACAGTTGACATTTAATAGTTGTCATTTGACAGTTGACATTTGACAGTTGATATTTCACAGTTGACATTTGACAATTGACAGTAGAATTTTGTCAATTGACAGTTGACTTTTTTCAATGGACAGTGCAATTTTTTTTATAAATGATTATTAAATCGGTCGTGCATAAAAGTTTGTATGTATTTCGGGCGTAAACAGCGTTTATGGACCTTACGTGTTAATAGCCCTCGCCTGCGGCTCGGGCTCTTATTTACACGTTGCGGTCCATAAACGCCTGTTTTACGCCCTTGATACATAAATAACTATTATGACTAGTAGTTGAACAAATTTGTCGATCAGTTTTTTTATGTATCCATATATAGGTAAAATGAAATAAATAATATCCCAATTATGGTCAAGGTACATTATCAGAGTTTTATTTACATACGCCCGTCCTCTTTTATTATCACTTTAAAAGATGTGAAAGTATGCGTAGGTTTCAGGTCTTTATTTCGTAATGAAGCTTTGCACATGTCACAGTCAGTTTTAAGTTTTTAATAATGAAACCTGTTACATAAATAATAGCCTGCTTGTCAAAATAAGTATCGAATTGATCTAAAGATGGGTTTGGAATTTCTGTATTAAGTACTTCATTATTGGTTATACAAACTGCATCAAAAGAATATATAGAAGAATGTAAATTGTGCAAAATATTACCATCATCGTCTTCACAGTTTTTTGTTGTTATTGGTTTTGAAATTAAATTATTTAAAACTGATGTTTATATTGTCTATTTAAATTAATAACAAGATGGATTAGTGTTACCAGTTCCAAATTGACAAATACTGGCAAATGTATTCTCAAGAGCATCTTGATTTAATCTGTGCTTTACATATTTAAACCTTGTTTTTCTGCAGATAGCAAACAATTAACTCATAGCCGTTATATCTATATTTGCCTACCTGGTGGAGACATTATGATACGGTTGCATTTTTAAAGAAAGTGATAAATTATCAGTTTATAATACTTACATAATTATACTTTAATTCTATACTTTTTATCACATTGGTATTCGTAACATTTTATTCTAAACTAGTGGTTTTTACATAGATGTCTAGAAATCATGATCTAAATTTAAAAGTTCAAGACATGTTATCAGTTAACCAGTTTCCTACCTGTACAAATTATTTTGATTTGTAAGCTGATGTAATGAAATTAGTA
Source organism: Altica lythri (assembly GCA_964028335.1). Classification (NCBI taxonomy): domain Eukaryota; kingdom Metazoa; phylum Arthropoda; class Insecta; order Coleoptera; family Chrysomelidae; genus Altica; species Altica lythri. The sequence goes on from OZ034801.1 coordinate 83,184,068, forward strand.
TCTTATGTTGAAGCAGAGTTCTTAAAAAATGTTACCTAAAATAAAATACCTATATTAATATTAACCCTTTAAATTTGTAGATCAACTTACGTTTTAAGAGTTTTAATACCTATTTCTTCTAGTTGTCAACTCAACTTATATATTGGCATTGTTGTTTGTTTGACCGTCGCCGCCATATTGAATTTATTTTTTGACACATCGTTGGATTGCCTAATTTACATAATATAATTGTATATTATTCATCGAGCGTATAATGGTAGCTATTATTCACGAAGATGAAGTTTAAATCATCTGAGTGTTTCTTTACACATGTGTCCCCAACATCCTTTGCTCCCAAGTACCCAACACTTTTGCTAGCCAAGTGCAATACCCCACTTGGTTATGCCGCACTGATGACGGCTAATGAGCCAGAAACATGCATGTCTGCGGTTACCATTCCTACTCGTGGCCTTATTGATCCATTTTGCGTACATGCCCAATAATTTTCCCCTTTTGTTTATATTAATACGCGTTTTCTTGGCACTTTGCTTATTATATATATATATATATATATATATAGTTTTAAAAATTATTGGGTTTGCAGCAAATTATGAAAAGTGTACTCTTTTAAATCTTTATTACTCCGAGCTTTCGACTATGATTATAGTCATCGTCAGGGATCTACAATTATAACAATTATTAAGTAAGTATAAAAATATACATAATAATAATAGTGAATCCAAATTCTGATTTTTTATACTATTATATTTTAATATAAGATACTATAATATCAATTAGGCAATCCAAACCACGTGATATTTTAGTTGTTTGACCGTCGCCGCCATATTGAATTTATTTTGACACATCGTTGCCATCGTTGGATTGGCGCGACGATCAAACATTGGATTCAGTAACTATTCATCTTCAGAAAGCTATAAAACGATTTGCTTTTTATTTTGTTGTGTTTAAAGGTGTTTTTTAGTGTTTAAGAAGGACAATTTTCCAATTTTAACACACTCTACAGTAACTTTGTTGTTTGTTTGACCGTCGCCGCCATATTGAATTTATTTTTTGACACATCGTTGGATTGCCTAATTTACATAATATAATTGTATATTATTCATCGAGCGTATAATGGTAGCTATTATTCACGAAGATGAAGTTTAAATCATCTGAGTGTTTCTTTACACATGTGTCCCCAACATCCTTTGCTCCCAAGTACCCAACACTTTTGCTAGCCAAGTGCAATACCCCACTTGGTTATGCCGCACTGATGACGGCTAATGAGCCAGAAACATGCATGTCTGCGGTTACCATTCCTACTCGTGGCCTTATTGATCCATTTTGCGTACATGCCCAATAATTTTCCCCTTTTGTTTATATTAATACGCGTTTTCTTGGCACTTTGCTTATTATATATATATATATATATATATAGTTTTAAAAATTATTGGGTTTGCAGCAAATTATGAAAAGTGTACTCTTTTAAATCTTTATTACTCCGAGCTTTCGACTATGATTATAGTCATCGTCAGGGATCTACAATTATAACAATTATTAAGTAAGTATAAAAATATACATAATAATAATAGTGAATAACTTACAACTTAATGAGATTGGTTCATATAAGGTCTTAATATAATATATGTATAATTTATAATATTATTAATGATTAGCAAAGTTATGTAATCCTTGAAAATTTTTTATTACTGTGACAAGCTAATAAGATAATGTCAATAAAAATATATCAATATAAAATCAATGATGTGATCAAAAACCATTAGCGTTCAGAATTTATAATATTACATTAATAAATTAATTAATAAGTCAATTAGTAAGAAGTTTCAAATATAAAAAATATAATTAAAGATTAAAAAGATTAATAATATATACATACATACATATATACATATATATATATACATACATATACATACATATACATATATATATACACACATATACATACATACATATATACACATATATATATACATATATATACATACATACACATATATACACACCCATATACATACACACACATATATGCGTACATATATACATGTGCATGCACATACATATACACGCACAACTACACATATATACAAATATATTATTAAATGGCGTGACCTTTATCTAAAAATAGGAGATAGGAAAACATTTCATTAAGGTGGCCTATATCTGATCTACGATTCATTGAATGTGGTTGCCTATTAATAAAAACCATCTCCATGAAAAGCCTTCTAGAATTGTTATTTTCTTTACATAATATATTCACATTATTATAATCAATACGATGGTCTTTTAATAAGACATGTTCACCTAGGGCACTGCGTTCTGGATGTAGTCTGCAATCAGATTTATGTGAAGTAAGACGATCTTTGAGGCGACGCGATGTTTGACCAATATAGGTTAAATTACAGTCCTTGCAAGGTAGGTTATAGACAACATTTGTCATAGATAACATAGGAGTTTTGTCTTTTACTTTTGTAAAGATTTTATTTATGGTGAGTACTGTTTTATATGCGACTTTAGTATGTTCAACAGGTAGTAAAACACGGGCCAATTTAGGTGTGAGGTCTCTTATATATGGTAAAGAAATATAGAAAGTTTCATTATTTGAGGGTATGTGGGTATTATTATTAATATTATGTGTATTGATTAAGGGAGTAGACATTGTATTAAATAGAATTTTCTTTAACAAAGATACAGGGTAACCATTATCTATGAAGAGTTGTAATAATATTTTAAGGTTTTTGTTATGAAAAGAACTATCACTAAGTTTTAGAACGCGATTTTTCATTTCTTTAATTAAATTAATTTTCATAGAATATTTATGGTACGAATTATAATGTAGGTACCTTCCAGAACTTAATGGTTTTCTATACCAATCAACTAATAAGATGTTATTATTTCTAATTATGCGAGTATCAAGAAAAGGAACAGAATTATTTGAATCTTCTTTTTCTAAGGTGAACTGAATATAGTCATTAAAATTGTTAAAATAATATAAAATATTTTCTAATTCATTGAAAGGGAGGCTTATTAGTATGTCGTCGACATATTTTTTAACAAAAAGTAACTTAAAAGGTAGCACTTGGATCACAAAATCTAGGATATAGTTCATCACATAATCTGCGAGGATGGGTGAAATCTTATTACCCATAGGGGTACCAAAAGTTTGTTTATAAAACTTATTATTTAATACAAAGTAATTGTTATCAAATATAAAGATTAATAATTCAAAGAAAGTATTTTTGGAAATTTGACAATGTTCTGCAATTAAGTGCCATGTTCTATCTATAGCTTTTAAACAAATATCTAAGTAAACATTACTGAATAAGGAAATAACGTCTAAGCTAGCAATTACAAAACCGGTAGGCAATTGAAATTTATTAAATAATGTATTAACTTGAAATGAATCAGTTATGTGATAATCATTATCTAATTCATAAGAATTAGTTAATATTTCAGTAATAAAATTGGCAATAGGTTCTGTGGGAGTACCTAAAGATGCTAGAATAGGTCTCATAGTTAAAGGATTTTTATGTATTTTTGGTAATGCATAGTATTTACCAGAAACGCTATTATAACAGGATAGTTTCTTTTTTTCTGATTCAGAAATCTCATGTTTATTAAATATGGCTTTTATTAGTTTGTTACTTTTTTGTTCAACTGTAGCTGTTGGATCTTTATTTAATAATATATAAGAATTATCATTGTCAACCATATTAATAATCATCTCATTGTATTGTGATTTATCCATAATGACTGTTACGCCACCTTTATCTGATCTAGTTACTAATAAATTAGGATTATTTTTTAGAAAAAGTTTAGATTTAAAATAAAGTTCTCTGAATACTGTGTTGTTAAATTTAGATTTATGAACAGAATTAGTAATTATATTGATAGATTTAGCAGTGATGATCTTTTTTATGTTGGGGTCAGTAATTTTTGAAAGAAAACAGTCTACATCTGCTAGAATACTTCTCACAGGGATATCTTTACCAATAATAGGTTCTATACTAAATTTTGGACCTAATGATAAAAATTTTAAAATGTCTTCAGGAATATTTGTGTTAGATATATTATGTATCCATCTAGAATTTGTAATAAGTTGACAATTAATAATATCTTGTTTAAGTTTTTCAATTTTCATTATGTTTTTTCGTTTTACTTCATGAAATGTTTTATTATAAGGTCTCTGTTGATAACTTTTAAAATTATTAAATAGGTCTAAGTTTGTATTAGCTATTATTTCAGATTTTAGTGAATTACGTAGTGATTCAAAATATAAAATTGATTTTTGATTACTACTTATTTCTAAATTTAGAATCTTACTAATTAACTTACTATGATTTTCATAAATATGATTTTGATGATGTAATAAATTGTTTATAGGTTTGATAGCATTATTGATGTGGGCAGGAGACAGTCCCAATTTTCGGCATTTTAACAAAAAACATCTAACATTATATAACTTAGCTAATTTCATATTTGTCCGTGACCAAGATTTCATATTATTCACTACTAGATTTCCATATGTAGATTTAATTTGTTGGTAAAAACCCATACTTCAAAATAGAAAAAGGAAGTCTTTGCTGAATAAAAATATAGTTTTAAAAATTATTGGGTTTGCAGCAAATTATGAAAAGTGTACTCTTTTAAATCTTTATTACTCCGAGCTTTCGACTATGATTATAGTCATCGTCAGGGATCTACAATTATAACAATTATTAAGTAAGTATAAAAATATACATAATAATAATAGTGAATAACTTACAACTTAATGAGATTGGTTCATATAAGGTCTTAATATAATATATGTATAATTTATAATATTATTAATGATTAGCTAAGTTATGTAATCCTTGAAAATTTTTTATTACTGTGACAAGCTAATAAGATAATGTCAATAAAAATATATCAATATAAAATCAATGATGTGATCAAAAACCATTAGCGTTCAGAATTTATAATATTACATTAATAAATTAATTAATAAGTCAATTAGTAAGAAGTTTCAAATATAAAAAATATAATTAAAGATTAAAAAGATTAATAATATATACATACATACATATATACATATATATATACATACATATACATACATATACATATATATATATACACACATATACATACATACATATATACACATATATATACATACATACATATATATACATACATACACATATATACACACCCATATACATACACACACATATATGCGTACATATATACATGTGCATGCACATACATATACACGCACAACTACACATATATACAAATATATTATTAAATGGCGTGACCTTTATCTAAAAATAGGAGATAGGAAAACATTTCATTAAGGTGGCCTATATCTATCAATATAATTACTAATTCTGTTCATAAATCTAAATTTAACAACACAGTATTCAGAGAACTTTATTTTAAATCTAAACTTTTTCTAAAAAATAATCCTAATTTATTAGTAACTAGATCAGATAAAGGTGGCGTAACAGTCATTATGGATAAATCACAATACAATGAGATGATTATTAATATGGTTGACAATGATAATTCTTATATATTATTAAATAAAGATCCAACAGCTACAGTTGAACAAAAAAGTAACAAACTAATAAAAGCCATATTTAATAAACATGAGATTTCTGAATCAGAAAAAAAGAAACTATCCTGTTATAATAGCGTTTCTGGTAAATACTATGCATTACCAAAAATACATAAAAATCCTTTAACTATGAGACCTATTCTAGCATCTTTAGGTACTCCCACAGAACCTATTGCCAATTTTATTACTGAAATATTAACTAATTCTTATGAATTAGATAATGATTATCACATAACTGATTCATTTCAAGTTAATACATTATTTAATAAATTTCAATTGCCTACCGGTTTTGTAATTGCTAGCTTAGACGTTATTTCCTTATTCAGTAATGTTTACTTAGATATTTGTTTAAAAGCTATAGATAGAAAATGGCACTTAATTGCAGAACATTGTCAAATTTCCAAAAATACTTTCTTTGAATTATTAATCTTCATATTTGATAACAATTACTTTGTATTAAATAATAAGTTTTATAAACAAACTTTTGGTACCCCTATGGGTAATAAGATTTCACCCATCCTCGCAGATTATGTGATGAACTATATCCTAGATTTTGTGATCCAAGTGCTACCTTTTAAGTTACTTTTTGTTAAAAAATATGTCGACGACATACTAATCAGCCTCCCTTTTAATGAATTAGAAAATATTTTATATTATTTTAACAATTTTAATGACTATATTCAGTTCACCTTAGAAAAAGAAGATTCAAATAATTCTGTTCCTTTTCTTGATACTCGCATAATTAGAAATAATAACATCTTATTAGTTGATTGGTATAGAAAACCATTAAGTTCTGGAAGGTACCTACATTATAATTCGTACCATAAATATTCTATGAAAATTAATTTAATTAAAGAAATGAAAAATCGCGTTCTAAAACTTAGTGATAGTTCTTTTCATAACAAAAACCTTAAAATATTATTACAACTCTTCATAGATAATGGTTACCCTGTATCTTTGTTAAAGAAAATTCTATTTAATACAATGTCTACTCCCTTAATCAATACACATAATATTAATAATAATACCCACATACCCTCAAATAATGAAACTTTCTATATTTCTTTACCATATATAAGAGACCTCACACCTAAATTGGCCCGTGTTTTACTACCTGTTGAACATACTAAAGTCGCATATAAAACAGTACTCACCATAAATAAAATCTTTACAAAAGTAAAAGACAAAACTCCTATGTTATCTATGACAAATGTTGTCTATAACCTACCTTGCAAGGACTGTAATTTAACCTATATTGGTCAAACATCGCGTCGCCTCAAAGATCGTCTTACTTCACATAAATCTGATTGCAGACTACATCCAGAACGCAGTGCCTTAGGTGAACATGTCTTATTAAAAGACCATCGTATTGATTATAATAATGTGAATATATTATGTAAAGAAAATAACAATTCTAGAAGGCTTTTCATGGAGATGGTTTTTATTAATAGGCAACCACATTCAATGAATCGTAGATCAGATATAGGCCACCTTAATGAAATGTTTTCCTATCTCCTATTTTTAGATAAAGGTCACGCCATTTAATAATATATTTGTATATATGTGTAGTTGTGCGTGTATATGTATGTGCATGCACATGTATATATGTACGCATATATGTGTGTGTATGTATATGGGTGTGTATATATGTGTATGTATGTATATATATGTATGTATGTATATATATGTGTATATATGTATGTATGTATATGTGTGTATATATATATGTATATGTATGTATATGTATGTATATATATATGTATATATGTATGTATGTATATATTATTAATCTTTTTAATCTTTAATTATATTTTTTATATTTGAAACTTCTTACTAATTGACTTATTAATTAATTTATTAATGTAATATTATAAATTCTGAACGCTAATGGTTTTTGATCACATCATTGATTTTATATTGATATATTTTTATTGACATTATCTTATTAGCTTGTCACAGTAATAAAAAATTTTCAAGGATTACATAACTTAGCTAATCATTAATAATATTATAAATTATACATATATTATATTAAGACCTTATATGAACCAATCTCATTAAGTTGTAAGTTATTCACTATTATTATTATGTATATTTTTATACTTACTTAATAATTGTTATAATTGTAGATCCCTGACGATGACTATAATCATAGTCGAAAGCTCGGAGTAATAAAGATTTAAAAGAGTACACTTTTCATAATTTGCTGCAAACCCAATAATTTTTAAAACTATATTTTTATTCAGCAAAGACTTCCTTTTTCTATATATATATATATATATATATATATATATATATATATATATATATATATATATATATATATATATATATATATATATATATATATATATATGTTATGATGTAGTGTTTCACGGATGGTAGAATGAACAGTAGTGGTGTTCCGGGTTTCAATCCGTTGGTTGTTTGTGTCTTCACGACGTTTCGCCAGCATCTCAGCTGGCATTTTCAAGTGATGCTTCCTTTGCGGCTGCTCAACTTGGAATGAGCTGCGTGGTCCTGTGTTGCTGCTTTTATACGCGACGGCGGCGGCGCAGGTTATATCGCTGTTCTGTGATTGGTGGGCGGTGCGGTTCAGGTGTTGACGTTTCCTCCACCCGAGGTCGTTGACCGCGCCGATTATTTCCTGACTGTATTTGGGCCTGGATGGGTACGGCTGTCCTTGTTGCGTTTGTGTTTCTTATTGGTTCTGCCCGTGTCTGAGTATTCTCCAAGGATTTTTGTTCTTCTTGGGTAATTGGATTGGATTGTCTTTTGAGGAGACTTTTCCAAGTGTTGGAGATGTTTTGTGCATCGTCTCTTTTGTTGAGGCTGTTGGTTCTCTCTATTTCGAGGGCTTCTCTAACTATGCGGGTTCTGTTGTGTTTGATAGGTGCAATCTGTTTTGTTTCTGGGAAGTTTATTGTGTGGCCCGTTTCCTGGTGGTGTTGAAAAAGGGCTGATGTCGTTTGCTTATTTCTGATGTTGTTCTGGTGTTCCTGTACTCTGGCTGAGATTCTTCTATTTGTTTGTCCGATGTATTCTTTGTCGCAGTTACTGCACGGGATGCTGTATACGCCTTGGTTTTCTAAAGGTATTTTGTTTTTTGGATTGCCTATTATTTTGTGTAAGGTAGTCTGCGGCTTGTAGATTGTGGAAATGTCATGCCTTCTTAGAATCCTTCCAATCACGTCTGTTACACCTTTTATATATGGCAGTTTAGTTTTTGGTTTGGACATGTCGTATTCTTCCTTATTTGTTGTTGGTCTCGTGGCTTGTTTTTGTGCTTTTTTGATTGTGTGTTCATGGTATCCGTTTTGTCTTAGGGCGGTTGTGATGTTATGAAGTTCTTCTTGTCGGTTCGTTGTTTTTGTTAGGCGTATAGATCTGGATATCAGTGTACTGGCTACCGATTGCAATTGGGAAGGGTGATGATGAGATCTAGCATTCAGATATCTATTAGTGTGTGTAGGTTTCCTGTATACCGTGTAATCAATTGTGAGGTCATTGTTTCTTGTAATAAGTAGGTCAAGAAAAGGCAATTGGCCATTCTCTTCAACTTCTAACGTGAACTGTATTCGGTGGTGGATGTTGTTTAGTTCATCAAGGAAATTGTCAAGATTGGGTCTTCCATGAGGCTATATGATAAAGATGTCGTCCACGTAACGTTTCCAAAAAGTCGGCTTCATTTTAGCTTTACTTAGTGCATTGGTTTCGAAATACTTCATGTAGAGATTGGCAATTACTGGTGATAGTGAGGATCCCATGGGGGCGCCTTCTGTTTGTCTATACAAGTTGTTCTTATACGAGAAATACGTATTCTTCAGACAGTGTCTTGCAAGTTCGATAATGTGTCTTGGGAAATCTTCATTTGTAGCTATTTGGTCTAGAGCCTCGTCAATTGGTACGCTTGGGTAAAGTGACTTTATATCTAGGCTAGCTAGGAGGTCATCTTTGTGCAGTTTAAGGTTTTTAATTATATTTGTCAGGTGTTCTGAGTTCTTGACGTAGGAATCTGCTTCTTCGCTGGTTGGCTGCATGATCTCTGCAAGATATTTCTCGAGTTGTTGAGTTGGTGAGTCTATAGCGCTAACGATTGGTCTTAATGGCACTCCCTCCTTGTGAATTTTTGGCAACCCGTATAGTTTAGGGCATCTGCTAGCTTTTTCCCGAGGAATTATGCGAGCCTCGATTTCTGCCCCAAGCTTGGCGGCTTTGATTTTATCTTTTGTTGTCTTCTCAAGGTATGTTGTTGGGTCTCTTGCGACTTTTTTATATGTGTCGTCTTGGAGTATGTCTGCCATTTTTGTTCTATATTCTTCCGTATTCATCACCACTGTGACATTTCCCTTGTCTGCTTTCAATATAGTGATGTCTTTGTTTGCCTTTAGATTGTTGAGGGCTCTCATTTCGGACGGTTTTATGTTTGGTTTTGGTGGTTTGCTGGTCCTGAGAATACGTGCTACGTCTTGACGTATTATTTCAGCCTCATCGTCCGGCTTTTGGTCTAGGGCTGCTTCGATGTTCGCGATTATGTCCTCTGTTGGAATCGTCTTCGGTGTCACTGCAAAGTTAAAACCCTTGCTAAGGATGTGTTTCTCTTCCTCTGAGAGTTGGTAGTCAGAGAGGTTTTTAACCACTTTATTGATATCGAGTGGCTCTACTTTTGGTTCGGTTTTCCTCAGAAGTCGGGCAAATTTATTTTTCTGTTTGTCGGTTCTGTTCTTGAAGTCTGTTTCCGTCCTCCAGGTTGATAACTCATCTACTTTTTGCCAGAGTAACGGGTGAATTTCTTTGCTCAGTTGCAGATGTAGATCGTAGGCTGCTTTTTCTGTTTGGGCAACTTGTCTCCGTTTTTCTCGAATTTGTTCTCTTAGAAGCGATTTGCTCGTGTTTCTTAGGATATTTTCTGCTCTTTTTGTCCTTAAATGGTAAGTCAATTTGGTACACGTAGGCAGAACGTTGTTGTCGCGACATCTTATTAGAAATGTTATGTCGCAACATAATGTTGTGATTTTGGACCTTAGTGTTTCGAAGCGTTTTGTTGTTCTGAAGGTCTCCTCCCCGTAGAGGTGTACTATGTTATGATGTAGTCTTTCACGGATGGTAGAATGAACAGTAGTGGTGTTCCGGGTTTCAATCCGTTGGTTGTTTGTGTCTTCACGACGTTTCGCCAGCATCTCAGCTGGCATTTTCAAGTGATGCTTCCTTTGCGGCTGCTCAACTTGGAATGAGCTGCGTGGTCCTGTGTTGCTGCTTTTATACGCGTCGGCGGCGGCGCAGGTTATATCGCTGTTCTGTGATTGGTGGGCGGTGCGGTTCAGGTGTTGACGTTTCCTCCACCCGAGGTCGTTGACCGCGCCGATTATTTCCTGACTGTATTTGGGCCTGGATGGGTACGGCTGTCCTTGTTGCGTTTGTGTTTCTTATTGGTTTTGCCCGTGTCTGAGTATTCTCCAAGGATTTTTGTTCTTCTTGGGTAATTGAATTGGATTGTCTTTTGAGGAGACTTTTCCAAGTGTTGGAGATGTTTTGTGCATCGTCTCTTTTGTTGAGGCTGTTGGTTCTCTCTATTTCGAGGGCTTCTCTAACTATGCGGGTTCTGTAGTGTTTGATAGGTGCAATCTGTTTTGTTTCTGGGAAGTTTATTGTGTGGCCCGTTTTCTGGTGGTGTTGAAAAAGGGCTGATGTCGTTTGCTTATTTCTGATGTTGTTCTGGTGTTCCTGTACTCTGGCTGAGATTCTTCTATTTGTTTGTCCGATGTATTCTTTGTCGCAGTTACTGCACGGGATGCTGTATACGCCTTGGTTTTCTAAAGGTATTTTGTCTTTTGGATTGCCTATTATTTTGTGTAAGGTAGTCTGCGGCTTGTAGATTGTGGAAATGTCATGCCTTCTTAGAATCCTTCCAATCACGTCTGTTACACCTTTTATATATGGCAGTTTAGTTTTTGGTTTGGACATGTCGTATTCTTCCTTATTTGTTGTTGGTCTCGTGGCTTGTTTTTGTGCTTTTTTGATTGTGTGTTCATGGTATCCGTTTTGTCTTAGGGCGGTTGTGATGTTATGAAGTTCTTCTTGTCGGTTCGTTGTTTTTGTTAGGCGTATAGATCTGGATATCAGTGTACTGGCTACCGATTGCAATTGGGAAGGGTGATGATGAGATCTAGCATTCAGATATCTGTTAGTGTGTGTAGGTTTCCTGTATACCGTGTAATCAATTGTGAGGTCATTGTTTCTTGTAATAAGTAGGTCAAGAAAAGGCAATTGGCCATTCTCTTCAACTTCTAACGTGAACTGTATTCGGTGGTGGATGTTGTTTAGTTCATCAAGGAAATTGTCAAGATTGGGTCTTCCATGAGGCCATATGATAAAGATGTCGTCCACGTAGCGTTTCCAAAAAGTCGGCTTCATTTTAGCTTTACTTAGTGCATTGGTTTCGAAATACTTCATGTAGAGATTGGCAATTACTGGTGATAGTGAGGATCCCATGGGGGCGCCTTCTGTTTGTCTATACAAGTTGTTCTCATACGAGAAATACGTATTCTTCAGACAGTGTCTTGCAAGTTCGATAATGTGTCTTGGGAAATCTTCATTTGTAGCTATTTGGTCTAGAGCCTCGTCAATTGGTACGCTTGGGTAAAGTGACTTTATATCTAGGCTAGCTAGGAGGTCATCTTTGTGCAGTTTAAGGTTTTTAATTATATTTGTCAGGTGTTCTGAGTTCTTGACGTAGGAATCTGCTTCTTCGCTGGTTGGCTGCATGATCTCTGCAAGATATTTCTCGAGTTGTTGAGTTGGTGAGTCTATAGCGCTAACAGAACACCTGACAAATATAATTAAAAACCTTAAACTGCACAAAGATGACCTCCTAGCTAGCCTAGATATAAAGTCACTTTACCCAAGCGTACCAATTGACAAGGCTCTAGACCAAATAGCTACAATAAACTATAAATATTGGGTTTGCAGCAAAAAAACGACAGAGTACTCTTTTAAGTTGTTTAATCCAAGCTTTCGATCGTGGTTACGACCATCATCAGGGAGCTACAAACGTTTTAAAAAAACAGTCAGTGAACATGATAAAGTTAACTTTTAAATTGAAACTTACAACTTATTGAGGATATTTCGTTGTTGATGTTGAGAGAGTAAAACACAGCACAAACATATTAAAACTGTAATATATAACACAATTGAGTCACATATCAGACATTAGTTAGGTTAGAAGTAAAACGTGGCATGAAAGTACCTTCGACATTGACCTTTGAGATCTGACATTTAACCCCAGAACACGGAAGCAAAAATACGAAGTTGACAGACCAGTAGTGGCCTCGTATCTAATGAGACTATTAGCCAACCCATTGTGTCAAGAAGAAACAATAAAGTTGAAAAGAACGGAGGGTGAATATTAAATATAAGAACTCAAATTTTATATAAAAATTATGGAAATATTAACTATGGCGATACTGTGACTCTATATAGTTATACTTATTATTAAAAATTATTAATATTGAACAAAATATTTAAAAAGAGCAAAATTGTATTAGTTGACATAATATAAACATGAATATTAAAATTGAAGGAGATTAATTTAAGAGAAAGAAAAAAAGAGAATTTCTATTATTAAAAAGAAACGTTAGTGAAACAAGCAAATGGAAAAGTCAACCATCTACAAGCAGTGAGCAAATTGAAAACAATCACAGCATGAACCCCATACTTTCAGCTAATAAGACTTGTGGCTAATGAGACCATTAGGGGAGCATACTAATGTTGTTAAACAACCTCATGCATGCATCTGGTTGACCAGCTGAAATTAAAATTCAAAAGATACATTATTGTGGTAATTCTTACTTCCCTTTTTTTCTTTCTCTTAAATTAATCTCCTTCAATTTTAATATTCATGTTTATATTATGTCAACTAATACAATTTTGCTCTTTTTAAATATTTTGTTCAATATTAATAATTTTTAATAATAAATATAACTATATAGAGTCACAGTATCGCCATAGTTAATATTTCCATAATTTTTATATAAAATTTGAGTTCTTATATTTAATATTCACCCTCCGTTCTTTTCAACTTTATTGTTTCTTCTTGACACAATGGGTTGGCTAATAGTCTCATTAGATACGAGGCCACTACTGGTCTGTCAACTTCGTATTTTTGCTTCCGTGTTCTGGGGTTAAATGTCAGATCTCAAAGGTCAATGTCGAAGGTACTTTCATGCCACGTTTTACTTCTAACCTAACTAATGTCTGATATGTGACTCAATTGTGTTATATATTACAGTTTTAATATGTTTGTGCTGTGTTTTACTCTCTCAACATCAACAACGAAATATCATCAATAAGTTGTAAGTTTCAATTTAAAAGTTAACTTTATCATGTTCACTGATTGTTTTTTTAAAACGTTTGTAGCTCCCTGATGATGGTCGTAACCACGATCGAAAGCTTGGATTAAACAACTTAAAAGAGTACTCTGTCGTTTTTTTGCTGCAAACCCAATATTTATAGTTTATTTCTTAACGTGTCAGCAAAGACTTCTTGTCCTTTATATATATATATATATATATATATATATATATATATATATATATATATACTAATTAAATAAATTTCTATCATAGTACTGTAACATCTTTGAACAGAAACGCAAAGAAACATTTAAAATAAGAATGGTATTAATTAAAACAAATTACATTATATTGGTGACTATTGTTAACAATATATTATATACCAATATTCCAGCCGATGTTCAACATGTTGCAATTTGTTTTGATATGAAAAATATGAAAGAAGATTGTAATAGAACTTCATGGATAGTATTGAACAATGCACATGAAAATAACGGTAAATTACCTGTTTTTTGGGTAAAAATCCCGGAGGTTAATGTACATACTTTTAATTATAAACTAAAAATGATATTCCCAGATCATTCTGAGGCTGATCAAGACAAATGGCAAGTTGTAAATCAAAGTCAATCTCTAAAAAAAGAAAGCATTTTAGAAGAATTTTCTAAATTATATAACTTAATTTGTTTAACAGTAGCTTTATTAAGTACCGTTATTATTGTTATACTTATTAAATTATTTAGAGAGAGGATAAGGTATCTGCTATAAGTAAATAGTTTAAATGAACATAATCTTTACTTGAGTTCAACGTACAGAGTGACAACATCGTGAGTGTGTAAGAAAATGTCTTTATCAAAAATGTGTGTGAATAAACCGAAAAACGTATTCCTAGGAGAACGTCGCTTTTTTTTTAATTCGAGAAAATCAAAATTTATATCGATTTGTCTATTTGCTGATTTAGAATACGCTCCTTGTGTTATACTTTCGAACAGTAGAAATAACAATTGAACACTAATTTTGACCAAAAAGAATGGAGTGATATCATTGCTAACAAACAGTTAATCAATAGTTTTGTATATCAGTTAAATAATTCTAATTCAGTGGATATAGGACGATTATCAGTGGAATTTCTACAGTCGACACAGTGTATACGAATCTACAGTGGTGATGCAAGCGTACGTGTAAGCACCACTTCTCTATTAAAATTGTGGGAGATCGCACCTTTAGTTGAATACAGACTGAACTTTTTGAAAGGTTTAGAATTTACACTAATTAGGAACATATTGTAACGGGATAACCGTAAAGGAAGGGACCTTAATTTGAAAGATTGTTGTTGACAGTTGATTTTTAGAAGTTTCTAAAAATCAACTGACTATTTTAAATAATGTTTCTAAAAAATTCTAAAAACTTCTAAACACACTGACTAGATTAAATAATGTTTCTAGAAAATTCTAGAAAGATCTAAACATACTAACTAGATAAAATAAATTTGTATATAAGGGGATGCATGGGCAGTTAACGTCAGTTCAAGTTCAAATGTTCACAAGAGTTCATTGTATTGTCAAGTAGTTAGACGTTATCCAGCAGAGTTCAGTGTATCTTAACAATTTTGTAAATAAATTGTGTAAAAAGTCCCCATAAGTGTTTCAAATTGGTGTCAGGTGTGGGGTGAAGATACAAGAATGCCTGGAAAAAAGATAACTGATTTATTGGTGTCTGAGCTCAGAAGAGAGCTCGAGGAATTAGAATTGGAAACTAATGGAAGCAAATCCGTATTGTTGAGAAGGCTCCGTGAATACTACGTAAATAATAATTTGGACCCTGACGCTGTGGAGTTTGATGACCCAGTTCAAAAAGCAATTTCCCGACTATAAGAAGAACAAACTCAACAACTTTCCCGGCTGCAAGAGAAGCTATCAGGACGAATGACGAACCAACAAGAGGAGCTATCCAGTCAGATGAAGAGCCAGAAAGAGGAGCTTTCCAGTCAGATGAAGAGCCAGAAAGAGGAGCTTTCCAGTCAGATGAAGAGCCAGCGCGAAGATATGTCCCAGCTGTCCCAAGGAATGACGAGCCAACAAGAGGAGCTCTCACAACGGATGTCTACCCTACCAGAAGAGTTATCCAGTTCCTTTTCCCAGCAAATATCGCATTTGCGCTCCGAAATGTACACTCTTCGCGACGAACAAAATCAGCTAGTGGCCGACTTGCGAAACGAGCAAAACCAGCAAGTGGCCAACTTCAATCAGCAAGTGGACAACTTGAACCAGCAAGTGGTTAACATGCGAGACGAGATCAACCAACAAATGCAATCCGAAATAAGGAAGCTTCAACAAGAACAGGAAGCTTGTCGTCGAAACCAGGCCATCCACCACGGCGACGGAGATGCAGAAAGGATGGAAACCTGCCACGTAGACATCGACCGACGAGGAAACGGGGAGACGACCCAAGTACGAACTACGATGAAACCGCCGACCTTCGACGGGAAGACTTCCTGGCCAAATTACCTGAAACAATTCGACGCAGCGGTCAGAGCTAATGGATGGTCATCCCAGGAGAAGGCATTGTCCCTAAACGTAGCTCTGCGAGGCGAAGCTTTAGACGTCTTGCAATCATTGACACCGGATGAAGCTGACAACTTCGAGTTATTGGTGAATCGTCTAGAGATGCGTTATGGTCAAACTCATCTACAACCAGTGTACCGAATGCAGTTAAAGTGCCGAAAGCAGAAAAATGGAGAGACTATCCAGGAATTTGAGGCGGAAGTAGCAAGAATGGTACGGCTTGCGTATTCCAATGCAGCGGAGGATTTCCTGGAGTGCCTAGCAGTCCAAACCTTCACCGATGGTCTTCCAGACGTCGAGTTGCAGCGCGCTGTACGGTTGGCGCGGCCGAAGACTCTTGTGGACGCCTTGACCATTGCCCTGGAGTTTGAGGCGGCGACGGAGGCCTCACGTGGAGTTGCTCGACTAAGGGAAATCACCGGTAAATACGGCCATGCCGTTCATTCCGTTAGCGACGTTAAAGCGGTAGTAGAGAGATTAATGAAGTTATCTCCAAAAAGAAGGCGCCCAGTAAGATGCTGGAACTGCGGAAAACTAGGCCATATAAGAAATGCTTGCCTCCAAAAAGAAAAATCTTCTGCTGAAGTACCCCAGCAGCAGGAAAACTAGAACGAGTCGACTCCTGGAGGGCAAAATCGACCCCAAACATTCCCGAAGCCCCTCACACCATTAAATTGGCAACTCTGCGACATCACGTGGACAGCTTATATGTGGATGGCGTCATTGATGGGAAGAACTTTAGCATGCTGGTAGACACTGGAGCTACGAAAACTATCGTTCGACCATCCATCATTATGCGAAAGAAGATGTGGCCTACCAGTTGGAGACTGCGTACCGCTACCGGAGATTCTGCTAGAGTCTACGGTGAGATACAGGTGACGCTACAGTTTGGTTCAACCTCTCTTGTTCACTCAGTGCTGGTGGCTGACGTTGATGAAGATGTTGTTCTGGGCATGGATGTTATGCTCCACTGTGGTTTTCATTTGGATCTTCGCCAACGTATCCTTCGTACCGGAAATGAAGAAATATTCCTGCACCGAAAACAAGTTGACAATGCCTCGATTAAGCTAATCGATGATATCGAACTTCCGGCGAGCTGCGAATGTGTCGTCACAGCGCGGTTGGATGGACTGGAGCCAGATGGTGCCCCAGCCATAATAGAGCCGAAGAACCATGACCATGAATTAGGAAAAGAACTTCTTGTGGGTAAGACTCTTGTTAGATCCGCCAAAGAGGTACCCATCCGAGTTATCAACTTGAACGATCATCCAGTTCTTCTCCGAAAGGACACGGAAATGGGAAGTTTAGAACCAGTAACAGCCATAATTCACAAACTAAACGTTACGGAAACAGATGAGACCAACGGAATTGAACAATTAATGACAAAATTAGATCCCTCTTTGTCAAAATTAGAAAAGAAACAGGTAAGAGATCTACTTTACCGTTATAAACCTGTATTTGGTTCTGAAAGTAAACTGGGAAGAACTGATGTTGTACAACATAGAATTGACACTGGTGATGCACGTCCGATTCGACAGGTACCCCGAAGGATGCCTCAAGTTAAGAAGGAAGAAGCAGACAGAGCCCTTAAAGAAATGATTCAAAATGGCATAGTCGAACCATCCAGTAGTCCGTGGGCTTCTCCTGTGGTATTAGTGAGAAAGAAAGACGGATCAATGCGGTTTTGTGTCGACTATCAAAAGCTAAATGATGTCACTAAGAAAGACAGTTATCCTCTGCCAAGGATTGATGATGCCCTCGACGCTTTGGCTGGTTCTACTTTGTTTTCTACCTTGGACCTTAAAAGCGGATACTGGCAAGTTAAAATGAATCCTGCAGATAAAGAAAAGACTGCCTTTACCAGTGGATCAGGGTTGTGGCAATTCACGGTCCTTCCGTTTGGCCTCTGTAATGCTCCTGCGACGTTTGAACGGCTAATGGAGAACATCCTGCGGGGTTTGTCATGGGAAACTTGTCTAGTTTATCTAGACGACATCATCATAATGGGCAAGACCTTTAAGGAACATTTATCTAACCTGGAAGAAGTCTTTAAAAGATTACAGAACGCTAATCTAACATTGAATGTTAAGAAATGCCACTTGTTCCAGAGACAGGTTAACTATTTAGGAAATAACTTAAGCAAGGATGGCGTTGCTGTTGACCCCGCTAAGATACAAGCCGTTCAGGAATGGCCAATCCCTATAGACAAACATCAGCTCCGGAGTTTCTTGGGTCTTTGTTCCTATTACCGACGATATGTCAAGAATTTTGGAGACATCGCCAAACCCTTGACACGTTTGAGAGAACAAGATAAGTCCTTCTGTTGGGATCAGGAATGTCAAGGAAATATTGAAGAAACAGCTTACATCAGCACCTGTTCTTGCTTATCCACTTCCTGATGGTAAGCTTATTCTGGACACCGACGCCAGCAATGTGGGAATTGGAGCCGTCTTGTCACAGCTACAAGATAGTAAGGAAAGAGTGGTTGGTTACTTCAGCAAAACTTTATCGAAAGCTGAAAAGAACTACTGTGTAACTCGGAGGGAACTGTTAGCAGTTATAAAATCCGTCGAACACTTTTATAAATATCTGTATGGCAGAAAATTCCTGATCAGAACAGACCATGCTAGTTTAAAGTGGTTACTTAGCTTTAGGAACCCAGAAGGACAGATAGCAAGATGGCTCGAAAAACTGCAGGAATATGATGTTGAAATCGAGCACAGACCTGGAACAAGACATCGTAATGCTGATGCACTTTCCAGAAGACCATGTCGACCTGATTGCGCCCATTGTACCCGTATGGAGCAAAACGAGGAAAAACTTTCCTTAGTTAAGGTTGTGCCAGAAGACGAGAGCTCTATGCTGGAGGAGCAACAAGAAAACGATCCCGTTCTGAGAAAGATTCGGGAGTGGAAGAGAATGGACCGTCGCCCGTTGTGAAGAGAGATATCCTCATCCTCTCCTGCTTTAAAAGCATACTGGTCCCAATGGAACTCTTTAATTTTGGACGGAGGGCTCGTTAAAAGACTTGTAGAAAATTCGGAAGGCACAGAAACAAGGAAACAAATAGTGGTCCCAAGAAATGCTGTACCAGAAATTTTAAAACAGATGCATAATGATAGTTCTGGAGGACATCTGGGTATCACGAAAACGCTGCAAAAGATCCGAGATAGATTTTACTGGGTAAATTGCACTAATGATGTTAAAGATTGGTTTCGTAAATGCACTACATGTGCTGCCAGTAACGGTCCGCACCGAAAACCGAAGGCGGAAATGCAGCAATACCTGGTTGGAAGTCCTTTTGAAAGAATCGCAGTAGATGTATTGGGGCCACTTCCACAGACCGATGTAGGAAACAAGTACATCTTTGTTGTCATGGACTACTTCACTAAATGGGTTGAAGCCTATGCAGTTCCCAATCAGGAAGCCACCACTTTAGCAGATATATTAGTTGATGAATTCGTAAGCCGATTTGGGGTACCACTAGAATTACACTCAGACCAAGGGAGAAATTTTGAGAGCAAGCTGTTTCAAGAAGTTTGCCAAAGATTAGGCATCCGCAAAACGAGAACCACAGCGATGCACCCACCTGGAATGGTGGAACGAATGAACCGGACTATAACCAACTATCTATCAAAAGTGGTGTCAGATTGTCAAAGGGATTGGGATCGACATATTCCACTATTTCTAATGGCAATTCGATCGGCCATCAACGAATCAACTGGCCAAACGCCTGCGAAGGTCCTGTTCGGTAGAGAAATGAGGCTACCATGTGACTTGGTGTTTGGTTGTAAACCTGGTGAAGAAATGGCACGGGAACAATATGTCGCCGACCTTCAGAATCGAATGGAGAATATACACAACCTGGTGCGTGGAAAACTACAATTATCTAGTGATCGGATGAAGAGGTATTATGACACACGGACAATGGAAAAGAGTTACCAAATTGGAGATTTAGTCTGGCTCTATAACCCCCGACGGCGTCGAGGTATTTGTCCCAAATTACAAAAGAACTGGGAAGTGTGCGGGATTCCGACGTAGGAAATAACATTCCAGGAGGAATGAATCTCAGGAGGGGGCAGTGTAACGGGATAACCGTAAAGGAAGGGACCTTAATTTGAAAGATTGTTGTTGACAGTTGATTTTTAGAAATTTTTAAAAATCAACTGACTATTTTAAATAATGTTTCTAGAAAATTCTAGAAACTTCTAAACACACTGACTAGATTAAATAATGTTTCTAGAAAATTCTAGAAAGATCTAAACAGACTAACTAGATAAAATAAATTTGTATATAAGGGGATGCATGGGCAGTTAACGTCAGTTCAAGTTCAAATGTTCACAAGAGTTCATTGTATTGTCAAGTAGTTAGACGTTATCCAGCAGAGTTCAGTGTATCTTAACAATTTTGTAAATAAATTGTGTAAAAAGTCCCCATAAGTGTTTCAATATTAAAAGGTACTCAAGAAGGTATGGCACAACAAGTACTAGAAAATTATTATGAACCAAATATGAATCCAGTGGAACAAAAATATTATGAAGAAGAAAGTATGATGCTTTGGAAATAAAACATGTAAATCTATATATATAAAACTCAACGGTGACTGACTGACTGATTGACTGACTGACATAGTGATCTATCAACGCAGAGCCCAAACCGCTGGACGAATGGGGCTGAAATTTGGCGTGCAGGTAGATATTATGACGTAGGCATCCGCTAAGAAAGGATTTTGATTAATTCCACCCCCAAGGGGATAAAATAGGGGATGAAAGTTTGTATGATCTATCAACGCACAGCTCAAACCGCTGAACGGATTGGGCTGAAATTTAGCACGCAGGTGGATGTTATGACGTAGGCATCCGCTAAGAAAGGATTTTGATTAATTCCACCCCCAAAGGAATAAAATAGGGAATGAAAGTTTGTATGAAACTTTGTCAATTTTAAACCGATCAGGTTGAGATTTTGCATGCATATAGCTACTATGACGTAGGCATCCCCTAAGAAAGGGTTTTAATAAATTCCACCCCTAAGGGAATAAAATAAGCGATGAAAGTTTGTATAAAAGTTTCTCAATTTCAAACCGATCGGGCTAAGATTTTGCATGCATATAGCTACTATGACGTAGACTTCCCTTAGGATAGGATTTTGATAAATTCCACCCCTAAGGGGATGAAATAGGGAATGAAATTTTGTCTGAATTTTTTTTAATTTCAAACCGATCGGGCTGAGATTTTGTATGAATGTAGCTACTATGACGTAGGCATCCCTTAAGAAAGGATTTTGATAAATTCCACCCATAAGGGGATAAAATAGGGGATGAAAGTTGGTATGAAACTGTCTCAGTTTTAAACCGATCCGGCTGAGATTTTGCATGCATATAGCTACTATGACTTAGGCATCCCCTACGAAAGGATTTTGATAAACTCCACCCCTAAGGGATAAAATAGGGATGAAAGTTTGTATGAAACTTTGTCAATTTCAAACCGATCGGGCTAAGATTTTGCATGCATATAGCATGCAAGTTTTTAAAGTTTTAAAATAATAATAGTCTAATACCAATCACGCTTTACTGAGCGGGGTGTGTGGAGCGGTGAGACGGTAGCACGCTGCTGCTGGCCGACATGAAACTATCGATAGACGCACAGAGTCTTGAAAATTCGAGAATAAATTTGTTGTATTACGTAGTGGTGTACTAAGAAATTACTTTTTTAAATTCCATCCCTAAGGATTTAAAATAGGGGTTGCAAATTTGTATGAAACTCGGTGGCAAAAAACTAAAGTCCACGCGGATGAAGTCGCGGGTGGCCGCTGGTAATTCATATAATTTATTTTTTAATAAAGAATACAAAATATATTGTGTATTTTAATTTTCTTGCCTAATAAAATTATCATAAATATAAAAAACATTTGTTAATGCACATATGCATTTTTCCGACATGTGATTTATACACTTGGGTTCCATTGGTGATAACGCTGGATGTTCTTCGACTTCAAAAACTGTGTTTTTGGTGAACTTTCTGATATAGTCACATTTTTATTTTCCTTTTACAAATATACTATCAATATTTTTTGTTAAATCTTGAATGATTTCACTAAATTTGTGTACGTTTAAATAGCCATACTCCCAGTTTATACAATGATGATTCTTCATTAACCACGTTGCTTGTTTTTGAAGATCTGGAGACAACAATCGAAATGGAAAAGGTGATTTAAACACAAAATGGCTAATATGTTTTCCATCGAACGCAGCCAATTCTTTAACAATAAATTTATTTTTCTCTAGTTTAAAACCTTGAACATCTAATACTAACATTATATAGTCAACATTTTAAACTGTCGTATCATCTTTTTTTGGTCCTCAAAAAGTTTAATTTGTTTTTTGATTAATATAATATTTTCAAGTAAATTTTGTAGTCTGATTTCTAGTTCACGTTTCATTGTAAACAAATTGTAACCACATTAGATATTTTATTTTATGCAGTTTTCAAAGCATGCGCTTTTTAGTATTGTCTTACAATTTTTGTTAGTGGATTGTATGAAAACTCTTTTTCGTGTAGTATTAAACAATATGCACAAGTGTCTGTTGTAGTAGCTTCAGTAGTTTCAAATTCAATTCGCAAAAACACAGAACCACTTTGAATAATTTCTTTTTGTCTAGAGCAGTCTATGTGAATCAACGGAGCATTACTTTTAAAATCTTGTGGATTAAAAATTGGTTGATTTTGAATTTGATATTAGTAACTTTCTTGGAAATTTGAGAACATTTCGTACAATGCAGCAAATCGTCCAGTTTTAAAATCTAACTGTAAATCATTAAAAGGGTATCTCTCAGAATTTAAAAACACTTTAATATTTTTCAAGTTACAGTGATCAAACTTACTTATGTCTGCAGTAATTTTGGATTTTTTGAAAGGCAACAATTATATGTCTAGGAGTTTCATTTTTTGTGCTTGTTTTAACGGCCCAAGTGTGCCTAGTTGAATTATTTAGGGAAGGGTATTCTATAAGTTGCCATGATCGAAACGTGATGGATAAATCAACATTGCTATGAGCTATTTTATTTCATCGTAATTGTTCTTTTATGCTTGGAGTTACATGGGGTACTTCCCATAAAACTTTACTTAACACAACTTTTGGGTGTTCTTTATCATCCACGCTGACCACTGAGTCAATATCATCGTTTGCTGGTATTAGAATTAACTCTTGCTTCATATTCATAATAACTTTTTTATAATCTTCGAAAAAACCAGAGAGTATTCTTAAAGGTATACAAACATTAAAATTTCCTTCCGCATCAATCAAAATAGTTTGTAAATCGGTTCTTTTGGAAAACCAGCCGGCATTTTCCAATTGAATACTTTGATTTTCGTGAATACTTAAATAATTTTTTATAGTAAATACAATACCAACATCTCGAACAGAATCAATTATAACACCATTTAATTCGTATCTGAGTTCTCGAAACAGAAATGCTATACCGTTATTTACAAATTTTAATTTTGTTGGAACTACACTGTCCTGGGTTAATAACTTACCCTCAAGATAAAGAATACTTTTATCGGGGATCGTTAGACTATCTAAATCCTGGATTGGAATTCTAATTTCATCATTATAGTTAAGATTACCGGGCATGTACGGTTGGTATGTGTGAAATTGATAATCTTCAACTGATGTATCATTAAAAGGTTGTTGCGTAACTTGAAGTGTTTCCATTATATTAAAACTTTAAAACCTAAAGATTTCAGAAATAAGCGATTTTCTGGTGTTAATGTAACAGCAGATTTTTCCAAACTGACAGCAGATTTTTTTTTAGATTTTCTTTTATAGTAATGTTGATAGGGATTGGTTTTGGAAAAATTTAGAACCATTTTAAATTCTTGGTCTTAGATGTAAGTTAAGAGTTATTTCCTCTCCTCTAAAATTAATCAATGTTCCTTTTTGATTAACAAGTTTAACTGTAAGATTTGTAATTGCTCTAACGTTAACTGGATAATACAAAATATTTTGTGGTGATTCAACTATTTTATACCCAAATGGAACTGTCGGAAAGAATTGATGTATTATATGTACTGGATTTTCATTCATGTATGAGCCGGAAGCTAGATTGCAATCAATGCATATTGCATTTGTATCCAAAATTTTAACAGGATTAGAAATATAACCCAAGTAGGTAAAAAAACAGTTTGTATTCCTTGTGCAAAAATTTTTTATTCAAAACAAGCAGAGCGCTTTCGACATAATGTCATCATCAGTGCTTCACTGAAAAGTATGGTTGAATGATAACGAATAAAGAAAATTAAGAAAAATTACATACTTGACAGTTAACAACGGCAATCCATGACAAGTATGTAATTTTTCT
This sequence comes from Altica lythri, assembly GCA_964028335.1. Lineage (NCBI taxonomy): Eukaryota > Metazoa > Arthropoda > Insecta > Coleoptera > Chrysomelidae > Altica > Altica lythri. The sequence continues at coordinate 83,208,941 of OZ034801.1, forward strand.
TTATTCGTTATCATTCAACCATACTTTTCAGTGAAGCACTGATGATGACATTATGTCGAAAGCGCTCTGCTTGTTTTGAATAAAAAATTTTTGCACAAGGAATACAAACTGTTTTTTTACCTACTTGGACTATAAACTGTGCACACAGCCTTCCAAATTTTAATTTATCTAGAAATATAAGTTTCATTTGCTTTTATGCTATTTATTTTAAATATCAATAGAGGACCAATTGAATTTTTGAGGATCTACTTCCCTTAAATGTTGTTGTAAAATGTGAATTATATCGTTTAGCTCGTATGACCCAGTTGGTATTTTAAAAGTATTCATGTTTGCTGTAGTTCCCCACGTAAACACATTATTATCTTCATCAACGTTAGGAATAGAATTGAAGGTGTACAAATTAGTTAAACCAATTTCATAATCTAGTTCTTCTTCTAAATATATCGGTGGATTAAAATTATAACTTAAAATCGAGGAATGATCTGATAGGGTAAAGTTGTAAGACATTTTTCGTAGCACTAAAAATATTTTTTAGTTGTACTGGTTATATAGAAAACGTAATGCTAGCTGACCACATTTATATGAGTTGAAATTTTGAAGTCTTTCATAATTATAAGATATTTTAACATTACCGTTACTATTAAAGTATTTAATTGTATTTAAAGGTGGAGGTAAATCTCCAAATGAATCAAAATAAACTATTATGTTTTTAGATTTTGTGTAGGCAGTCCAATGAGTTCCATCACTACTATTAGAATCTAAATTTATTATTCCACTCTCATATTATTTCTTAATTCTTTTGGGTAACGTATCACTCATAAACACACCCCTTAAATGTGGTATTTTCAACATTTTGACATACTTTATTAAATCGAAATTTGTTAAAACATGTCGAGGTAATTTCAGTTTTTTGAATATGGTTTTAAAAATAAACCGTATCCTTTAACAGGTCCTAGATATACACCTTTTCCTTTTTGTTGCATTACCGAATTATGTCGTTTAAGCTCTTCCAACTGTTGTCTATTTGTTTTTGCATCATTAACTGCCTTAGCTATACTAGCCCCTCCCCCGCTAATGGCCCCAATCGCAGCTAAAATCGGAAGCAGTAGTGGTAGGAACCCTCCAATTTTTGGAGTTTTTATAATGCGTTTCTTTTTACTTTTTTTCAAGAGAGCTCCACCTTTTTTTAAATCTTTTTTGAAAGTCCCATACCAAACCTTTGTTTTCCTTTCATTGCAGTCGTAACTAGCCAAGCAGCTGTTGTTTCTCCTAATGAAGCGTCTTTTGAATTTACACGTTCCCAAGCTTTATTTTCTAGTAATTTATCAGCTTGATGTCGAACGTCTAAATTATTATTGTTTAAATAAGCAATGTGGTGGTCTTTGCAAGCTTTATCTAATAAATTTATCCCTTTGTCACCACGATCAAGTCGTTTTCGTAATTTTGTGCCCGGTCCACAATACTCGTAGCCAGGTATATGTAATTCAAAAGGTAATTTATTAATTATAGTATTTAATAGACCGTTACCTATCTGCTTGGAGGTTCGATTTAAATTAAATTTGCTTTTTTTTCTCTTCATGTTTTTTTTATATATATATATTTTTTTTTTCAATGGTGGTTGCCTTAACTTGATGGAAATCCATTTAAACGTAATGAAACACTTAAAAAGGTTTAAATTTCCACTTTATTAACGAAATTGCATGACGCACGTTTCGACACACAGTGTCTTTGTCAAATGCTGTGGTACAACTATTTTAAATGACACAAAACAATTATGTGAAATGTAAAAAGGATGGTTAATAATATGCCAAAATTTTATTTTAGGGTGAATTTAGGTGAAAAGGTTTAATAATAATAACCCGACTACCTCTCTATATATAATCTTTCAAAATTTAAAACATGATATTTAAAAAACAAAAGTTGTCTCTTCCTATCACTTATTATGATGATACTGTAAAAAATCAAATAATACAGAAACACGGAAATTTAATTGGAGGAAATTCAAAAAGATGTTTAATTGTCGGACGTTCAGGGTGTGGAAAAACTAACGTTTTGCTGTCTCTTATTGAGCATCCAAACGGTTTAAGATTTGAAAATACATATTTATATTCAAAATCATTGTACCAACCAAAATATGTATATTTACGTAATTTGTTAGAACCTTTAAATGAAATTGGTTATAAGGAATATTGTAATCCTGAAGATGTACCAAATCCAGAAGATATAAAGGATAATTCACTTATTATATTTGATGACGTTGCCACTGGCGATCAAAGCATTATTCAGAAATATTTTTCTTTTGGTCGACATAAATCTACTGATTGTTTTTTCATTTGTCAAACGTATAGCTATGTAAATAAAAGAATGCTTAGGGACAATACAAATTTTTTGATAATTTTTCAACAGGATATAACAAATTTGAAACACATATATGATGATCACATATACGATATGTCTTTTCAAAAATTTAAAGATTTGTGTAATGTTTGTTGGAAAAATAAATACAGCTTTGTAGTCGTTGATAAAGATTGTTCAATTTCAAATGGAAGATATCGTAAGGAATTTGATAATTTTATTATTATATACATAAATAACAGTGCATATGTGATAAAGAATTAGTGAAACGATGAACACTCACTTAACCAGACACCTATTAAAGTCACGTAAAACTTTAAAAAAGAAATATAAAAGTTTAAAAAGCGATATAATTAAATCACGGTCTACTTTAGAGAAAAATTATGAACCTATAACACAACCTTTAAAACAATTGGTAAGTAATTTGGAAAAATCTCAACAAATTAAACAGGAATTAGTTTCCCCAAAAGTTGAATTTTCTCAGTCAACTTATGAATTAGGAAATCGTATCTATGCACCCAGAAGATCCAACTATAGAATTGCGTTTTATGATGACAATGATGATGATTTATCAATTCCTTTTAAAAACAATGCAATGTGCAATGTCAATGTGCAATGCACAAGCTGAAAACCTCAATTCAGGTCCGGAAGATGTGTTTGAAAATATACCAGAAGAAAATGATAATGACAATAATGAAGAAAATACACCAAACTATGCAGAAACAATACAAGAACTATCACAAATATTTTAAAATCCAGTAGTAATGGAAGACTATTATTCAAGTTATTCAACCCCGCTTTCACGATATTACATTAAAGGAAATATTGAGGATTTTAAGGGAGATTTTGATAATGTTTTAGGAGTTCACCATGATCTTACAACTGATAAGATTTCTATTGGCGACTCTAATATAGATTTTATTGGACCTGACTTGCAAATCAGGGGAATTAGATACAAAGGTACACCGGGGTTATATGAGTTATTGTTTAAAGCAAGTACTAATATTTTTACATCAAAAGACGCTGATGAGTATGTTGATATTTTACGTAGAACAAATGCTCTACACAAAGATAACAATCCTGAATTGCCACTTAGAAAAATAGAGAGTAAAATTAGAGATAAATATAATTTCGTTATCAAACCAAGATTATAAAGTAGACCATATAGACCTAGAATAAGTTAAGTACCTACTTTAAGTACAAACATACTTACAAGAAATAAAACAAAATTTCTTAATCAAAAGAAAAAAGGTGAAAGTTTAACATTATTGAAATATAATAGGAAACCGATACAGTATAAATACTTTGATGATTTTAATGAACTTGTAGAAAGGTTACAACTACTGATAGCATCCCAGGCTGCTGGAAATAGTATCAATTATAGAAGAACTTAAAGAAGGAGGTGTTATACAATAAATATGCCGATAAATAAATTTGGATCACAGTTTTTAACTGATTCAAAAGATTGTGGTGACTTTACATCGAATAATCAACCAGCTCCTCTATACTTTGTGTGTGATCCATCATCATTTCACAGCAAATGTCTAATTTTTTTAAAAGGTGAAAAGAAAATAACCCTAAAGAAAGAATATTAGGTACTTGATCACGGTGGCACAACATACGTATTTTCGATTAAAGGAAAAATCGAATCTGTTCAACATTATGCCTTTAATGGTCTCATTGATATAAATGGTACTGAGTACAAGTATTATGAATTAAAAGGTTTAGATATAAATATTGGAGATAAAATTTTTTTTAAATTAGAAGCAAATGACAATGTTTTCGTAAGATTTACACTACAGTGTCCTCTAGAAAAAAATGTCTGATGTAAAAATTCAAATTGTTAATGAGCTGCACAAACCTACAAGAAAAATATACAAAAGAAGACGTGTTATAGTTAAAGGTTTAAATGATTTAATCCAAGCAGATTTAGCTATTATGGATCGTTATGCAAAAATAAACAATGGATACCGTTATATTCTCATTGTAATTAATGCATTTAGTAAATACATTTGGGCTGAACCACTTAAAACAAAAAATGGTAAAGAGGTGACTAATGCTATGAAAATTTTTTTATCTAAAATGAAAAAAATACCAAAACATTTACAAACAGACAATGGTACAGAATTTTATAATTCAAATTTTAAACAGCTTATGGAATCATTTAGTTTAAACCATTATAATACTTTTTTAAATTTAAAAGCTTCTATTGCAGATAGAGCAATTCGAACTATCAAATCTTAAAAATGGAAAGAATTTAGTTTACAAGGTTCATACAAGTGGAAAAACATTCTTCCTAGCATTATTGAAAAGTACAACAACACTAAACATTCAACAACCTAGTAAAGTGAATGAAAAAAATTCGAAATTTATACTTTCATTTAATCATTTAAAAACTACAGATCCTCGAAAAAATAAATTTAAAAAAGGTGATTACGTCAGAATTAGCAAGTCTCGACATGTTTTTGCCAAAGATTTTAAAATTCGGAAAGTTCGCTACACCAATCCTACAACATATTTGTTAGAAGATTCTAGAAGAAATTCAAGGATGTTTCTATACTGAGGAATTATAAAAAGTTCAAAATCCAAATGCATATTTAGTTGAGAAAATTTTAAGAAAAAAAGGTAATAAAGTGTATGTTAAATGGTTAGGAATGGATAAATCTCATAATTCTTGGCTAAATAAAAATAATATTTTGTAGTATAATTTTACATTTAATAAAAATAATGTTTCAATTAAGAATTTTATTCATACAAAGTTTTGTAAACTTTATTTCTATGAATTTTATTCAAAATCGGATTTAAAATCCGTACTAATGATTCAATACAATATTAAAAACAATAATTTTTTAACATTGTTACCGCTAAGATGTTGAGAATTGTAGTGGGAATTAAATATAAAACAAGAAGAAATGTTTACAGTTTTCATTTGTAAGTTAAAATCGACTACGAGATGTCTTATAACACATTTAATTGTAAGTGTCCGTTAAAAGATTACTGGAGTTCTAAAAGAAAATTATTTAAATTTAGCGAAGATGAAATTAAAAAATTTCTGTAGAGTACATAATTGAAAAAGTTTTTCCAACAGAACTTTTATTTGCTTGGCATAAACTACCGTACGAATACAGGAATACACACATAGATGGTTCAGCTTCAGCTCAATTAAGGTGTAATTTATGTAAATTAGCTCTTGAAGAATTTACTGTTAAAAGGCATAAATAAACACTTACAAAATACATAATATGTGTGTTAATCATCAAAGTTACAAAATATATATTTTTTAATATGAAAAATATAAAATTAATATATAAATTAAATATCTAATATATAATTAACTAAAAAAGATAGAACCTTTAAATGAAATTGGTTATAAGGAATATTGTAATCCTGAAGATGTACCAAATCCAGAAGATATAAAGGATAATTCACTTATTATATTTGATGACGTTGCCACTGGCGATCAAAGCATTATTCAGAAATATTTTTCTTTTGGTCGACATAAATCTACTGATTGTTTTTTCATTTGTCAAACGTATAGCTATGTAAATAAAAGAATGCTTAGGGACAATACAAATTTTTTGATAATTTTTCAACAGGATATAACAAATTTGAAACACATATATGATGATCACATATACGATATGTCTTTTCAAAAATTTAAAGATTTGTGTAATGTTTGTTGGAAAAATAAATACAGCTTTGTAGTCGTTGATAAAGATTGTTCAATTTCAAATGGAAGATATCGTAAGGAATTTGATAATTTTATTATTATATACATAAATAACAGTGCATATGTGATAAAGAATTAGTGAAACGATGAACACTCACTTAACCAGACACCTATTAAAGTCACGTAAAACTTTAAAAAAGAAATATAAAAGTTTAAAAAGCGATATAATTAAATCACGGTCTACTTTAGAGAAAAATTATGAACCTATAACACAACCTTTAAAACAATTGGTAAGTAATTTGGAAAAATCTCAACAAATTAAACAGGAATTAGTTTCCCCAAAAGTTGAATTTTCTCAGTCAACTTATGAATTAGGAAATCGTATCTATGCACCCAGAAGATCCAACTATAGAATTGCGTTTTATGATGACAATGATGATGATTTATCAATTCCTTTTAAAAACAATGCAATGTGCAATGTCAATGTGCAATGCACAAGCTGAAAACCTCAATTCAGGTCCGGAAGATGTGTTTGAAAATATACCAGAAGAAAATGATAATGACAATAATGAAGAAAATACACCAAACTATGCAGAAACAATACAAGAACTATCACAAATATTTTAAAATCCAGTAGTAATGGAAGACTATTATTCAAGTTATTCAACCCCGCTTTCACGATATTACATTAAAGGAAATATTGAGGATTTTAAGGGAGATTTTGATAATGTTTTAGGAGTTCACCATGATCTTACAACTGATAAGATTTCTATTGGCGACTCTAATATAGATTTTATTGGACCTGACTTGCAAATCAGGGGAATTAGATACAAAGGTACACCGGGGTTATATGAGTTATTGTTTAAAGCAAGTACTAATATTTTTACATCAAAAGACGCTGATGAGTATGTTGATATTTTACGTAGAACAAATGCTCTACACAAAGATAACAATCCTGAATTGCCACTTAGAAAAATAGAGAGTAAAATTAGAGATAAATATAATTTCGTTATCAAACCAAGATTATAAAGTAGACCATATAGACCTAGAATAAGTTAAGTACCTACTTTAAGTACAAACATACTTACAAGAAATAAAACAAAATTTCTTAATCAAAAGAAAAAAGGTGAAAGTTTAACATTATTGAAATATAATAGGAAACCGATACAGTATAAATACTTTGATGATTTTAATGAACTTGTAGAAAGGTTACAACTACTGATAGCATCCCAGGCTGCTGGAAATAGTATCAATTATAGAAGAACTTAAAGAAGGAGGTGTTATACAATAAATATGCCGATAAATAAATTTGGATCACAGTTTTTAACTGATTCAAAAGATTGTGGTGACTTTACATCGAATAATCAACCAGCTCCTCTATACTTTGTGTGTGATCCATCATCATTTCACAGCAAATGTCTAATTTTTTTAAAAGGTGAAAAGAAAATAACCCTAAAGAAAGAATATTAGGTACTTGATCACGATGGCACAACATACGTATTTTCGATTAAAGGAAAAATCGAATCTGTTCAACATTATGCCTTTAATGGTCTCATTGATATAAATGGTACTGAGTACAAGTATTATGAATTAAAAGGTTTAGATATAAATATTGGAGATAAAATTTTTTTTAAATTAGAAGCAAATGACAATGTTTTCGTAAGATTTACACTACAGTGTCCTCTAGAAAAAAATGTCTGATGTAAAAATTCAAATTGTTAATGAGCTGCACAAACCTACAAGAAAAATATACAAAAGAAGACGTGTTATAGTTAAAGGTTTAAATGATTTAATCCAAGCAGATTTAGCTATTATGGATCGTTATGCAAAAATAAACAATGGATACCGTTATATTCTCATTGTAATTAATGCATTTAGTAAATACATTTGGGCTGAACCACTTAAAACAAAAAATGGTAAAGAGGTGACTAATGCTATGAAAATTTTTTTATCTAAAATGAAAAAAATACCAAAACATTTACAAACAGACAATGGTACAGAATTTTATAATTCAAATTTTAAACAGCTTATGGAATCATTTAGTTTAAACCATTATAATACTTTTTTAAATTTAAAAGCTTCTATTGCAGATAGAGCAATTCGAACTATCAAATCTTAAAAATGGAAAGAATTTAGTTTACAAGGTTCATACAAGTGGAAAAACATTCTTCCTAGCATTATTGAAAAGTACAACAACACTAAACATTCAACAACCTAGTAAAGTGAATGAAAAAAATTCGAAATTTATACTTTCATTTAATCATTTAAAAACTACAGATCCTCGAAAAAATAAATTTAAAAAAGGTGATTACGTCAGAATTAGCAAGTCTCGACATGTTTTTGCCAAAGATTTTAAAATTCGGAAAGTTCGCTACACCAATCCTACAACATATTTGTTAGAAGATTCTAGAAGAAATTCAAGGATGTTTCTATACTGAGGAATTATAAAAAGTTCAAAATCCAAATGCATATTTAGTTGAGAAAATTTTAAGAAAAAAAGGTAATAAAGTGTATGTTAAATGGTTAGGAATGGATAAATCTCATAATTCTTGGCTAAATAAAAATAATATTTTGTAGTATAATTTTACATTTAATAAAAATAATGTTTCAATTAAGAATTTTATTCATACAAAGTTTTGTAAACTTTATTTCTATGAATTTTATTCAAAATCGGATTTAAAATCCGTACTAATGATTCAATACAATATTAAAAACAATAATTTTTTAACATTGTTACCGCTAAGATGTTGAGAATTGTAGTGGGAATTAAATATAAAACAAGAAGAAATGTTTACAGTTTTCATTTGTAAGTTAAAATCGACTACGAGATGTCTTATAACACATTTAATTGTAAGTGTCCGTTAAAAGATTACTGGAGTTCTAAAAGAAAATTATTTAAATTTAGCGAAGATGAAATTAAAAAATTTCTGTAGAGTACATAATTGAAAAAGTTTTTCCAACAGAACTTTTATTTGCTTGGCATAAACTACCGTACGAATACAGGAATACACACATAGATGGTTCAGCTTCAGCTCAATTAAGGTGTAATTTATGTAAATTAGCTCTTGAAGAATTTACTGTTAAAAGGCATAAATAAACACTTACAAAATACATAATATGTGTGTTAATCATCAAAGTTACAAAATATATATTTTTTAATATGAAAAATATAAAATTAATATATAAATTAAATATCTAATATATAATTAACTAAAAAAGATACAATATCTATTATAGTCTATACATAATTAATTTAAATAGCAAAAATTAAATAAAAGCAATAGGCTAGTAACTTGTCATACTCGTTAGATGAGTTTATATTAATTTTGTATAGACTCCTTTATTACACAATACAAAAATACGTAATATGGAATGTTTTATATTCAACTAAAAACTTACACAGCATATTATAGATATTTATTGCAAATACAATTTATAATTGTAATAATGTTATACTTTTTTTAACGTGATTATTGTGATTATAAAATCAATAATACAATAAAATGGTAATATTAACCAACATCACTACTGTCGTTACTATCAGTTTCGTAAGAAGCAATGAAACGATTAAATTTTGGTTTGTTTTCTCCTTTATATGTATCAGTATTTTGCAAATCCATATTACATACATATGGTTCTTTTAACACAAATAGTAAATCTTTAAAATCATTTTGACACCACATACGCTTACTTTTATAAATACGATGTAGGTATCTATTGTCATAACACAAATGAAAATAATCTCTTACAATTATTAAATCAAAATTTATGTTATAAATTTTCAAAACACTTAATTAAAACTTGTAACATGATCGACAAAAAAATAAATTAAAATTTTTAATATGATATCTATTTACCCAAACACAAAATTTAAAGCTATTGAATTCTAACTCCGAATCAGGAGACAAATTAATTATAGCAGATCTTGCTTGTGACCTTAGAATGTCTTGTCCATCAAAAATCTCTTAAGGAATGTACTCATCATCTACGTTTTTTGAATTATTTACGAGAAACTTCCATCTATAATTACTATATTTCTTAATAATTTTCAAAGTTAATTTTTTATGTAGCAGTGAAACACTAATAAATCCAATAATTAATGTAATATTTTGACAAATTATTTCTACACACATTTCTTCTAGTTGCATGTTTACCTGCAAAAAACAAATTATTCACTATAGTGACCGTGGGGAAGCGTTTCAAACGAACCAGGAACTAATCTACGTTTGTCATCATATGGACTTAAACCAATTTTTGTCTGTTCTATACTAAACACGTTATGACCAAATGATTGAATCGTTTGTTGCTTTACAACTTTTTCTTTAAAATTTTTTAGACAATCAACATAATCATTAAAAGTAATTTTTTTTCTAACAACATGCTTTTTAATACCTCTTGATTTCTTTTGAATGCCTAAATTTTGAAGTTCGATATTTATCTGGTCTTCACTGATACCTTTTTGTTTTAACTTGGCTTTTAATTTTTTTCTATCTTCATCACTTACTTGTAATTTGTAGCTATACATTTTAGATCGAAGACCAGCAAAATGAGTAATGATTCTACCATTGGCTTCGTCTTTCATCAAACCAGGTAATTTTTTGTTGACCAACGGTATCCCAAATGGATTATTTTTATCATAATCAGAAGTATCAAACAATGATAATTTTTTTTTTTATAATATCTTTGTAAACATCCTTTCCAAATATATAATAAATTAAAATTGTCTATACCTACTTTTGGTACCAAAAAATTATAATAGAAATCATACATGCAAGTTTTAGAAATATCTAATATAGACATTCCGATATAAAGTGGTTTATTAAAAACAAGTTCAGCTTTTTTCAATTCGATTGCCAAAAATTCTTTATCGAAAATTTATCTGTTATGAAATCGAGGACTTGCAATTAAATTTTTAGCTCCATAACGTCCTTCGTAACAAATTACCAGTTTAACTACTCTTTGTAGTCTAATATTTTCCATTGTTTTGCCGAAAACTGCATTGTTTGCCAATTTAAATTGATTTTGTTGAAATTTACTGGTTGCCAAGGTTCTTAATCTTGTATTCAATTCTATATATGGTTGTAACCATGCAGACTCTTTAAACTCCTACACTTTGTGAATTTTTGTTAAAATTAAACCATGATCTAATGCCTGTTTTAGATTTCTGTAGTGTAACACATTTTTTTTATCATATAAATCACAAATTAATTTAGGTAATTTCGATCCTGGTGGAATACGATGATTTGCACAAAAAGGTAAATCTTTATGTAAATCATGCAACTCCTTAGGATAATCTAGATCAACCTGTAAAATATACCCCACCGAAGAATCACCAGAAATAGTTGTCACATCAATATTTGGGTCCACCCATTTAAACCCGTCATAGGGTAAATATTGACACATTGCCCATCCATACAGATTATTTACATCAAACAGAAATTCCACCCCGAATTGACTTTTCAATGAACAGTATCATATCAACATCCTTTAAAATTTGTAACTTACATTTTGTATATTTTATCGTTGCATCCCAAGTATATCCAGGCATTGTAAAATACCAAGCAGGATCCAAACCGTATGTTTTTGTTGCAGTGTCTCTAAAATTTTCCATTACATCAGCCAGTAGTAAAATGTCTGTTTTCATATACAAATTGCTATATTCTTCAAGTGTTTGTATGTTAAATGTATGCCAAATCTTTTGAGCATGCAAGTACTCTTCTGTACTTAGTTCAATGTCATTCAATCTACTATAAAATTTTTCAATTGACGGAAGCTCAGTTTCTTTTAGTTTTTCTAAACTATCAACCTAATCGTATGGAAAAACTCCTTTTCTAGTTAAAAGACTAAAATCATCGTTGTTTAAATGATCAAATTCTTTTTTTAAATTTAAAAAATTGTTTTCACATAGGGTGGACACCAACTCATCAAGACTAGCTCCCAAAAATCGTAAAGAATCTATGAACCTGAATTTAATTTTAGTTTCGGAATCATGTTAAGTAAAAGAAATATATTTTTCTTTGTTTAAAGGTAGTAATCTAACAGTACCACATTTAATAATTTCCTTAACAAGAAAATGTCCATCATAACCTGAGAGATTATGAAATACAATTGGAGCTATAAAAACATTTTTAAACATTAGATTACAAGTCTGATGCGCAAGTCCTCTGAATAATCCTATGAAGTGGTCATGGTCGCGCACGATCAAATCGTTATTTTCAAAAGGTTTTTCGCAAATGTGACATATACATGGGTTTACAGTAGTTTATATTTATATTATATTTAATATTTTACCAGATACAAATTTTGCAATATTCTTGAATTGGTTTGAAAACCATTCTATGCAATCTTCTCCAGTATAACTGGAGAAATAGGAAATTGAGTTATCGTATGAACATTTTAAAAAGTAGCCACAAGAAAACGGTTTGTGGTGTTGATATTTTTTCATTTTCTTTGATATTCTATTGTTACATGATTGTAAGTAGGATTCAAAATCTGCATACACCACAAAGGGTGCTTTTTGTTTATAAATATAATTTCGAAACTCTACGTAATCATATTTTGGAAACGAAATTTTACTATTATTTAACTCCTTACAAACATCAGAATGTTCAATTAATTTTTTTTCACAATAAAAATAATTTAGGCAACGGTCACAAAAATACTTTTTCTTGGTTGATGAACTAAGACGTGAAAAATTTTTGATCCAACAATAATGGAATTCGATTTCAGTTTTATCATCATCTGGTATGGGCGCTTCATAATCGTTTAATTTTGGAAAATATTTGTTTTGTATAAGCAATAAATTAACGTGACGGTCTAATTTATTTTCGGTTAATCTAACAGGAACCACATCAAACTTTTGAAAATAATTTAGTTCTAAAGCATAAACATTTATAGAAATAATATTATATTTTCAAACTTCGAAATTTGTGATAATTTCATAGGCAATTCTAAGCCATTAGTCTGTAACACATCAGTATATCTCGGGTATGAACTAATAAAACGATAGTTTCCTTTAGGTGGAAATAACGCACTGACTACACTCCAGAAAAAACAAGCCTCATCATCATTTTGAATGTTAATGCAAGCTTTTTTCTTTTCAATCTGAAAAGGTAATTTAATAAAAGAAGAACCGTTTCCAATTTCAAATTTGTTTATGGCTATTTCTAAATATAAAATTTTTTGTAAAGACCAACCGCTAGATTTCTCTGAAAATTGTGATAATTGATTTAATATCTGATCTTCTACAAAAATTTTAAACCAATCCGTTAAATTTGTACTTCTATCTATTATGTGATTGGGTGTTGAAAAATATTTTTGGTCAATCAATTCCTGGTCGCTTGACTGCTTTATAAATTCTCCAGAGAAAGTTGAAATTATTTTTATTATTACAAAATTTTTTAAAATATTTGATATCTTTTTCTTAAACAAATTACAAGCATCAGTAAAAAAACTTTTAATTTCTTTATGACTTAAATTAATGATAACACCAGTCTGGATTCTGCTATCAAAACAATTATTCACATTTTCCCATTTAACTCTACTACCTATTTTATAAGAGGACCCTATTCCGTAACCTAAATGTTTATTTTTTAATGTAAGTAAACACCGGAACCGTTTTAGTTGAAAAATTTTTGTTAAAATCTTACGTTTTTGTCCAACCGAGAAATGAAAAATTTTAAATGCTTTATAACATTTTCAATATGTTAAGTTAGTAAATTACTTGATAAATTTTGATTTAATGAAGAGAAACATTTTTCTAAGTTGTCCATATTACGTATAAGTTATAAAAGTAATTAAATAATAATCTTAAACCTAATTTCGAACTTAAAATAAAATGTTATATAAAAGAATAATTAAAAACTAACATTTAACAATATCAAAAGATGATGCTGGTTTTGGCTTCCCTACATCTAATTGACCTCGAAAAATAACAGCATAGCAATTCTCGTTAAAATACTGAATAGAGTTTTTGTACTTCTCGGTTACGCGTTGAGGTAAAAAAGTTATAAAATCTTCTAACTCAAAGAGCACAGCATCACCAAAACGACTTTTCACTATTTTCGCATTAAAAGTTTTGTATGGTTGGTCTACTGTTAACTTATGCAATTTTTTTATTGGTTTTGAATTTTTTTCTATAAGAGATGTTGAATTTAGCTCTTTTAAATCCATCTAAAATTATACATAAACACTAAACAAATAGAAACAAAGAAAAAAACTTACTTTTTAAAACACAAACACACACTTTGCAGAACTGACAAAAGACTTTACTTCTCTGGAGCTGCTAACTGAGAATAATCTGACAAAATCAATGCCTTTTAATACCACCTCTACCACTACCACTACTTACACTACAGATGGTAAATATAATAATTAAATTTATTGCACAAATGTCAATTGGCAGATGCTACATACACATTATTAATTATAGATATAAATTTTAACTATGCACTTCCTTATCAAACCAGAATTAATTCTAAATTATTTACTATGTTTACTATCTAAGTACTTCCTAGTTGTCTATTCAAAATCAATGTGCAGATGTTTCATACATATAATTAATTATAGATATAAATTTTAACTATGCACTTTATAAACTAGAATCGAGATAATGCATAAAAATTATTAAGTATATTTTACAAATAATCAGTTTCCTTATTAAACGAGAATCAAATCTAATTTTTATTATTAACTGAATTTTATATCTAAGTACTTTGTAGTTGTCTAGATAAAAATTAAACTTGGATATCACAGATACTAACCCGCATATGGCTCACATACAATTATAGACAGTTGCAATTTCCGCATGAATGCCTGCGGTCGACTTATTATACAGTGGGCATTTGAAACTATCTGACTTAGAACATACATAGCGTTTTGGGGGCGGCAAAAAATTTATAGTACTCTGACGAGGGCTGGGGTGCTGGGGCATATCATAACGAGTCGATTAAGGGTTGTAACTTAGAACATACATAGAATAACTACTAAAGCAGTAACTAATTTTGAGAATCAAGAAAATTGAACCACTAAAAATAAGGTAAAATCAACATACTTTATTGCAGTAACACAAAATGTCTATAATTATAAATTACTAAAATATTGATTTATTAATGCAAGTCTTGTTCTGTTATTAAATTGTGTAATATTTAAATTTTGTTGAACTGGATTAATAACTGGTACATTATTTATAAAATTTATAGCTGCTTCTACTTCTTCACTGACTGGAGGTTCCAGTTCATTGGAGTCTATGCAAATATTATGTAAAACAGCTGTTGCTACAATTATTGCCTGTATTTTGTTAATATCCTTACATCTAATTCCAAATGACAATATAGGAAACCGTCTTTTTAAGACACCATAGGATCTCTCAACAGTATTACGAGTTCTAATCAATGATTCGTTAAATAAATGTTCAGCTTCTGTGACAGGATTAGTTAGGGGAGTTATGAGATATGGTTTGATAGGATAACCACTGTAACCTACGATTAAGTTACCTTGTAGAAACCCTTGTTCAAAGCTGACCCGAATTCTAGAATTATTAAAAATAGTTGAATCATGACATAAACCGGGCCATCTTGAAACAATATTTTGTATCTTTAGGTCATATGAACAAACTGTTTGTACATTAAAAGAAAAAAATGATTTTCTGTTCCTGTATATCTCTGCATTATCTACAAAAAAGATTTTAAACTGTGTTTTCACTTAAAAATTATGTTATGCATACCTCCTCCTAATGACTGTATTTTGACATGTGTACAGTCTACAGCTCCAACACACCTAGGAAACCGTGCAATGTTGAAGAAATCTTGTCTAACGTTTCTTACTTCTTCTGCAGTAGTAGGAATTTTAATAAACATTGGTCGTAATGTTGCACTAGCTATAACCACTTTATGAATTAATTTACATGCAGTAGATTTATGTATTCCAACAAAATCACCTACTATTAGAATGATATTAGTAGGTTTGAGGACAGGCAAAAGAATAATAAAAGGAATTAATAAATTGCCGACGTTTCGACGTTTATTTTCTTCTTTTTCAAGGCTAAAATATATGGTGTATGTACATAGATGCTTTTACATAACAATAATAATAATAAAATAATTACATATATCAAAAAAAATTATTATAAAATATATAATATCTTTTTAATTAGATATGCTTTTATGCCATTGATGTCAAAAAATATTATTAACTAGCTGTACCCGGCGCGCGTTGCTACGCCATCAACTAATAAAATAAATTTAAGAAAAATAAAAGAGAAGAAGAGATAGGGAAGGAAAAAAAAATTATAGTTTTGTTTTACTTATCGCACCAACAATATTTTAAGAACTTTTATTTGTACGAATTCGTATAGATATCTATTAAAATCAGTATTGAACTTGATACATGGAAGCGCCATCTGGTGGTAACTTCTATTAATACGAATATCATATTCATCTTGCCCATTAAAAATACATCATCGTACTGATTTTCGTGACAATCGGTTGAACGGAGCAGAAGTTGCTACTCTGCAGCGCCACCTGGTGGCGATTGGCTTCAATGAGCATATCATACAAATTTTCTCCGTGGAAAAATGTATATACATACCAATTTTCATGACAATCGGTTGAACGGGACTGAAGTTGCTACTCTGCAGCGCCACCTGATGGTGAGTGGCATCAATGAGCATATCATACAAACCTTCTCCGTGGAAAAATACATATGCATACCAATTTTTATGACAATCTGTTGAACAGGGCAGAAGTTGCTACTCTGCAGCGCCACCTGGTGGCGAGTGGCATCAATGAGCATATCACACCAACTTTCTCTGTGAAAAAATACATATACATACCAATTTTCAACACAATCGGTTGAACGGGACAGAAGTTGCTACTCTGCAGCGCCACCTGGTAGCGAGTGGCATCAATGAGCATATCATACAAACTTTCTCCGTGGAAAAATACATATACATACCAATTTTCATGACAATCGGTTGAACGGGACAGAAGTTGCTACTCTGCAGCGCCACCTGGTGGCGAGTGGCATCAATGAGCATATCATACAAACCTTCTTCGTGGAAAAATACATATCCATACCAATTTTCATAATAATCGGTCCAGTAGTTTTTGAGTTCATTGAGTACATACAGACATACAGACATACATACATACATACATACAGACAAACATTAATTTTTATATATATAAATACTAACAAATACGTATATATAATTAATTTTGTTCATTAACTAGAATAAAAATGAATTAAATTATATTTTTAAATTTGATATTTGACATTTTATATTTGATAGTCCGATTGATGGTTATAAATTATCTAGTAGGTACGGTTATAATTTTCATTGTATTTTTTTTTTAAATTTTGTATATATATTACTTAATTGTTCGTAGATTTATTGTGTTGTTTATATTAATATGTATTATTTCGCTTATAGATCTTTTATAATAATTTGGCTCTCTGTCTAATATTGTCGGATGATCAAAATTAAAATTATGACCAATATCAAAATGATGTTTTGCTAGAGCCGTTTTATCAGTTTTATCTTTATTTTTTTCTCTACAGTCATATTTAAAAAAAAAAAATAACAATTTAATTGTTTCCCGCTCTGATAAAGGGAACTGTACAGTCATAATGGAAAGAACAGATTAAATGACAAATATGACAGAAATATTAATTAATGAAAACACATATAAAAAACTAAATAAAGATCCTACTAATAAATTTCAAACAAGTTCTAATGATATAATCCGTTCACTTTTTATTCCAATCTCAGTAGGCTCTGTTAGTAACATGAATTTCGCCCTGTATAATACACGTCTGAGTTTACTGTTCTGTGGTCTTGTTAATTGTAAGTACGATGTTGTTACGTCTTCAATAAAAATATGTGTATTCAGTACAAATATCTTAAGTAATTAAATCTGCAAACCAAATTTAGAACTTGCAGGAAATAAGTCAATATATTTAATATTAAATTGAATACTAAAGTAGATATGTCAGTTTTCGCTGCAAGTAGTATTAATATCCAAGAATGGTCTATTTGAATTCACATGAATTTTGACTGATACTCAAAATAACACATTCCTTTACACAGAACAGATCCCTGTTTATAGTCAATTATTATTTTATTGGTCTATAACAAACAATATACTTTTATATTTACATTTTATTACAAGTAAATAAGTACAATTCAGAATGTAGCACATATACATATATACAACTTTTAAATTAATCAAGCAAAAGTAAAAAAAAATCATTTTACAAATGTATAATAACACTTTTAAATTATTCAAGTAGTGGTAAAAAAATTATTTAATCATTTTTGAGTTTGACATAAAAACACAGTACTCAAATTTTATATCCATCTTTTTTAAAGTCTACTATTTTACATCCAAATGGCATCGTAGATTATTGTAATAGTGGCTGTAGGGTAATAAAATTTCACATCCAATGGGTTAATTAAGGAAACTACTCCAGTACAAATTTGATTTTCCTGGTCCGCCTCAAGTGGAGTGTCGCAGTTGACTTATATATGCAGATGTTTTAATAATGTTCTTTATAACAGAAACTCTTCAGAAATTTTTCAAACCGATACAATGAAAAAACATTTTAATAAATTACATAAAAGCAAATAAAATCAAATACAGATGCAGATTTAGATGTAACGTGTAAATGTTGTCAGTGTATTTGTATGATCAATCCTCTTCCATTATTTCACTGGAAGAATCGGAGTCACTATCAAATCCAAAATCGGAATCGTCAGAATCTGATTCCTCCAATGAAATAATTAAAGGATGAATATTGTCATGTGAGCAGTTTCTCATGTAAGTAGTCCAATCTGCCAAAATAAGTTCGTCTGTATATCTACAAAAATTTCGCAACATGTCTGGTGTACATTTAGTCAATGCTTCTGTCCACGTTTTTTTAACTCTATCCTGGTCAAGATAAGTAGATGTTATATGTTTGTTATAATATTATGTCTTAGTTAACCCCCATGCTAGTTCTATTGGATTGTAATGACAATTGTATGGTGGTCGTCGAAGTACTTCATGTCCTCGTTGTTTTAAAATTTCATCCACTACATATATCTTTTCGTCAGTTTTATAAGGTAAGATTATTGAGTACAGTTGTTTCTTTGTCATTTTTGTGTCAAACATAATGTTATTGTTAATCAACCATTCCTGCAACATCGCTGTTTTCGCTAAAATAGGGTGGTTTGTTAAGTTGAACTGAATGGTATGGCGCGTTGTCCATGACCACCACACATTTTTCTTGAAATACAGATAGAGCAGGAATGTGTTGATTAACAACCCAGTTTTTAAAAAGGTCACTATTCATACTTTTGTGATAGTCAAAGTCTGTATTCGAAGACTCTAGTAACACGTCACATCCTTCCACAAATCATCCAGTGTCGTGTGAGCGTGTAAAATAGTAAATCGCTTTCTTTCGGATTTTACACGAGCTGGATTACTTTTTAGGTCAGAATCGTGTACCCACTGACGTACTGAGCTACCATTTTGATAGATCCATGTTTCATCTAGGTACAGGAATGTAACTCTCTCAGTAAGATTGTTTAGTTGTTTATATTTCCGAATGAAAGTGATTTTACTAATTTTAACGTGTCGTTGTTCACATAAAATATGTCGTCCATTTACTTTTTGTAATTTGTATCCCATTAATTTTATAAGTTTGTATAGTGTAGTGCGTCCCCCTTTAAAATCAAAATTCTGTTTAGCATCATAGCATCAGTCCAAAGTAAAATGTTCATTTTTAGAATGGTAAATCCAAATCTGTCGCTGTAAGTCTTTTTTTAAATAAACTTCTCAAATGTATCAGTTTTACTTCCTTTATCTGCGACTTTCTCATTATCTTTCAATCCTTAATAATTCTCGGTATTTTCCAAACACTAATCTAAAAAAATTAAGCATTTAGAATGTTTGTCATATTAATTAGTTTCAAAAAATATACCTCAGTTACACAAAGGTAGATATGAGATTTAAAAATATTTATCAAAATTTTGAATTAAATTATAGTTACAAAATGTTTAATTTAGAAATGTGAAATCTGACAACGTTGTTTATAACTTATTATGTTATCTGTCAAAAACGGTTATGTATTATGTTAATAATATAAATTTTATTTAAAAAGTGATACATATTTATAAAATCATCACAAAAACCTCTTTCAATTAATCTAATGCAAAATATATAACTTTATGTTAGCTGTCACAAACTAGGATTCATTTAAAAGAAATAGCAAAATGGTAGGCACTTACCTTAAAGATCTGAGCCACTTTCGCTGCTGTTGCTTTATTTCTTAAACATACCATAACATTTAATGATGTTGTTATGTAGTTCTATACAGATTTTTTTGGCATTACTTATTGAATATTTCTATATTTAAAAATTTTAACCTTTGATAATATGAGCTGTCAATATTTCGATAGTAGGACAGGACGTTTTCGGTTTAGGTACCAACCCAACAAAATGAAGTGTCAATCCAAGAAATAAAATGCATAGTCTACTGAGATTGGAATAAGAAGTGAATGGATAATATGTTTAATTAATTAAAAATTGACAACATTATTAATAATACAGAAACAATGCGACTAAAAACATATAATTCAGTTCCACCAAAATTATATGGTTTACGTAAAACACACAAAAACAATACTTGTTTCAGACCACTAACAAGCTGTATTAATTCTCCATCATACAATTTAGCAAGTTTTGTAAAACATATTCTTTCACCATTGACAACCACTTTTCAATTTAATATAACTAATTCATATGAGTTTGTAGAATTTTCTAAAAAAATAATATTACCACAAAATTATGTTCTAATTTCCCTTGATGTGGTTTCTCTATTTACAAATATTCCTAAGTTATTAGTACTTAAAATAATAGAATCCAAATGGAGATTTATTTCGGCAGGCGCAACGGGTCGCACGGGTCTAACAACAATTGCTTGTTTGTAAACATTATACTATGTACGCTCAGTTGACCCTGAAAGTATTATACCTAGATTAAAAATAAGTTGTTTCAGTTAGTGAATCACTATAAACAAGAGTAGATAGCAAATTCGTATACTAGTATACTCTTAGTTCTTTTTAACGTGAAAGTGACTATAAAACATTATCGAAATGACTGAAAACGATAGGTGTTTTATTTGTGAAAATAAATTTGTGGACGATGCGGTAGTAGTAGGACAGGAAGCCATAGAAACTTTGAGAAATTGTAGTAAGGAGAGAAAAGATGGCAAACACGAATTACTAACAGGACGTCAAAGTATAGTTGTTCATAAAGCTTGTCGAAAGAATTATACCAGACCAAGTAATGTCAAAGCAGAGAAAAAAAAACATTCTGAAAACGAAGCATCCACCTCAAAAATGTCGCCAATTAAAAAAAAATTAAGGTCTGAATCTATATTTGATTTCAAAATTTCATGTTTATTTTGCGAGGAAGTGATTGACGACAATTTTCTAAATAAACAAAAAAAATTACCGATTAACAGGAGAAGTGAAATTCTAACTGCCAGTAATTTATATATTCAATCGAATATCATTAAATACGCTGATGAAAGGAATGACAAGTGGGGTAGAGACGTTAAGGGGCGTATAAATCAGGTATTAGATTTAGTTTCTGTGGAAGCAATCTACCATGAAAAATGCTATCGGGAATTCTCTCGAAAACCCCGAGAAATGAAAGAATGCGTGCCTGGGCGTCCTCAGTCGACTGATATATCATCTTCGATGGAAATGATTTATAATTACTTAGAGAATAGTGAAGACTGTCAATTCTCATTACAAGAATTAATAGATCAAATTGATGGTTACGTTCCACATGAAAGGACTATAAAACAAAAATTAAAAGAAAAGTACATGGACGATATCATCATAACTGTGAATAAAAAAAAAAGTGAGAGGTGTCAAAGGACACCCGGATGGAACGAAGTTCCTTTCGATTAATTAGTGAAGGAATTGTAATTTGTAAACACAACAGAGAGTTTGTATATACATAAGCATTTATTATCGTCTGTATAAAATCTCTACTTACCTAACTCTATCAACAATATCCGGAACTTGTGCAGAAACATTGTCAGGATACATTATTGTTTTTATTTTCTATTATTTTAACATTTATTATCTACAAAAAACCTGTATTAACAAAGTCGCGACACTACTACACTGTTCAAAGCAAAATAGAAAAAAAAGTAAAAAAAATGCAGTTTTTCTGCACGCTATAATGTTTGCAATTGGGGACGAAACACATCACCATTTTTACTGCAACAGAATACTATTTAATAGTTATAGAATACATAATTAATTACAAGATTACCATAATAAAATTTATAAACTTTGAAACAAAACATAATCTCAATTCCACTAAAATGCATATAAAATTTAAACACTTACACTAACTTTCAATGTTTATTCACTATCACAAATTGGATACAATAGGTCGTATGAAAAGTGTCCGGAAAACGTTAAGATTTTTGATTAGAAACCACTACAAGTAATAGAAAAATCTTTTATGGCATTTTCAATGCAAATATGTTTTGTAGTTTTGTGTTTTGTTTAGAAAGATTTGTAAGCTCCTCCCATAGCTGACGTCACACTTTTCTATGCATTGTAATATATCTATCTATGAGAGAGAGGGAGAGAGAGTTATTTATTTTTTGGTCTGTGAGAGAGAGAAACATGCGTGTGTCGGTGCATTGTGTCGGTGCATAGTGTCGTGACAAATTTTGGTATGAATTTTTTTAGGCTAGCTCCTAGCGTCAGCGTAACTGTTCGTAACGCGAGAAAGGGAACTTTGTTCCAAAAATCCCAACAGTTTGCTTCAGAAATATCGGACATAAAATTTTGAGTGACAACTGGTACACGTCGAGAAAACTCGACGAGCGCTCAGAAAAACTAAGAATAGTTAAAAAAGCAGCTGAAATAATAAAATGCGACATCGCAGACATGGTGTACGAAGATCAGTCTTACCCACAAAGTAATGACTTTTTGAATAATATCAAAGGCTACGTTCCGGAATCCCTAACGGTTTTTTTAGAACAATTAATAATAGATAAACGGAAAACTAATTTGCATTCGCTTAAAAAAAATGCATAGCAATTGGTCATTCTATTATAGCAGTAGCTAAGCCCCGAACTTTTAACTCTCCTTTACAACTGAGTATCGCTTCGTACATTTATAAAAAGGTGGGTTCTAAAAATTTAGTACAAATGCTATCCAGACTGGGCATTTGTTCCAGTTATGCTGGATGTTCAAACTTTAGAAGCATCAATAATAATGGCCCCACCAGAAGTAATCGAGCCCAGAGCATTTTGCCAGTTTGTCTTTGACAATTGCGATTTTAACGTATGCACGATTGATGGCTATAATACCTTTCATAATATGGCTGGTATTAGATGTATAACTCCAGCCAGCTCTATCACATACCGTTCGGACGTGATTGAAAAATATCACAAATTGAAAAAGTCTGAAATTGTTGAAAAAAAAGGTATCGTTGACGTTTTAATATTCGAGAAGAAGGAAATGGGATTGCAAAATTGTTTTCGAGGATTTAGACCATCTTTTCCCTTCTAAGGAATATAATGAGGTACCATCTGTCTATGATGCGTTGTGGATGTGCGGAAAGTGGAAAGGCTTTGATAATATTCCAGGATGGCAAGGATACATGGAAAAAATAACATTTGAAGAAAATTTTGACCAGTCGAAAATTTTACTATTGCCTTTTATAATGGCTTCACCGAGTGACTATAATACCGTTCATACGTCTTTAATGATGGCCGTTGAGAAATCTAAGGAATTGAACATCAGAACGACTTTTGTAACTTTTGATCAGCCCCTGTATATGACCGCTGTTGACATAGTGCTTTCTGCTCGTTCAGATTCACAATTGAGTAATGTTATAATAAGGCTTGGAGGATTCCATTTACTGATGTCCTTTTTAGGATGCATCGGGTTTATAATGAAGGGTAGCGGATTGAAAGAATTACTAAGTACCATCTACGCGCCAAACTCAGTTGACAAAATGCTAACAGGACAAGCGTATTCTCGAGCCATCAGAGGAAACTTATTGGTGCAATTAGCTCTCGCGAAAGTCGTATTGAATGATATTGATTTTACCGACGAAGAACTAGGAGCCGTTGAAGAAATGTTTTCGGAATTTCAAGAATCCCCTCCATCACGAAAGACGATTGAAGACGAATGTATATTCAAGAATTTGGCAAAGAAACTAGAACAGCAGTTACAAAATATTGATCAACTGGGAGCTACTGCAAGCTTATGGGTGCAATATTTTAATATGGTTACCCTGGTAAAAAACTTCATTGAAGCTGAACGGGCAGGAGATTGGGAAAAACATTTGTATACTGTAAAATTGATGATTCCTTATTTTCATGCCAGTGGGCATTTTCATTACGCAAAGTCGTGCCAAATTTATTTGCAGAGAATGTCGAAATTAAAAGAAAAAATGGATGCATTTGAATACGGTAATTTTGTGAGCAACGGTTACTTCACAATAAGGCGGCATGATAAATTTTTTTCCGGCACTTGGACTGATATGTGTATTGAACAATCTGCGAACAAAGGTTTTAAAATAAAAGGTGGTGTGATACATCGAGGATTTACAGAAGACATACTTACAGCTCATGTCGTTGCTAGCCCTACACTTCACGGCATTTGTGAGGCAATTGAAGAATATTGCGGAATTGATTGTGGCACCTCTGAGCAGCATGTGGAGTCAAGAGAATCTCGCATTAAGCGAAATGATGCGGATGTCATTAAGCTTAATAACTGGTTAAACAGGCACAACCCTTTCGTTTTGGCAGATGGAATAATGTCACTTAGCTCTGGCATCATAGGCGATGAGAGCATAAATTGTCATCAAGCAAAGAAAAATGGCGAACAGTGCATGGGAGATATTATTGGAAAGCCATTTAAGGATATTGAACTAAAACGTTCAAACACAGTTTCGTCCCTTGCAACAATAAATTCAGCTGTAAAAGTTAACAGTAAAGTAGTTGCAATCGACCCATTGATTATTTTTCAACGAATGCTCATAGCCAAAAAGCACGACGAAGATCTTTTGGAATATTTCGAATATGAACTTGCACCGTATCCGCTCTCCCTCTTCAACGAAACAAGCCGGATGAGGAAAACAAGAAAATCAGCTCTTTATGAGATTTTTCAACCCATCGATGAAAATTTGCTGCGCCTCGGCGAGATTTATGTGATAGATGGCGGTTATTTGTTGCATCGAGTTTCATGGCAAATAAATAAAACGTACGGAGAAATTTGTGCTAGATACGTAAATCACGTGAAAAACAATTTTGGGGAAAACTCATGCATTGTCTTCGATGGTTACGGAAATGACAGGAGTACTAAAAAAGTTGAGCAACAACGACGATATTTCAACAATAAATGTGCGGACATTTTATTTGATGAAAATATGATTGCTTCTGTTAGCCAAGAAAAGTTTTTGTCAAATGACAAAAATAAAATCCGTTTAATTTCAATGCTGACAAAAGCGATCGAAAATGAAGGAATGCTTGCTAAGCAGGCGTCAGATGATGCTGATGTTCTCATTGTTGAAACTGCAATTGAAATGTCGAATACCGGAAGAACGTCTGTTGTTGGCGAGGATATAGATCTTTTAATTTTGATAATTGCCCTAACTCCTGAAAACAATGATATAATGCTCGTGAAACCAGGAACAGGAAAAGTTAAAAGGAAAATTTTTTCTTCGTCAGACATTCAGAAAAATCACGAATGGGTGCGACAATCAATTCTTCTGGCTCATGTATGTATGTATGTATGTATGGTGTTAGGGGTGACAGATACACTGCGACCTATAAGATCTATTGTGTCCCCCTCTTCTTGCTATATTTCTGATGGTTCCTCAGACTTATAGCAGCTCTTCTAGTCCTATCTTCCTTAAAAAGTTTAGGATATCATTGGGTTTTAAATTAGGTAGTTCTTCCCTTTCTATTTCGTATGACCCTAGGTATTTGACCCTAGAATTACTTAATGCCATGCATTCTGAAAGTATATGTATTGAGGTTTCGTCCTCTACCTCACAGAATCTGCAGTTTGCTTCATCTACTAATCCTAGTTTCTTCATATGTCCTCTTAATCGACAGTGACCGGTTAGTATTCCTGTTATAATTCGGAGGTTTTTCTTACTTAGGTTAAGACAGCTGTGAGATCTCTTCTGGTTATAGTTTCCCAGGAGCGTCTTCGATTGTCTTAGTCCTTCTAGATCATTCCAGTACTTGGATTTTTCGCTATCCATTTTTTTCTTTAGTTTTTCTAGGATTGTACTACTGCTGATCCCACATGATGGTTCTGGTCCCAGGTATGGGGTTTCAGCTCCTTTTTTTGCCAGCTTGTCTGCTGTTTCATTTCCTTCTATTCCTACGTGTCCTGGAACCCATAGGAGGGTAACAGTGTTATTCTGTCCTAGTTCATTTAATTTGCCTAGGCATTCCCAAACCATCTTTGAATTGATTGTCTTCTGGCTCATGCTTTCAGTGGCTGCGATACCACGTCCTCAATATTCCAGAAAGGTAAATTGAAAATCTTCAAACTTCTGCAAAAAGAAAAACAGTTGGAAAGTGTGGTTACAATTTTCAATGATCCCGGATCAACACCTTCGCAAGTAAGAGAGGCCGGGGAAACACTGTTTCTGTTTGTATACGGCGCGAAAAAAAATTAAAATCTCACTCTGAATGGTCACAGATTTAGCCAATTCAAAAAATCGTTGCAAAAACAGAAATCGAAGCTAGAACTATTGCCTAGAACTATTGCCACCGACTTCAGAGGCAGCCGCTCAACATTCTTTCCGAGTTTTTCACCAAATTCAGACGTGGCTTGGAAATAAAAAGAACCCAGAAGAATGGGGATGGACGAAAATGAATGGTCTTCTACAACCAACGACAACACTGCTCGCACCAGCTCCGGAATCAATATTACAATTGATTTCCTGTAACTGTACAACCGATTGCCACGCGAGATGTAGCTGCAAGAAAGCAGGGCTAAAATGCTCCTCAATGTGCGGGAATTGCCAGGGAGTACAATGTCTCAATGCGTACAGTTTTGAAAGTATCGCAGAGCGGGAGGATGAAAATTTCGATTCTGATGACGTACACGAGGAGACTGATGCAGGCGATATTATTGAGGAGGATGATCCTGCTTATTCCGATGCTTTTTAGATAAAAGGTATGGTCCAGTCGGTATTATATTGTTATCCACTAACTACCAATGCTCACCTGTATAATGAATAACAATTTTATTTTTCAGAACATACCTAAAAGAGAGGAAAATATGATAAGAATAAAGATAATGAAAAATGTCGAATTAAATAGTATAATATATATATATTTTTTTTTCAATAAACAATGTATTGAACGTCAATTTTAACTAAATAAATTCAGTTTAGCAAGTAATTACTGTTTTTTTGAATCATTTATCTATAATTTAATGCAAAAGTTTCAATGTATTTGCGAAAAATTAGTTTACTCCACTTTTTCCAATATGGCGGCTCGAGCACAACCTTTACAGCTCGGGACTCATCAATTCTTGAAAATATATGTATTTTTGAACATCCATGCCAAATTTTAGCAACTTCGCAATTTTTTCCTTTATTTTAGCTAATTTTTTGTACTATATGGGGAGCGTAGAGGGGGGTTTACACCTGAGCTGTAGGGTCGAGCTCACTTTGTACAGCTCGGGACTCTTCGGAATCTTAAAGAGCAGGCATTTCTCTACAAGAATATGTATTTTTTAAGAACTTCGCAATTTTTTCCTTTATTTTGCGAATTTTCAGCTATTTTGCCTGTACTATAACTTAGATTTTAATATGTTTTCAAGAATTATAACTTTTTTGTTTAAATCCAGCTATTTTTCTTTTAATAATTCATTTTACCAACAAATAGATGGAAATGCTATGGAAAATCTTGCCAGTCCTGTACTAGCAAATTTAGTGATGAATGATTTAATCACAACATGCTTAACATCAGTAAATTTTAAAGTCGAATTTCTAAAAGCATATGTTGACGATACAATATTAGCAGTACCAGAAAATAGAATAGAAAATATTTTAGAAGTTTTTAATAATCACCATCATAAACTTAAATTTACAATTGAACAAGAAAAAAACAACACAATTTCATTTTTAGATGTTCTTATTATAAGAGAACCAAATGGGCAATTAAAAACTTACTGGTACAATAAACCAACAGACTCTGGCAGACTTTTAAATTATTTTTCAAATCATCCAAGGCACCAAAAAATTAGTACAATTAAAAACATTTGTCATAAGGCTTATCATTTAAGTAGTCAAGAATTCTAACAAGAAAACGAAAATAAAATTAGAAATATTCTTGAAAAAAAATAATTATCCAATAAAACTTATAAACAAATATATAAATGAACATAAATAGTATATTACGCTACAAGGGACGAAAGTTGAATTTTCGGCCCTGCGCGTCATGTTGGCCGAGGCGAAAAGCCGAAAAAAAATACAATGAAAATTATAACCGTACTAGATAATTTATAACCATCAATCGGACTATCAAATATAAAATGTCAAATATCAAATTTCAAAATATAATTTCATTAATTTTTAATCTAGTTAATAAACAAAACTAATTATATATACGTATTTGTTAGTATTAATAATATATATTTTTTAACATCAATGGCATAAAAACATATCTAATTAAAAAGGTATTATATATTTTATACTAATTTTTTTTTATATATGTATTTATTTTATTTTTTTTTATTATTATTGTTATGTAAAAGCATCTATGTACATGCACCATATATTTTAGCCTTGAAAAAGACGAAAATAAACGTCGAAACGTCGGCAATTTATTAATTGCTTTTATTATTCTTTTGCCTGTCCTCAAACCTACTAATATCATTCTAATTTATAAAATAAGGACACTAATCTTTTAACAAAATCACCTACTACTGAGAGAAAAGAACCTGTTGCCAAGAATCGCAGTGTCATCAAAAGCATTGTTAACGGAGGAATAGCCTGATTTCTAAAATAATTTATATTAATTCCATACAGCCATTTTATCTAATAAATTACATATCAGTAGGATGTGCAATATTAGGTTCGATTAAATTTAATATTCTGATAACTGAATCTTTTGATAGCCTAAATCTGGACACAAAATCTATATCATCCCAAATTGTAAAATGGTTTATACGTGGCCGTATTATTTTTGGACTTCGTCGATTTAGTCTTCATATATAGTTTAATTCATCCTCGCTATTAATATCAACTATATCTAACTCCAGTTAAAAATTCATCATTATTAATTAAAAAAAAAATTGTGAAATTCAATACACCCAGAGATAACAACACAAATTTGTCTATACTCCGGTCAAAATAGACATTGAAGGTTACATAAATTCGCACCTTGATAAAAATTGGCATGAATGTTGGGAACCCTATTATACACAATTTGTGAATTATCCACATCAATGTGAAGTGTGGAAAAAAAATTATTCAAGGTCAAATGTTGCAAAAATCGGTTTTTTTGAGTTTCCCATCTAAACGGTAAGTTTTTTTCTAAGAATCACCATTTCGGAGGTACAGCGATGCAAAATGTTGAAAAAGTTGTATTCTTCATAATATGCCCACGTTTCCGCGCCACCCGTGAGGTAGTGTACATGGCGCGTTTTTTTTTTTAAGTGGTTTCCCCGGTAGGCCTATTCCACGATCTATTGTGCTTCTGTTGGGTTAAAAAGCTATTGTATTAAATTGAAAATGGCACTATTGTAAATAACAAGAGCGGTGTAAGTAATGCGTAAATTGAGAAAATTATTCGTCTGATCGATACTCTTCTTCTAATTGAACATAATCCATACTGTCTTGCTCTTCTTCTCCTTCTTCTTCTTCTTCTTTCAGCTGGGTACAAATAAATTGTTCAAAGGGCGATGCATCAGATAACTCCTCACCTATATCGTAAGAATCCTCTTCTACTGGCGATTCAACATTGGAGCACGATTGGCCTCGACAACTGATACATGCTAATGAACAAAACAAACCAACTTTTTTACAGCCGCATTTAGCATTACACCCCGTTTTGCAATTGCAAAAAATTGAATTGAGGAGTTTTTCCGGTGCAGGAGGGAGTAAAGTCTGAACTGGTTCCAATATATTGTCAATTAACTTCCAACCCCAGTCTTCTGGGTTTAGTTTATTACCAAGCCATACTTAAACTTGATAATATACCCGAAATAGATGTTGATGAGCAGAAGCAGAGGTTGGAGGAAGACAAGCTAATTGTACTTGTTTCTTTTTATACGTATTTTTTGCAAAAGATAAGTATCGAAACTTATCTAAGCACGTAATTTTTTGTGGAGCCCCGTAAATTGAAAGAAGAAAGCGAATTCCGTTGGTGATTACAGTTTGTGGAGTAGAGGTACTTTCTTTGAAAACGTCAGCACAATCAACTAAATCTTGTTTCTCAAACAATTTCAAAACTGATCTTTTACCTTTCCTGAAAAATGCAGATGTCGTGTCGCAAACAGTTACTGCATGTAGAAATAAGATATGATTTTGGCATTTTGAAAAAGCAGATAAACTCTTGGATGAATATATTTTTGATTGTTGTTGAGCCTTCCCAGGTTTTAAAAAATAAATAATTTTTTCAGTTGGCGTTCGAGCAGTAAGTAATACCAACAAATCAACATCTTCACCAACAAGAATAGTTGGATTTGTCCAGTTAAATTGGTTTATTGCTGTTTTAACTATCAGGACATCAGCATCATTATCAGCTTGCTTTACAGAGATATTTTCAGACGTAAATTTTTCTTTCAACATTGAAATGAACCGAGACTTGTTGTGTGTATTTGCGAGAAATTTCTGTTGGCTTGTGGTAACTGTCATAAATTCATCAAAAATGACGTCCGAAGATGAAGATGTTGTTGTAGCTCGACGACGTTGTTCTGCAGCTTTAATATTTTTTGTACAATCAGCATAGCCATCAAATACTACAGTCATTCTATAGTCAAAATGTCTATGTACATACCGCACGTATTTATCTAAAATATGGTTAAATGTTTCTTCGTGATCCCACACTACACGGTGTAATAGATATCCTCCGTCGATTATGTACGTAGCATTTATGTCGTCAATATCTATGTTTACTGTTTCAAAACAATCGTTAATAGCTGACTTTTGTGATTTACGCATTCCAGCATCATCGAACAGTGACAACGAATACGGAGCCAATTCATATTCGAAATATTTCTCAATTTCATCTTCGAAAGCGCTAGTAATACTCATGCGTTGAAATAATAATGCAGAGTCGACAGGAACTTTCTTATCGTGAACTTTTACGGTGCTTCTCATAGCTAAGAGAGGTACTACTTTATCAGCGCGTTTTAATTTTATGTTATTAAACGTCATTCCTGTCATTTTGGACATGGCGGTAATTCCAACTTCACGAGCTTTGTGACAGTTAATTTTATCATCACCAACGACTCCATTAGCAATAGATACAATTTTGTTAACTTCCGGAAAAGGATCATGCAATGAAAACCACTGCAGAAGGTTTTGTATGTCTTTCGAATCTTTCTTTACTCGTGAATCACTTGCATCTACATGCTGATCTGTTGTATCCATTCTAACATTAGCGAGATCTTCCAATCCTTCACAAACAGTATTTCCTTCACAAACAGTATTCATTGCATGCATACCATAAACCCATTTACTTATTACACTGTCTTTTGTACTTCTCCCTCGAGCAATACCTCCATCTGTCTTCATAGCTTTCATCATTGACTGCTCGATCACCATATCTGTTGAAGTTCCGCAACTTAATTTATCTAAACGTCGAACAGTGAAACATCCTTCTGTAAACTGTTTGTAAGCACTAGGATTCATACAGTTCTCTAATTGTAACATATCTTGTAAATATAAGTGTGCAGACTTAGCATACGGAACATTTCCCGAAGCGTGGAAGTAAGGAAGCATTTCTTTAACGCTGTTCAAATGAGCTTGCCAATCTCCTATGCGCTCAGCCCTTATAAACTCCTTCACAATTGATACCATATAAAAATATTGAATCCAAAGTTTTGCGTTAGGTCCACGTTCTTCATATTCTCTTAGTTTTTCATTGAACTGGTCGAGTAATGCTCCAGATATTTCGTCGTCATTTTCAACATCAAATCAAATCAAATATCTTTATTTTAGCAACAGTTGGGTTACAAATTAACAAAAAAATTCTGGTTATAAGTTCAAATTATTGCTAAAACAGGACATTTTCGCTAATTGTGCTTGCGTGAAAATGCCCTTAGTTAACCTTACATACTAATTACATACTAACTATATTAGAAAGAGAGACAGCAATATTGCGTAGACTAGACAAAGAACGAGGAGAGCAAAACACGTGGAACGCCAACCTTGAAGGGGAAAAAACGGATGCGTTAGATGAACCAGATGAACTTATGAACTGATGAACTGACCGACGAGGTGGAAAAAAAAAGTAATTATAAAGTTAACCTAATATTGTACCATAGCCATATTTAAGTGACTAGCTGTTCATTTAGTAATGTTTCTTTATATACTTTTGAAAAACGTATCGATAATAAATTTTTAACATGTAATGGTATATTATTCCATCGTTTAATAGCAAAAAAAGTAAACGAGCGTTGAAAGGACGCCGACCTATGACGGGGTACAACAAATTTATGAAAGTTCCTGGTCCTTTAATCTGACGAAAGGCGGACAAATTTTTTTCTTAAGTAACCTGGTTTTGTTGTTTTTATTATTTTATGCAAAAAAGTTGCCAAATGAAGTTTTCTACGATTGGACATGTTCAGTATTTTATTATTATTTAAATAAGGTGTTATAAATTGGCGATATGGTACATGAAATGCAAATCTCATGCAACTGTTTTGCACTTTTTGAATAGATTTTTTGGTTTGCCAATTAAGTGACTCACTATAAACTACATCTCCATAATCAAAAAGGGATAAAATAATACTGTGACATAGAAGATATTTTTGATTTGAAGATAAATAGTTTTTCACTTTGTATAAGTTTTTAAGGCGTAAATATGAAGCTGTAATTTTTTTATTAATATGCGTATGGAAAGAAATATTGTTATCGAAAAAGATTCCTAGATTTTTGACAGTATGGGCTAAAGGAATGGGGGTGTTGTTTACTTAAATATTAATAAGATTATTTTCTATTGTTTCTCTAGTTGTCTCCGACTTATTAAAAATGATCAGTTGAGATTTTGTAGCGTTTAATTTTAAGTTATGATTTTCTGCGAAATGATTTATTTGATTAAGATCAGTATTAAGTTTTTGTTGTACTTCTTGAATAATGTGTTTATTTATGGGAATCTGTAATTGGGAATCATCAGCAAATTGAGATAATTTGACGTGTTTCACACATTTAGCTACATAGAGCGAGAACAATATTGGAGAAAGCCCTAACCCTTGAGGAACGCCTTTTGTCAATTTCTGAAAGCTTGATCTCTCTGTTATAGAGTTTTTTATAATTTCGATACAATTTTCACGACCAAATAGTAGACTATTCATTAAATGTATGGCTGTCTTTAAAAAACCAAAATAGTGAAGCTTTGCCGATAGCATTTCAAGACTTAGGGTATAGAAAGCTTTGCTAAAGTCCAAGAGCACCATGCAGGTACTATTTCCTTGCTCTTCGTTTTCTCTAATATCGTTTAATATATTAACAAGTGTTGTAGTTGTACTAAAATTTTTTCTAAACCCAGACTGGCACTCTGGAATAATATTATTTTTGTCAGAAAAAGCTATAACTTGTTGGCATATATGTTTCTCGAAAATTTTAGAAGTTGCCGGTAAAATACTTATAGGTCTAAGGTCTTTAAGTTCACTTGGGCTTTGGACCTTAGCGATTGGCTTGACGATAGCTCTCTTCCATTGAGACGGAAATACTTGTAGGATACAGGTGTTTATAATATTTATTAACGGTTCCTTGCAAAATGGATAACATAGCTTTAAATCCTTGATAGAAATACCGTCTATACCAACTGCATTTTTTTTATACTTGTAACAATTTTATTTAAGGCAAAACTATCAATAAGGTTAAAGTTTAAAGTGTCATTTACGGTCCTATTATTTTTGTAAAAATTAATTAGCTCTTGAGAAGCAGTATTTGGTTATTTTTCGGTTTCTTGAAAGTATTTGTGGATGTTATTAGCATTTTTTAAGTTGTCAGGGATGTCAGTCTGCTCTTGGCTGTAAGTGATTTTTAATTTTTTGGCTGTATCCCAAAACTGTTTACCCTTTTGTAGTGAAAAAGTATTAAAATATGTTCGTTTCTCTCTTATTATAGAATGTTTTGTGTAATTCCTTAGTTGTCGGTAGTACTGTAGGTCTGTTTGTTGTCTAGTTCGTAAGTATTTTTTGTAGGCTTTGTCTCTTAACTTTATTAGTGATTTAATGGTTTCAGTTATCCATGGAACAAAAGGTTGGTCATAGAAGACTCGTTTAGTTTTAATTGGGGCATATTTATTTAGAACACTCAAAATATACTTATTAAAAATGTCAACTTTTTCATCTATGTTTTGAGATCTATAAAGTTTATTCCAGTTGAGCAGCTTCCCTTCCCTTAAAAAGTTATTTAAATTTGTATTAAGTGCATCATAATCTCGAAATTTGACAGTTTTTTTTGCGTCTAAGCCTTTGGGCAAATCGAATATTGCATATATTAGATTGTGGTCTGTAATTGTCTGTGATATAACCAAAGACCCAGATTTAATGCATGACATATTTTGGCTTGTTATTAATAGGTCAATAAGTGAATTTCGATTTGTAGTAAAATTTAACCTGGTAGGTTCTGTAATATACTGCTGAAGATTAAAGTTATTTATGATATTTTTTAGTCTGTTTGAATTGGTGGAACTAGTTGAAAAATTAATATTAAAGTCCCCCGCTATAATTACATAGTCATAACTGTATGAAACTAAACTAAGATAGTCCTCTAGATGATCAAGAAAATATGTCGGGTTTACTGTTTGTGATCGATAAAGATTTAATAACAAACAACTTTTTTTTTAAGTTTAAACGATATAGCTATATTTTCTATATCAGCAATTTGGGTACTAACCTCCGTAAAGTGTAAAAAGTTTTTGACATAAAGGGCAACACCACCACCCCTTTCGCCCCTATCTTTCCTAACAAAACGGTAACCAGGTAAGTTATAATTAAAGTCTGGCATGTCAGCATCCAGCCATATCTCGTTAAGACAAAGAATATCAAATTTATAACAAAACACATAGTTAATAAATTCATCAAAGCCTGTATTAAGCGAGCGAACATTAAGTTGACCGATGGAAAAATTTTTTGGATCGTATGCATAATTTGTTTTCCCCCGCCGGTCGTACCCTTGGTCATCCATCACCCCAGACTCCCCCCAACAAGGTCGCAGCTACCAAAAAACATACTCCCCCCTCCACATCCTTCAACTTACAACACATTAGCTTCATTGCCCTTATTGCTATCTCTCTAGTCCAACCGTTATCAAAACAATAAACAAGCCACGCAAAAAGAATGTTCTTACTAATAAATCGAACGATTTATTATTTTATTGTTGTTTACAACCTAAACTTTAAATAAGAACTTGGAAAATAAAAATACCAGCTGATTATTTTATAAAGGAAACTAACAACAATAACAGTAAAAAATGACCTAGCTTTACTTTCTTTTTGTAATAAACGGTGTCCCATCAAAAATATTTATTCTTTTAAGAAACTAAGCATAAGAAAAGAATAGAATATAAGATTAAATTATGAGGAAAAAAGTAAAAATAAAGACTAAATGTAAGTTTTAAAGTAACATATTGTGGAGAATTACGCAGATAGCCAAGTGGTAATACACCAACATTCGGTTAGAATGAACATAGTTAGTTAAATAGTAAAGGTTGTTGTTACCTTACATTGACTGCAATAATTATGATAACATTATAAATAACCTATGATTCCAAAAGATTGTAGGCACCACACTTGTTTTTTATTTTTTTAGTTTATTGAGATCATTTTCACTATTTATACGGTGCACGTACGGTTTATACGGTATTTTCACTTTTAACATAAATAATTCCATTAAGTACCCATGCGCTGTTTTTAGAAAATATCTCAATTGGTTTTCGGAAGAGATCTAAACGGTATTTTGTGAGATCTTCTTTTATTTGCACTCCCGATTCTTTTAGCAGTTTTCGATTTTTCATTACAACACTCCGGAACGTATTACTCGAAAATCTTATCAATACTGCCGGTGGATTTTGCCCAACATTCACATTCGGTACCCGATGGCATTTAATGATTTCCGTTTGCTGAATATTTATTTTTAATTCACTTTTAAATATACTTGTGACTTTTTCCAGCAGATTTTCTTCGTTTTCCTGCCTGATACCAAACATACGGATGTTTTGATTTCTTGATGACTGTTCCTGATCGTCAAGTGTTTTAAGGAAGGTTATATTTTGTTTTTCGAGTTCTTCAACCCGGTTATGAAGTTCAATTATGTCCTTTTTTTGCTGACTGAACTTTTCTTCAAAAATTTTTCCAACTATGACCGCAACTTTTTCTGCGATTTCTTGCAGAAATCGTTCATTAAAAGTATTTAATATTGTTGTTTTTATTTCTCTTGGATCTGTCGTCGTAAAACCCATAATGGCGGACTGGTCACACTGACTGGTTCAAACAATTCACTTAAATTGAACTAATCACTTGACAAAACACTGGTTCTTTTACGTAAATAAATTTCCGATCAGTTAGAAATAATTTAAACTATGTTTTATATTTAACTACTTTGTGGAAGACTGGATATTTTTACAAAATTAATCGGAGCGGTTGAAAACTACAACATGCTACTCGCGCACCATCTATCATTATATGAAATAGTGTTGTCTATTATGTTTTCAGCAGTAATGATAAGATTTGCGTCCATGACGTCATCAATATCAAGCTCTTTCAATATTATTATTGCTAATGTTAACTGAAGTATTGTATGAGCTCAAACAGCTCTCGCATAAGCATGACCATTAAGTATTTTTTCTAATGACCCAGGTGCATAAATCAAAGAAAATATGTCTTTTATGCCGCTTCCTTGCATAATGTAACCAAGAAACGACATGAGTAGATAAAATCCTCCGAGCCTAATGATGATCTTTGATAAAATTCAGACCCTTCCGGTGCGGCTGATACGATTTCTCGAGCTTTTGCATACAGAGGCTGGTCAAAAGTAACAATGCATACATCATGACCATAGCGTTTTGCATTTTGTAATGCACAAAGTAAAGTCGTATATATAGTACTGTAATTACTAGCCGGTTGGTGAATAAATGGTAAAAACAAAATTTTGGATGTTGAAAAATTCGTAACATTATTTGTTAATTGTTCAATAAAACCATTCCAACCGGGTATTGAAAAATTCTTCCATTTACCATGGAACCATATCTCATCGACTTTTTTAAGTACAGATACTATTACTTCACTATCATAAGCAAAATCATGGACAATTATTTTACTATAACCTACTACACCATCATTTTGGTATATCTGCAGTGGCACATGAGCTATTGCCGCGAATTGTACGTCCAAATCTGCTTCTGCAATTTTTTTTAAATGTATCTGCTTTATCTTTTTTCCTCTTATTTGCCGGTTATTTATCATTAACTCAATCTTTTTTTAAGATTTTTCGTTTACATTTAACACTAACCTAAAAAAACACGAAATATTTAAAAAATGTAATAAATTAAAATTTAAATGATATTTGATTGGTCATAGATTAATGAATGAAACATCGATTCGTCCATGTCCACCAAATTACATTTTAATTATTATTTTGGATCATTGTTATCAAAGAAATTAATGAAAATATTTTATTCTTAAACATTTGTAACTTTTACTATAGTGTGTAATCTGGCAACATTGTAAAATAATGACTGACAGAAGAAATGTGAGGTTAGGTATGCTTAATAAATTATAAGTAATTTGAATGTAATAAGAATGTAAAAGTGTATTTAATGTAACAAATAACTTCATATACAACTACTAATAAAATTAAAAATGTTTGGAACTATTTGCAGTTGAAAACTTTGGAAATAATCTTGTATAGAAACAGAATTAGTACTTACATTAAAAACCTAAGAGATCTTATATAAATCCATCTTCTGGTCTTTTCTAAAAATGTAATATCATCTTTGTATTCATTTTTTTATCTCTACACAATTTTTTTCGGCATATTAATTTTTTTAATGCATTTAACCATTATATTTATGATATTTGTTGTCAAGCTTGTCAGTTTGTGACTTGCAATGACTTGGTAACTTTCAAACACCAACATGACAAAAACCAATACCAACGTGAATAAATAAAAAGATAGCCTGCTAGATATATTTAAACGTTGAATCGTTAATACGTGGATCATATTTATAATACTAGGTTCAAAAAAAAAGAACCGCTCGAAACAACTTTTACCACAAAAACTTCTGTAATGCGGTCTTATTATTACTTAGCCAATAGAGTATATAACTACCTCCCGAAAGAAATAAAAGATACAAAAAGTATTTTTTCATTTAAAAAGAAAGTAAAAAATTTTCTTGGCTTCCAGGAGAGATGTGCAATTAAAAATTTAATTGAGCCAAACACTAATAATTAAAAAATAAATAAATACATAAATAAAAGGATTCTTTATGTGGTTATCATCCCTATTTATGTATTTAAGTGTTATTAATTTACCAAACCATTCATTTAAACTTTAAATTCAGGTAATTTTAAAATTAATGGTAATATTTTTTGTTCTGTTTTACTTTTAAATTATTTTTTAATTTGTATAAGTACATTATTTTAAATTTTGTAAATATAGAGCCAACCATACATCGGTTCCCCACGCTCAGGCTCTGCCTTGGTGGGTACATCGGTTTGTTTGTTGTTGTATTTATTTATAGATGTATTATGTAACTTATAAAAAAAAAATAAACATATTATTATTATTATATTAAAGAATTTTAGCCTATTGCCTAAGATTTATTCAACGAATAAAAACTCCCGATAATATTGTTACAGGTTATTTGACGATTTTTGAGTTGCATAAAGCACTCGTTTTGTTGGTTCGAAATGTACAATATAGCATTTTTTTACTGAAATTAATAAAGTAGAAAGTAAATTACCCCTGCCTAGAGCTTTTCGAAAGCTCAATCCTTTTTTAAAAGATGGTTTCCTCAGGCTGGGCGGTCGTCTACATTTATCGGGTCTTTATTACGAAAGCAAGCATCCACTTCTCTTACCACAACATCATCGTTTGACAGAGCTTATTATAAACGCGTTATTCGTCGTGTGCTGTCCAAATGTTTTATAATGTTTTAGAGTAAACCCTCAATCTCTTTAACCCCACATCGGAAATTTGCCAGCCCTTCTAATAAATCAAATAAAATAGTTTCAAAATGTTTCAGTCGATTGTGGTGGTACTTACAATATTTGTTTCAGTAAATACAAAGGTGTCAAATCACAAAAATCTTATATTTGCCTTTTTATCTGTTTTGTCACAAAGGCAGTTCATATTGAGCTGGCCTCTGACCTCACTTCAGAAGCATTTTTGGCAGCCCTTTGACGATTTATTGCCCGAAGAGGTCGCTGCTCTGCAATTTTTAGCGATTGTGGTACTAATTTTGTAGGGGCAAAGAGTATCCTCTCAGAATATATGACAAAGGTTGTAGAAACAGAAAAGATTAAAAGGTCTCTTAATATTCCCTCCAACCCTCACTTTAATGGTTTAGTTGAAGCGGGTAAAAAATCAATTAAATCCCATTTACTGAGAGTTTTGAATGATCAAATTTTTACCTACGAAGAATTCTACACTCTCTTAGTCCAGATAGAGTATATTCTCAATTCTCGCCCTTTGTGTGTGCCCAGTACTGATCCTAAAGATTTACAGTTTTGACCCCAGGACATTTTCTGACACGTGCTCCCTTAACATGTCTCCCTGATCCCGATTTGACGCCTCACAAATTAAATACATTATCTCATTGGCATCTGCTCCAGAGATTCCATCAGGATATTTGGAGACAATGGCATCATGAATACCTTAATACCATCCAGCAGCGTTAAAAGTGGTTAATCGATGAAAGGTCCTTAAGGGTGGCAGATATGTTGGTTATTAAAGATAATCAAACACCTCCATTAAAATGGAAATTTGGTCGGGTTGAAAAACTTCATCCTGGTATCAATAATATAGTACGGGTAGCTACTATTCACACTTCAACCGCAACGTTGAAGAGACCACTTGTGAAACTCTGTCCATTACCTCCTTCTTAGTTCTTTGTATCCTAGTTTTTTCCCCTTTTGTTTTGATTTTTTTTTTAATTTTTATTAAGTTTATTCTCTATTTTGTATCTAAAATACATAGTTCTTTTATATGTACTTTGGTGGTCGGAAATGCTACATCTTCGTTCAAAAAGCTTTTGAAGTGGTTAAAAATTATTTTAGTTTTACTTTATTTCACTTGAACAGGAGTACTTCGTCGTCTCGCTAGCCATAGCAAATTTTTTCATTTCTCATTTTTTACTTATTTCTACTCGGGAATCGTGTGTGAAAATCCTTTTTCAACCTTTTTTAGGTACATTCCAGGATACTACTCAGGTGAATGATGGATATTTGAAAGTGAACTAGAATTCCAACGAAGACAACATAAAGGTTAGTTTAATAAGACACTTTTGTTTTTGGAGAATTTGGGTAGTTAAAAAAAATATTCATATCACTTCCTAAGGCGTAACAACCATCAAGTCGTTTTTAAACAGCTTTAGTTAATCTTTGTAATAAAATTTAAATCTAATAATCTCTTAAAGTTTATTAACTGCACGCATTTATTTATGAAAATTCACATTTTCGATTCATTATAAAACTTAGGTATACATTATAAACAAATAATGTTTTGACAAATGATAGACTTTTTTGATACTTGACTAATAAATTATTCAAATATATATTTTTTATATTTGACCTTTATTTGTTTATGAGATTTTGGAGTTTTTTAAATTATTTATTATCTTTACTTTCACTTTTTTAACTAAATAGAAAAATGAAGATTGAAAGTAAATCAGAAAAATAATAAACATTATCTATAAGAAAAATTATTTTTATTTAATAAGATTGCAGCTAAGATTTTTTTATTTATTATTCATTATTTCTTTCTTCTGCGTTTTGATGAAGGTTGGTAGTCTGATGTTGATGTCGAAGGTGTTGATTGTTCGTCAAATTGTTGGTCAGTTAAGGGATTTTCTCTGTTGTCATTATCATCATCTTCATCATCACTGTCACATCCAAAAATCCCTCGCATGATTTGAAGGTACCGAGGTTTAATAATAAACTCACTTTCCAGTGCATTTTTCTCTGCATTCTGACTTTCAGGTATGCCTTCGTCATCGTCATTATTTCCTTCTTCAATATCAGCCGAATTTAAACAAGTTTCTTCATGACAGGATTTACATTCTCTAGTACACCGCAGTCCTGCTTTCTTGCAGCTATACATCTTACGGTATAGTTGCTGGTCGAGCAGGTGCAATGGACCATTGTTAAAAGCTCCTGTGATGATGACGGCTCATCAGTTCGAACTGATTTCTTCCAGCCCCAATCGTTGGGATTTAAAGAGTTGCCTAACCAAATTTGTATCTGTAAATAGGACCTCAACGAATGTTGGTACGTAGCGCCTGATGTCGGCGGCAACAGGGCTAAGTTTTTCGCGGAGGATTTACGTGCGACACCTGAGAATTTCTTTACCCGTGAATCTTTCATTGTTTGTTTTTTTGACCCAAATAGCTTTAACATAATCGCTTCTCCTGCTCTCTTGACATTTTCTTGAGAAGATTTTTGATCGTAAAAAAGCTTAACTTGCTCTTCAGTACTCAAATCTGTTTGTAATAATTTCACTAAATACTTTTTACCCTTCATGAAGACAGAACTAACCGTGTCACAGTCGGAAAAAGCGTGGGCAAACAGGATGAAATTTTTGAACATTTTATTAGCTTTAATAATAGATTCATGTATAATTTAAGTGTATAGTGTAAAAAATATTTTTGTTGAAAACAAAAATTACGAAAAAACAATAATTAACTATTTGATCTTATTATTATCTGTGATTATTAATTCGTGGATGGTTTTACTCTAAACAGGTGATATATGCAACTAGATAGCTTAAGGACATTATTGAGGTGTCCTCAAAGTATTTTTATATTTAGCTGTCCTCAAAGTATCCTTATATTTAGTCTAGTCGAGAAGTTGATTTCCTGCGAAAAATAGTAACCAGCCTCTTAAAAATATGGGTGATAGCTTAAACAATTCAGAATGGCATTTAGAGAAAGAAGATTTTTCGATTTTTTTTCCGGCGATAAAAATTACAATTGTTATTAACAAAAAACTGAAAAAAATAGGCGTTTCGGTTTTTGTTAATATCTTGAAAAGTATAAGTAAAAGCTGAAATATTATAACAGTTTCTGAAAGAGCAGGAAATTTCAGCTAGGATGTTGGCGATTCCCGAAATTTTAGCACCAATCTTTATTATTTTAATTTAACGTTGAAAATCGGCTTCCGCGGTGCAATTTTGGCATGCGCGAAGCCAGATATGCGAATAAGTTGTGTTACCGTGCTCTTTTGCATATCGACCAGCTTGATACAAACATCCATTATTAATAAGTGAACCGAGAGAGTAACTTGTGCAGTGAACGCCATTTTTCGAGTGTAGGTACATTTAACTTGGCTATTTTGGAGCCATCCTAACGGGATTTTAAATGTTAACACTTCTATTGATCTAAGCCTCATTTGTGTAATATTCCTTAGGTAATATTTTTTTGGGGTAGGCTTAGATTTTTTCATTTTGTGGGATTTTATTTGGTTAATTCACGTGGTAAGTTCTTAACTTATTAAATTAAAATTGCCTTCTCTGATACCGACATTCAATTATAGAAGAATTTGCTAAAATCTCGATTCGTGGACTGCTGATTAAGGAGTACGAGAAATAAAAAATTCAGGGTGATAGTGGACTTAACACCGTCACTGACTACTTTAACCCCTAATCATACTAAGGGTAAGTGTGCTATATTCGTTAAACCTCGCGATTTATTTTAATCTTTTATTAATCTAACATGTACGTACCTCAAATTGTTGTAATAAATTCTATTTGTCGTGTTAAAATACCAGATTTATCCGGTTTTTACGATTTAATTTATTTTTGCTTTTCTAAATTATCATATGTGGATAAACCCAGCTATATTACTAATTCTATGTATTTCTTAGTTATTGTAATTCATATTTGAACTGTTGCAAGGTAAATTTTGAGTAATAGTTAGTGTATTTTACTTTTGTATACGCTTAAATTGTTTTTTAATCTCTATATTTTAAATTAAAGTACATTGCATTATGTTTTGTTTACATTTAAAATTGTTTGCTTAATAATTTAATCTCTAAATTGTGGATAATTGAATAATGCACCTAGATTTTGTATATTTGATTTGTTTTCTTAATAATTCAATAATTCTTAATATACTGTATACTTATAAATTTAACATTTCTTTCTTAAAGAACTTAGTGTTGGAATTTAATCTTTTAAATTTTTTTATTAAGTAGGGCAAACACTTGTAAATGTAACATTTCTTTCTTAAATAACTTAATGTTGGAATTTTGGCTAATGCGCTGTTTCGACTGGGGTCCTTTGGCTTGACGCAAGCATTAACATTTCCTTTGGCTTGGGTTATTATTTTGGAGAATCTTTTTGGACCTGGCGAATAGTTGATCTTAGATCTGGACGGGATGGGACAATTCGCCGTCGCCGATTCGCCGTGGGGACAACGCACCGTCGGCCAATTGGCCGTCGCCGATTCGCCGTCAGGATGTAAATTTTATAATAAAAACTTAAATATAAAAAGAGAATATTGATATATCTCTTATTATGGAAATGAAATTTGAATTTCACCAAAATCGATATTTATTTTATATTATATTTTCTGTATAATAAAAGAATGAATCAGTTCTACAAATTCTAAAAATTTTGACAAAAAACCATTAAGTATGACGCCCCATTTTTATTAAGTTCGAATTGAAAGTGCAGTTAGGATGGAGTATTAGAATAACTGTTTACCTAAAATCTTCTTATGTGATTAAAGTAAATCTTCTTAGTAGGTTTTCTATGAAAAATCGTTAATTCGGATTAAAATAGATACGTTAGCAATTGAGAGGCATTATTTAAATATTGATGTGGGAGGTATTATTTTTAATCTTGGTCTGACGGATTAAACCAGGTACGTCTTATTATATATTAATTGTAATATAAATAATATAAATATAATATAAATATTGGCATTACCTCTAGAAAATTTAGTATCATCAAGATTATTCTGATCGTTACAAACAAAAATATAATGGAGTTGACAGTTTTGAGTGAAAGAGGAAAAGAGAAGTTTTCGGCCAACGGATATCTTTACGTATTCGATTTATCAATTAAAAGTGATG
The DNA here is from genome assembly GCA_964028335.1 of Altica lythri. Classification (NCBI taxonomy): domain Eukaryota; kingdom Metazoa; phylum Arthropoda; class Insecta; order Coleoptera; family Chrysomelidae; genus Altica; species Altica lythri. The sequence goes on from OZ034801.1 coordinate 83,253,489, forward strand.
TAAACGTAAAATTTTGGAGATGTGAGCGAAGAAATTTGTGTAAAGCAAGAGTTCATACGAAAGATAATATGGTTATCAAAGAGGTCAATGTACACACACACGACTCTGCTGAAGTATCCACAGAAGTAGCTGAAATAGCAACAAAATTGAAGAAGCGTGCAGGAGAAAGCGTAGAGACTACAGCTCAAGTAATTGTTTGAATATTTTTAGTTAACCTAAGTTTAACCATATCATAACGTCATATTTTAAGGTATCTTGTAATTTAACCTTTGGAATGCAAAAAAAAGCATTAATTTTTGCAAAAGTACTTTTATAATTGGTCAGTATACGAAACTGATTAATTCTAAGCTTCTAAACTTGCTATAAAATACGTTTGAAAAAGCTAAGTTCTTTTTTGTTTCAGGTTATCAACGAATGTATTAGAAATGCTTCACAAGCTTGTCAGGCTAAATTACCCAACAACTGTGCCTTAAGAAAGACAGTTAGACGGAATGAAATAAATGCAGCACCAGCAAATCCTACAACTCTCGACACCTTAGTTTTACCAGATTCTTACCGATTGTATCGTACCCAACCAGACGTTGTAGAAAATTTTCTACTATCCGATTGTTCATACAGACCCAGTCGAATTTTGATTTTTGGGAGACAAAGTTGGCTGCAACATTTGCAAAATACAACTTGGTATGCCGATGGTACATTTTCTATAACACCACCATTATTTTCTTAAGTTTATACAGTGATGGCAGTCAAAAATATTGGCGTTCACCCCATATTTTATGCCTTACTACCGAACAAACAAGAGCTACATACAGTAAGATGTTCGAAATAATCAAAGAGTTGGTACCAGACCTAGGACCTGGATTTGTGATTACGAACAGGCTGCATTTAATGCAATGAAAGATGCTTTCCCAAATGTAACAATTAACGGATGCTTTTTTCATTTGGCCCAAAACATGAGAAAGCATTTATGTACAATTGGACAATTGACACAATATAAAAATAATCCCCAATTTACACTGAATGCAAGAATGGTAACATCTATGGCATTTATTTCAATAAGAGATTTAGATGAAGCTATTATGGTACTCGTCAATAATTTACAGGAAGAGCTTCAACCACTTTTGGACTGGTTTGAAGACAATTATATTGGTCGCCGAAACAGGTATATATTAAATATTTTTTTATTTTTTGAATCGTTTATTTCAACGTTGTGAGAAAACAGCAGCAAAAAAACCTATCTTTAATATCTAGGCATCTTGTTTGCTAAAACATGTGACCATACTAAACATAGAATGTTTTTTGCTGTTTTCTCACAATATAGAAATATTACATTTGATGCGAACTTTTTTGCCAACATTGTATATTATATTTATATTTATATCTATTATTTTTTAAATTACAGACGAGGAAGGTAGACGCCCCCCACTGTTTTCCCATCAGATGTGGAATCTCTATGAGAGGACCTTGAATGGACAAGACAGGACCAACAACCACGCAGAAGCTGCTCATAGAAGGTTGCAATTAGAACTTGGAATGAAACACCCTACAATTTGGAAGTTCATAGAGGGATTAAGAAAAGTACAAAAAGGACGAGATGCTTATTATGAGCAACTTGTGGCTGGTCATCAACCGCCTTTAAAATTAAAAAAGTACCGACTTGCTGAAGAGCGAATTTTAAAACTAGTGAGAAATTATAATAATAATAACATTGTAGAATATCTTAGAGGTTTAGCACATAATTATGAGATGTAAAGATGGTATTTTTAATAAAATTTAAATACAAAAATTAATCCTTGTTTTATTTAAGGGTAACATATAAAATTAAATATCGATTGGCATGTACTTCAAAGCTTATTGCCTATTTTTATAACTAAATCTTAATTGTAAACTACTATAAAATTTACATTCTGACGGCGAATCGGCGACGGCCAATCGGCCGACGGTGAGTTGTCCCCACGGCGAATCGGCGATGGCGAATTGTCCTAGACCCAGATCTGGAACAGCAATTCTTGGTGTGGTGTAGAATCTGTACAATACCTTGGACCAACGCAGCATGACACCTCCACCTGTGCAGTAAGGCTATTACAGGAGGCCTCTCACCTAAAGCATCTGCGCCAGTAAAGCGCAACCACAGATAAGCCAAGTTTAACTATTAATTCCGACTCTTTCTCATATATAGATATTGTTTTGTAGCAGATGTAATACCTTGTAATTATAAGCTCATAGGGTTTAATTTTTTTTATGCGCTGGGTGATCACTCTTTGCTTGGTTTGCCAATAGTCGTGTGGCACTATTTTATTTTATATGTTTATAAATTGTATCTCCATATATTGTTGGGTTTATTGTTGATTTTTATTATAGTCAATATACGAGATAGATCTATTTTGGTGTCTTACTCAGTCAATCTTCCACACCCCTTACCTGTTCAATTAATAATTTTGATTGAGATTCTTTCTTTATTTATCTCCAGCGAGGTAGGTCAGTGCCTGGACCAACAGGGGTTTCCGATTTGTACCGTCTAAATCGGTGGCGCGACTCACCTTTTCTTGTACTTACCCTCTACGGCTGAGCTGGGCATAATTTGCCAGTAGAGCAGACCACTTACCGATCTCAGCTGGAGTTGTATATTCGATTTAATCAACTTGAATATTTTTCAAATATTTTTTTATTATTATTAAAAGTACGTGGCAAATTACAAAGAGAAATTGATAAGTAATAAATGGGGAAATAAGTGACAAAAATATGGAACAAGAGGAAATTAAAAAGGGCGAGGAAAGCAATATAGACGGGAATATGGATCAAATAAGACTACACAAATATGCTGTAACAGAGGACAGTTATAGAGCTTTACCAGAAGGTAGTGATAGTTCAAGTAACAACAGTGATGATAATGACAATTATTACTCTCAAGCCAATGATCAAAGTCAAGATGATGAAAATATGGACAATGGTCAAGGTCAAAGAGAAGAAAAAGATGAAAAACAACTTCAATGGACTGATTCAGAGAAAAATCCTACTTGTTTTCAGTTTACTGCCCAGGAAGGATTCAAAAAGAATATTCCCAATAATTCAAAACCTTACGATTTGTTTCGATTATTTTTGATGATGAATTACTAAAGAAAATTGTTGATTGGACAAATCTCCGGGCCAATGAACTAACATCTCAACAACAGGGCCACCATCGCCGTAAATCCAATTTGAATAAATGGAGTGAGGCCACATCTGATAAAATGGAACGATTCTTAGGCCTTTGCCTTTTGATGGGGGCAATATGCATGCCTCTGCTGAAATCTTACTGGAGCAGAGATTCATTGTATTACCATCCAATATTTGGCAACACTATGTCCAGAAATCGCTTCGAATTGATACTAAGGTGAATCTGTTTTTTTAAATCCACTGATGATACTTCAAAACGTTTACATAAAATCGACCAAGTGCTTAATCACTTATTGAATAATATAAAAAACATCTATTATCCTGGACCAAACTTGTCCCTAAATGAGGCTTTATTGCTTTGGCGAGGCAGGCTTATCTTTCGGCAATACATCCCAAATAAAGCCGCAAAATACGGTATAAAACTGTACGAGTTATGCACTCCAGATGGTTTTGTACTGAACGTAATAATATACTTTGGTAAGGGAACTGTTATCGACAGTGAGCATGGACATGCCTATGCCGGCGTTCTTCAACTGGTGAAGGAATATTTGGGAAAAGGGCACACAATATATTATGAACAATTTTTATAATAGTTTACCGCTGACAAAAAAACTTTTTGAGAATCCAACACATGTTGTGGGAACACTAAGAAAAGATAGAAAGGGGTTACCAAAAAAAGTTACGGGCAAGAAATTGAAGAGAGGGGAACACATTTTTCAAAGAAATGGAAATATATTAGTCCAAAAATGGAAAGATAAAAGAGATGTTCTGATGATTTCTTCCAAGCACAAGTCAGACATGGTGGAAACCACTAACCGATCAGGTCAGAAGAAATTAAAACCAGAGGTCATAGTAGAATATAATCAGAATATGTCTGGAGTAGACAGATGTGACCAGATGATCTCTTATTATAGCACACCAAGAAAATCCATTCGTGGGTATATGAAGGTATTCTTTCATTTACTGGATATAACGATGTGGAATGCTTGTTGGGTGCACAATAAGCTCAAAATGAACCCGAATAGAAAACCGAAACTGGATTATTTGGGATTCCGTCAAGAAGTAATAGGAGAACTTTTGGGCTCAAAAGAAAATAACTTGGGACTTACACCGAAAAAGAAGGCTCCAACCAATTATTTTCCCAAGAAACTTCTGAAAAGAAAACGATGCAGAATATGCCATAAAAACAAAAAGCGGCAACTGACCTGGTATGTCTGTTCCGAATGTAAGGATGACCAAAATAACTTAATCGGGTTGTGTGCAGACCCTTGCTTCAAGATTTTTCATAAATTATAATTGATTACATATCCTTAGATTAAGAATAAATAATTAGTTATTAAAAATTGCACTTATTTTAGCAAATTTAGCTTATTTTCCTGTGTCACCAATGTGTGACACGTGGTTTATTTAAAAAAAAACTTGCCATACACCGAGGGCACACATTTGTGACGTAACACAAGAAAAAATTTGAGCGGGAACGGACTTCTGGTTCGGTTTGATTTCACCTCGGTTTATGTGACCTTAAGAGTCAACGCTGCACTAGCGCTCTCACCATTTCCACATTTTATCAAATATCGGCTAATAAAATGTTTATATATACAAAAGGTGCTGATAATTGATAGTAATAAGTGAATATCCATGGACTTTCACAAATAGATCCGAGAAAATAGTAAAATAATTTGACCAATCTATGAAATTTTGTCTTATTATCAAAAAACCCTTTTTTCTCTGTTAATATTCCATAAAAACTGCTCAAATTTTTAGGACGAATTTGGTTCACGATAGCGCACAAGCTATGCATATTTAAATTTTAAATATTTTTTATATTGATGACGAATGATAATCCATTTCTGTTAATTTCAAAAAAATTGAGGATTAAACATGCATAGCCTGTGCAACTATATGCCAGTAATATACCCTCAAAATTTCATTGAAATATACATTCTAATAACGGAGAAAAACGGTACCAAAGATCCGGACAAATTCAAATTTGTGAACGACTGATAAATGCGCCCCCATACGGATTAATTCCTGTACACTCCGCAAATCTGAGTATTTCACCGTGCCGATGTGCTAGAACTCGTGAATTGTTAGAACTAGCGGACCAGTTGGAAAATGAGCTACTATTATATATAAATATACTCTAATAATTTATCTGGCGAACCGAATGGTCTGGCGCTTACTTTGTGTAAGATTTATTCATATGTTTGCAGTGTAAGATTGCAGTTCTATTGTTTGCCGGCGTATTTAAATAGTGAATTTTTGAATTTGTGGACATCTATACTAATATTATAAAGAGGAAAGGTTTGATTTTTTGTTTGTTTGTTTGTTTGTTTGAAATGAATAGGCTCCGAAACTACTGGACCGATTTCAAAAATTCTTTCACCGTTGGCAAGCTACACTATTCCCGAGTGACATAGGCTATGTTTTATTTTCAAAAAAAATAGGGATCCTTACTAAAATGCCATTAATGTAACCAAAAATGACCTTAAAACCCTTACATCGCGTGCGCTGAGAAAACTAGCCTCAAGGTCAAACCTTCCAATTAGTAGGGATCGGTTTTTCTCATGGCCAACCGCCTAAGGCGGGTCCAACACCTGAAAATCAATTTATTTTGTTGCCAGAAAATAAAACAATATGTAATATTGATTACAGGGAAGCGTTGTCTATACTAATATTATAAAGAGGAAAGGTTTGTTTGTTTGTTTGGTTAAAATGAATAGGCTCCGAAACTACTGGACCGATTTCAAAAATTCTTTTATCGTTGGCAAGCTACACTATTCCTGAGTGACATAGGCTATGTTTTATTTTTTAAAAAAAATAGGGATACTTACTAACATGCCATTAATGTAACCAAAAATGACCTTAAAACCCTTACATCGCGTGCGCTGAGAATACTAGCCTCAAGGTCAAACCTTCCAATTAGTAGGGATCGGTTTTTCTCATGGCCAACCGCCTAAGGCGGGTCGAGCACCTGAAAATCAATTTATTTTGTTGCCAGAAAATAAAACAATATGTAATATTGTTTACAGGGAAGCGTTGTCTATACTAATATTATAAAGAGAAAAGGTTTGTTTGTTTGTTTGTTTGAAATGAATAGGCTCCAAAACTATTGGACCGATTTCAAAAATTCTTTCACCGTTGGCAAGCTACACTATTCCTGAGTGACATACGCTATGTTTCATTTAAAAAAAAATAGGGATCCTTACTAAAATGCCATTAATGTAACCAAAAATGACCTTAAAATCCTTACATCGCGTGCGCTGAGAATACTATTAATTATAGAATAAAATAATGTACTACGATTTTGAAGAATATATAAATATCTACAAAAAATGCCGCGACAGCATATGTCTAAGTGTTATAGTTACGTCACAATAACTATTTTTTAATTTTTTAAAAGTTTTTATCTTGGTATTAATCCTTATCAAAATAACTTATTTCATAATCACGACAGATATCACAAATTTAGCATGTGCAATGGGACTAGGCTACTTATAAAGGAATTAAAGGACAATTAAGCTGTAGTAACCATTATAACTGAAACACCAGCTGGTCAACTAGCTCATACACTGATGATACCGATGATCCCAACTGATCTACCAAATCCATTTAAACCGCTTCGATTTCCTATCAAAATATCTTTCGCTTTTACTAATAATAAGTCGTAAGGTAAAACCTTACAATTAGTAGGGATCTCGGTTTTCCTCATGGCCAACCGCCTAAGGCAAGTCGGAGCACCTGAAAATCAATTTATTTTGCTGCCAGAAAATAAAACAACATGTAATATTGTTTACAGGGAAGCGTTGACCCAACAAATTTAATGGCTTTTGTTATTTTTCTTTAATTCCCGTGCAAAGCCGGGGCGGGCTGCTAGTTTTTTATATATTATTAAGAAGACATTTGGACTAATATTTGGAACATTATAGTGATTAAGATTAATAGTTAAGTTAGTGTGAATATTTCTAGGTGAGTACACACTTTTTAATATAGGTACCTGAAAAAAAAAAAGAAAAGCTATGTTTATTACAGGACTAAAATGGGAAAAGAAAAAACCATGAAATCATCAAGAAAAAGGTGAGTAAATTATTAAGTTTTTTTTCAGTTTGAAGATTATTGTGTACTAGCTTTTGCCCGCGACTTCGTCTGCGTGTAATTCGAATAAAAGCAAGGTCTTTATGTATCAATAACTGGTGCCCGCGACTTCGTGTGCGCAGTATTAGTATTTCGAGTAGCTTATATTAGCGTGAAAAGAACTAACATTATGACATTAAAATTATAACATACATAATTTTTGGGTCGTATTTGAAAAATATAACAGTCTGACAATATTGAGATGTTACATTCGCACTGTAATAACGTAACAATATTGTCAACATAAGAAATACAGTAATTTTTTCAGACTTAAATGACATTTATCGTTATATTTTGGACAATTCACACAATATCTTTATAAATTATAGCCTATATGTTATTCTGATCTATAAGCTACATTACTGTAAAGTTTCATTAAAATCCGTTTAGTAGTTTTTGCGTGAAAGAGGAACAAACATCCATACATCCATCCAAACAAACTTTCGCCTATATAATATTAGTAGGATAGGATTGTAGAGCTTCGTTAATCAGGTGGAATAAGGAACGGAGGCAACCTGACCATAATGAAATTCCCGCTGAAACAGGATTAACTGAGCCTGAGGTTACTGAAGGTTCTGTAACTGAAATCAATACTAGCGATGTGCTTCCATCAACATTTACAGGACGGAGAATTGTAAAGCTAGATTATTTTTAGGATCAAATTAAAAATATCAGCCATCATCCTTTCTTCAATTGTAGTATAAAGGACTGTGATATTATTCACGAAAGCAGATATGGTTTATTGACAACATTGAAGATCAAATGCAACGTTTGCAATAAATTGAGTTCAATTACAACAGAGCCCTCAGCATCAGCGGATGTTAACAAATCTACAGTTTTGGGTATATACCCATTTCCATTTTAATATTTTTTATTGTTTTACATTAATTTGTAGGAACGATCTCCGTCGGAGCCGGTTACACTCAAATGAATGAAATGCTCACAACTATGGAGTTGCCTCCGATTACGCCTTTATTATTTACAAAGGTTCAAAGAACTCTTCAGGATAATGTCCACACTACTTTAATGGAACAGCTGGCATTGGCGGGCAAAGAAGAAAAGAAGCTAGCCATTGAAAGGGGTGATGTTGACGGAAACGGTGTTCCTTTTATAACTGTCATTGCAGATGGAGCTTGGTCTAAAAGATCGTACAAAACCAATTACAATGCATTATCTGGAGTAGCTGTTATCATCGGAGAAGCGACCAAAAAGATCTTGTTCATGGGAGTCAAAAATAAATTTTGCATTGTATGTGTTCGAAATAAAGGAAAAGAACACGTTTGTGCTAAAAACTGGACAGTATCTTCAACGTCCATGAAGTCTGCAATTATAATGGAGGGATTCAAAAATAGTGAAGCGATGCATGGTGTGAGGTACACAAAATTGATAGGTGATGGGGATAGTAGCATCACAAGAAAGCTTTTGGAAGAAAAGCCGTATGGTACTGTACTCGTAGAAAAAGTTGAGTGTGTAAATCACTTACTACGAAATATGTGTAATAAATTAAAGGAAATTACAAAGTCCACAAGAAGTAGTTCTTTGCTCAAAAATATTCAGGTGTCGTTAAGAAAAAAATTGGAAAACAATATTTTAAAATTTAGAACCTCCATAAAAAAAGCCGCTGAATTTAGAAACAAAGAGCCAACAATTTTTTTGAAAAAAGTGGATGATTTTAAAAAAGATGTGCTAAACTCTCCCAATCACATTTTTGGTGAACATAAAAATTGTGATAAGTACTTTTGCGACAAAAAAGATAAAAATGAAAACATAGTGCCAATGCTGATAGAATGTGGAATGTATCAGGACATTTGTTTTGCATTACAAAGAATTGTAGGCTGTGCTTCTTCGATTTTATTGAACAAAAATAACAACCCAGCTGAACAATTTAATGCTGTTGTCAATAAATTTGTAGGAGGCAAGAGGGTAAGTACCATGTGCAATGTGCATCTAAGTGTTAGTTACTAGCTGTTTCGCAGCATTTTTTGTTATTCGAATAAGTTACCATTTAGTAGATAAAGTATTAGTCCTAGGAATAAAAAGAAGGTTATAACTGTTAATATGTTTATTTTTAGATAAACTTTTCTGGTCAAAAGTCGTACGAGAGGAGGTGTGAATTGGCAGCCATTTCATACAATTGCAAAGATAATTTTCTACTGGAAATATTGAAATCAGCTGGTATTGAAGCGGAGCATTTCATAAATAATCTGGTGAAAGGCAAAGGATTGAAAAGAAAACGGGAAGCACAGTTCAAAGAAAAAAGAATGACAAAAAAATATAAGCATACATCAGCCAACCACGAGCCCGACGCGGACTATGGCGCTATTGAGGAAACTTTAAGTGCAGAGGAATTGGAACGAAGAAAGATGAAGCTACAAACAATTTTAAAAAAAACAAAAGAAGAAATACTTGACCTGGAAAAAAATACTCGAGGTCAAGGCAATAATCACAGATGGCTAGAAGAAAGAAGTTGCCGATTAACTGCTTCTAACTTCGGTTTGATTTGTAAACGGAGAAAAGCTAATCCAAATTTACTGGCAAAAAGGCTTTACAGTAACCCTTTTACAGGCAATAAAAGTACCAGATACGGTTTAGACTTTGAACCTCTGGCAATTAATACTTTTTAAGACGTTACTGGCCTGACAGTCAATAGCTGTGGTTTATTTGTAGGGCATGATGATGAGTATTTTTTAGGAGCAAGTCCAGATGGAGTTGTAGGTACTGATTCAATAATAGAAGTTAAATGTCCTGCAGTATTAAAGAAAATTAGCGTGGAGGATGGAATAAGTAGTGGAAATTTAAAATATCTGCAAATAGATGAAAGCGGTAAAATTACCCTTAAACAAAACCACAATTATTTTTATCAGATTCAGGGCCAACTACATTTATCCAAAAGGAAATATTGTTACTTTATGGTGTGGAGTCCAGTAAATTTCCATATAGAGAAAATTGAAAAGCTGGACCGGTTTTGGGAAACTAACATGAGAAAGCAGTTATCTAATTTTTTCACCGCACATTATATAACAGAAATTATAAAACATCCTATCTAACAATATATTTTAGCTATAATAGTATATATTATTTTATTCATATTTCGTGAATTACGAACCTAGAAGGTAAAATGCAAAATATGTATGATCAAAGGAAAAGAGCTGAAAACTGAAATACGGTTCCAGATTACCATAATTGGCTCTCTGCATGAAAAAAGTTTCAATTTTTATAACTTCCCAATGCCTATGCTCAAATTATTGTAGTTATCCACAATCATTTTATTACAACCACACCAACACTCTTACAAACTTGAAAATATAGATCAATTACCTACGATAAATAAAATTTCCTTTACTCTTTACTATTTTTTAAATCATATTTTATATTCCCTAACTTACGAATTATTAATTTTATAAATTCAAAATTGCATACCACTGTGGAAATCGTGAAGTCCGTATCGGCTGTCCATACCCCACTCCACTACAGCATGCGGTGGGGTGGAGCTAGTCAGCTGAATAGCTATATGTGGTGAGTGACGTTCATAACAGAGTGTTTATGTGGTCCGCTAAATTAACTCTGTTATGTACTAACAATAGTCGTACAAAGAAATTACGTAACGTATTCACAAGAAAAAACTTCGCTATACAACTGACTCAACACATTATGCAACTAAACTGAATTTCTCATGTAGTACCATTACGTACACATACTTTTGACTTGCAGTGTACAAGCCTTTTTTGTGAATAGAGTTCTAAGGGTAGGTTGTCTCGCTCACATCGATACGCTTTCCTTTAGCCTCCCGCCTTAAATTTTATGCATTGACTCTTAATTTTCTTTACCATTGCGGTACGGAACGTGTTAAGCTATCTAGTTGCATATATCATCACCTGTTTAAAGTAAAACCACCCACCCAAATAATAATAAGATCAAATAGTTAATTATTTTTTTCTTCGTAATATGTGTATTTAACAAAAATATTTTTTACACTATACACCAACTTATACTAATTCTATTATAGTATCATAGTACATTATTAAAATTCATTCTATTTGATAAAAAGAAATATACGTATACATATGGGAAGTATTTCTCAAATAATATTTAAATAATTAAAACATTTAAAAATTTTTACAAAAAAAATATTTATCTTTCACACGATACACTTAAATAATACATGCATTTAATTTGTAATTTTATTTATGAAAATTTATACTATATTATAAAAAAATATATTTATACACATGTATTAATTAAATTAATTGTATCGACCCTTACTACTTGAAAGTTCATTTTTATTGGGAATAATAAAAATAATAAAAAACGTTAGTTTTTTATATAAAACTTTCACTTTAAATGTATTTTAAAAAATGACATATGTCATTTTTTAAAATACATTTAAAGTGAAAGTTTTATATAAAAAACTAACGTTTTTTATTATTTTTATTATTCCCAATATACACATGTGTATGTATATACAATTTGAGTGATGTTTTTTGGTTAAATAATAAATTATTAATATTCATAAATAATGTCTAAATTGAATTTGATGTAGGTATGAAAACACGAAAGTTTTTGGCAACAAAAAAGAATGGGTGGTAATTAAACTCACTTAAAAAAAGACTAAAATCGCTTTAAAAAGAAATGAATAAACATTAAAAAAAAATTACAAACTTTCATTAAAGTTGATGCGCAAAAAATAATATATGCTACATTTGGTAGACAAAATGCACTTTAAGATAATAACATTAACTTCATACCAAATCGCCTGCAACAAGAAAACAATAACCTTAACTTAATTATATTAATTTTCCACTTTAAAGAAACCTAATCGCTTTAATATATTGTATCCCGCTCTTTAAATACGGTTTGCACAATAAAACGATACATAGAAAAGTGTATATCTCGGAAATAAATGAAAAAGAGGACGGCCATCCATAGCAAAGAAGGCTCTAATAATCCAATAGTAATAATTATGTTCATACAAAGGTAATTATGAAACAATGATATTACCTGTTTATTTTCCGCTTTATTTGTTTTGCCATACTTTTTTTGTTCATGCACAATAAATAACTATGTAAAAATGACAATACTTTTTTATTTTGTTAATTAAATATAGGCAATATATAAATGTGTTCCAAATTCAAACCCAAACCAAAGTGCGATTCTGTTATTTTCTGGTTGGGTAGGTCGTAGGTTTAAATGTACCTATTCCAAAGTGCGATTGTATCATTTTATAGTTCGTAAGGTTAAAAGTTGAAATATACCAAATCCAAAGCGCGTTTGTATCTTTTAATAGCAATTAACCTTAAAGTGAAGAATTAAATAAAGTAGAGTGCAAATATGCAATTTTATAGTTTATACGCACAAAGTCAGAATAATTTGTCAAAAGTGCATTTATATATTCCCAAAAAAAACTACATTCATAGTTTGAGGACAGCTGATTAATTATAAAGAATGTGTACATAAGATAAGGACCATTTTCTATAAATAATAAATAACTATTTATTAATCAATCTTAAAATATACAACTTAAAGGTGACTGACTGACATAGTGATCTATCAACGCACAGCCCAAACCAACGGAACGGACTAAAATTTGGCAGGCAGGTAGATGTTAGGACGTAGGCATCCGCTAAGAAAGAATTTTAATAAATTCTACCCCCAAGGGGATGAAACTTTGCATAAAATTTTGTCAATTTTAAACCGATCGGATTGAGACTTTGCATGCATATAGCCACTATAGCCCTAAATAAATAAATTCCACCACTAAGGGGATAAAAGTTTGTATAAATCTTCTTACATTTTTAACTGATTGGAGCTATTATTATGACGATGTCCGCTTAAATAAAATTTTAATAAATTCAACCCCCATGGGGATAAAATAAGGGATGCTGGAAAATGATGTAAATGTATTATAGTCTAAGAGCTGGCTACAAAAATTGAAAATGATAAGGTGCAGTAAAAATGATTATATAAAAACCTTCCTTATCTATTGTATATAGCGTAGTGTCCACTGCCAGAAGTCTCTCCCGAGGCGGAACGCGTGGGCGGGCGGCCAAACGTGTAAATAGAAATACTGTAAAATTATTGCCAGAAGTCTAGATCGTGGCTAAAATGTCGCCAGAAGTCATTAAAGTTGTAAATAAATTATTTAAAAAAAATGACAAGGTGCAGTTCTGGCGAATTTGTTTTTATATTATTTATTCCTTAAAAAAGCTAAATGTAAATTGCCAGAAGTCTAACTGGTGGCTAAGTAAAGATAAGCTAATTAAATCTTTGCAAGTTTTTGAACTGAAAACAATAGTTCTTGAAACGAAATGACAAGGTGCAGTTCTGACAATCGTTATTTTATATTACTTATAGTTTAAAAAAGCAGTGTATGTAATGACAGAACCCCAAATAGTGGTTAACTATATTAAAAAAAAACGGCCCTTGGTAAGCCAGGCGCATCAGTAGATTTATATCAATTGAATATACTAAAAGTATACGTTTCAGAAAAAAATGTTTCAGATAAAAGTTGTAGGTCTCTTTAAGACAAACAAAAAAGACCCATAAATTTTTTTTGTACAGGGTGAAGTAAAAAATTTTTTTCCTTTTGATTTGATGTCACGCCCAAACGGCCGGACCGATTTGGCCCTTTAACGAACTCGAACGAGATTTTTGTACGATTGATTTTTGTACCAAATTTCATTTCGATCCGTTAAGAAATGCGACCGCTATCGTGTCCACAGATTTCGTTATATTTGCGGAACTATATATATATATATATATATATATATATATATATATACTTTTGGACGTAAGGTGTTTTTGAGGTCAGGGGGGCCCAAAACGAAAAACTGTAGTGAAATTTTCCCGAAGTCGTGACCTGGGAACCAGCTGAATAGTAGATAGATATAAATCTACCAATAAGAAATACAGTTAAAAATTACTAAAGTGATAGAAAAATTAAACGTTTTGCAATTATCATTTAACAAAAATTTAGACTTCAATAATTTATTGAAAAACATTTGAATAATTCATTAATAATACGAGATGTAAAATGTTTTTTTAAAATTATAAAATAAAAGATGTAAGCGAGCCATTCAAAAAAACATTAAAAAAATTTTATTCGTCATCTTTGCCTCTTTGCCCGCAGTTACCATCCACGGTGAAAGAAGTCTTACTAAATAATAAAGAATTTATAGCTGTAGTATTAAATTATTACATAATATAAAGGTCGCATAATATAATTTATTTATAAAAATATTATACGTACCTATTTTAGATGACGAATCAGATATAGATAACGCTAGCGATGAAGATGAATCCGATTGTGAATGTTGAAAAATATTGGCACTCTTGAATATTTTATTCTTTGAATTATAAATATGTAGTTTAAAAAAGTTGTGTATGTAATGACAGAACCCTAAATAGTGGTTAACTATATGAAAAATAATAAATAAATTACTGCAGTGATAGAACAGTTTTTTTTTATTAAAAACAATTTCAGATATGAATACTTAAAAAAATGATTGGTGAATATAAAGAATTTTTCCAATCTTGTTTTCATTGGTTTATTTATTATAAAAAAAAAATTGAATAATTGATACTGCCAATATTTTTTAACATTCACAATCGGATTGATCGTTTTCATCTTCATCGCTAGCATTATCTATATCTGATTCGTCATCTAAAATAGGTACGTATAATACTTTTATAAATAAATTATATTATGAGACCTTTATATTATGCAATAATTTAATACTATAGCTTTAGATTCTTCATTATTTAGTAAGACTTCTTTCACCGTATGTATGTCTAGTTCCGATATAACGAAATCTGTGGACACGATAGCGGTCGCATTTCTTAACGGATCAAAATAAAATTTGGTACAAAAATCAATCACCCAAAAATCTCGGTCGAGTTCGTTAATGGGCCAAATCGGTCCGGCCGTTTGGGCGTGACATCAAATCAAAATTGAAAAAAAATCGTAACTTTTTTACTTTACCCTGTACAAAAAAATGTTAGGGGACTTTTTTGTTTGTCTTAAAGAGACCTACAACTTTTATCTGAAACATTTTTTTCTAAAACGTATACTTTTAATATATTCAATTGATATAAATCTACTGATGCGCCTGGCTTTTTTTAAATATAGTTAACCACTATTTGAGGTTGTGTCATTAGATACACTGCTTTTTTAAACTATAAGTAATATAAAATAACGATTGTCAGAACTGCACCTTGTCATTTCATTCTAAGAACTATTGTTTTCAGTTCAAAAACTTGCAAAGATTTAATTAGCTTATCTTTACTTAGCCACCAGTTAGACTTCTGGCAATTTACATTTAGCTTTTTTTAGCAATAAATAATATAAAAACAAATTCGCCAGAACTGCACCTTGTCATTTTTTTTTTAATAACTTATTTACAACTTTAATGACTTCTGGCGACATTTTAGCCACGATCTAGACTTCTGGCAATAATTTTACAGTATTTCTATTGGTAAAAACTATAAAACTACAAATTTTCAGAACTGCACCTTATGATTTTTTTCATGTCAAAAATTTACACGTTTGGCCGCCCGCCCAATGGGTCCGCCTCGGGAGAGACTTCTGGCAGTGGACACTACGCGCTATACAATAGATAAGGAAGGTTTTTATATAATCATTTTTACTGCACCTTATCATTTTCAATTTTCGTAGTCAGCTCACCGTCTATTAGTTTGAGCCTATCAGTACCTAATGGAACGAATAAATTAAGACGAACAAAATAATTTTTAGTTCTAAATGTGGACAATAGTTGGCGGTAGTAGTATTTTAAAACGCGCTATAGTTGTGTTTTTACTGAGTTACATAAATCCGATGATGAGTGGCCGCCGTATCTTATATTAAATATTTCTAGCGGATTATATTTGACGATTTTGGCTGTTTTTTTCTTGGCATATTTTGGATTGCATTTGCTTTGTTTCGGTTTAGTAGTTTTGGTTATAGACTCTGCTTTGTATTTGGCTTTTGTTTTAATTACGTTTGGTTTACGTATAGGTTTTGTCGGTTAGAATTTTTAAAATGGCTAAGAAAATCTTAACGTTAATGGAGAAGTTGAAGAATGAACTGTCGTCCCTATTGTTGGTGACGGTGCATGTTTGTTCCGTGCTCTCTCTTTTTTAATGTACGAAACTTAAAATAGAGCTATGGAGATGCGTTCAGAAATTGTCAGATATGTGGTTTATGACTGGAGCAAGTTTTAAATTATGACCCACGACAGGAATGGTGATAACTACTTAACACCTGACAAATATTTTGCTGATATGATGAAAAATGTTACCTATGCCATCCGCGTACTTCGTAACGGGACTGCAAGTAAAATCTTTACATCGCAATATAGTGGTAGCCACCATATTAACTGGGTGTGCGAAAGGGGAAACTGTATTCATACCGCGAATCCCTTTAATACTGAATGATATCCCGTTCGAATTTAAACCATTACAATTTCTCCTAAAAGTCTGCTTTGCCATGACAATAAACAAGTCTTAGTGGTAAACTCTCAAATTTGCGGGTATTGACTTTAGAGAACATTGTTTCTCTCATGGACAGTTTTATGTTGCTTGCTCACGAGTAAGTTCACCCAGTGATTTGATAGTTTTAGCACCTAATGACAGATTAGTTACGAATATTGTGTACAAAGAAGTTTTGTAGGCCCTAGTTTTTTACACACGCTAAACAAAACTAAATCCGCAAAAACTATACCTAATTAATAAAATTACTTCCGAATTTTCTTTTTAATCCTTATCCAAATTAATGAGTTATTTATCACAGGCACTTCTTTTTGAACAAAATTACCCTTTACTCTATCTGATTTTAACCAATATGTAAGGTGTTTTTATAGTTTTCAAATTATAATGGTCTAATACGCGCATGGCACTGTGGATAGACGCGTAGAGTCTTGAAAATTGGAGGATTAATTTGTTTTATTACGTAGTGGTGTACTAAGAAAATATTTTGTTAAATTAGAGTTTAAAATAAGGGTTGCAAGTTTGTAGGAAACTCGGTGACAAAAAACTAAAATCCACGCGAACGAAGTCGTGGGCGGCCGCTAGTATTCTATAAATACATGTAAAATTTCCTACCAATAAAAACTATAATGATAGTTTGAGAACATCTTAATAATGTCCTCAAACTATCCTCACGTGATAATTATCATTCATTGAGATACAGACTAACCATGAATTAATTATCAATTCTTTTTCACCTTAAAATGTCTTTGTTTGGTAATTGATAAATTATCGATCTATTGGATCGTTTTAGTATTGGAATCGAAATATTCGCATCTCGGGACTTCTCATCTCGGGACTTGACCATTTTCAGGTAAAAAAAGTCGCAACTGGAAACTTTTATATTTTCTACCTGCTAAAAAGTCGCAACTCGGGACTTGTCTCTAATCCTACTAGAAAAATAAATGGTAAAGGTATTATCGGTAGTACCCCTATCATTATACGGATTAAATTCTTAATACCTATTTCTCAAAATTTTCTTTACTGGTGTAATGGACAACCAATAGGATTTTAAATTATTAATTTAGATATTTACTGGATGAGCATAGGGACAAATCTATATATAATCAGTTTTTATGAAACTTCAAAAAATTCGTCCATAATTCTCAAAGAGACCGGAATATGTAAATACCAAGTAAAAATAAATCAAAGTCTCGTTTTGCTTGATGTACGGTTGTGTGTGCATAGTGATTAAAGAAAAAAATTTCTAAATAAATACTTTATTTTCTTTCAGACAAACATAATTTGTGTAGAATTAGTCAGTTACAAAAAAGTATATAAAACAAACAAATAAATAAACACACTAACAACAAAAGGAGTAGCATTTAAGATTCAGATTGGAGAAATTCTTCAACTGAATAAAAAATGTGTATTATCAAGAATTTCTTTAAACTTAGTTTAAAACTTGTCATACTCTTACACAATCTTATATGCTTTGGTTATTTATTAAAAAGTCGTTGTCCCAATATACTAGGAGACTTGAAATATATATTTCCTCTGCACATTGAGGCACGTAAGGTATCTTTATGTCTAGTATTTCTGTTATGAACTTCGCCATTGGTTTTAAAATTTTCAAGATTGTTAAATACAAATATACAAGTCTCCAGGACATAAAGAGCGGCCAATGGCAGTATTTTAAATTTTTGAAAATATTGTCTGCAACTAGTATTATGGGGGATACCAGCAATAGACCGGACTATTCTTTTTTGAGAAATAAATATTTCATTAATATGGCTACTTGTTTCCCAAAAACAAATGCCGTATCTCAGACGGGATTCAGCTTGGGCATAATAAAGCATTATTAGTTGTTTCTCAGTTAAATCTTTTTTTAAATTTCGGAACAAAAAAGTTAATGAGTTTAATTTTGCCGCAAGTACATCACAATGTTTTCTCCAATTAAGACATTCATCTATATGAAGTCCTAGGAACTTTACTGATGAAACATTTTCAATGTGATCATTATTTATATTTAAATTAATTGGGTTGACACATCGTTGCCTATTATGAAACTGCACGGAAAGTGTTTTTTGGGTGTTTAACAATAGGTAATTATTACAAAACCAGCTGTAAAGGTCCGACAGTACACGATTACATTTGGATTCCAAACAGGCATCAGGTCCGTTGATTATAGCATTTATATCATCTGCAAATATCGTAAAATATCCATCTGAGCTAACCGAGACCACATCGTTTACGTAAATAAGGAATAGAATGGGTCCCAAAATTGAGCCTTGTGGCACACCTATGTCAATATCAAGAAAGATAGATTTATGACTCACATTTGATATTTTGCCTTTCTCGGTAGGGCTGACATATTGTTAACGTGCAGTTAAATAAGATTTTAACCAATTCAATGCACGTCCTTGAATACCGATATTTTTTAATTTATAGATCAAAATTTTGTGATTTACACAGTCGAATGCCCTACTGAGATCACAAAATATCCCAACAGGACACTCTCCTGCATCTATTAAACTTGTAAGAGTATCATAAAATGAATGAATGGCTGTATTGGTAGATTTTTTGCACTGGAAACCATGTTGGTTACTAACAATCACATTGTTTATCTGTAAAAAGGAATTAAGTCTTTGTAAGAAGCTGTATTCAAAGATTTTTGAAAATACCGAAGAAATTGTTACCGGACGGTAATTACTTACTTGTTTTGGGTCCCCTTTTTTATGAATTGGTATCACCTTTCCAGTTTTTATATAATCTGGAAAGTCTCCATTTGAAAACGATAAATTAACTAAAATGAGTTTTCAACTTATTGACAGCCAAAGGGGCCAAGAAATATTGTTAGATGGGGGCTATCAATACCATTAAAAAAGGATAAATGAAAATTCCTCATTATTTTGTATGTGTACAAACAGAAACATCTGTTCTGGTAGCATTACTACATCTTCAGACAAGTAAGCAGATGCAAATTTAAAGTCATTTATTATTATCTTATATGTAATATTGAATATGGTTTAATTAATAGTTTACATTAAAGACAGAAAATTATTCGTACAACTGTACATAAGTGTCGCAAAAAATTATGTGGATGTTTGCCTCAACAATGCAAGAAAAAGAGCTCGCGAGGAAACTACCTCGGTCCCAAAAATTTTTAACGACAAAATAAACCCCATTAAAGATTCTGGACTGGAATTTGTATCCACAATATCATCGTTTTTTAATAAAAAAGATCAACTCTACAGAGCCAGACATAAATCTCTTGGTGTAGTGCCATATAAAAATCGGGAGGATATAGTACTACCAAGTACTATAACCAAGCAATTTTTATTGGTAGAAGATGGGTCCACAAACAAAATAATAATATTTGCTTCTATGGATGCCAGAGATAAATAATCTGAATGCGTACATCTTTTTGGGGATAGGACTTTTAAAAGCTGCTGCCCACAATTTTATCAACTTTAAACCATACATGGTGATATTGGAAGCACAAAGACAGAAACCACCATAGTGCTCCTAGTATATGCTTTACTACCGGATAAAAAAGAAGATACGTACAAACGTCTATTCTCTTTAATCCAAAATCATTTGCCCAGATGGAACCCAGCAACTTTTAAAATTGATTATGAAAGTGCCACAATAAAAGCTCTACGAAAGTGTTTTCCAAAGACTAAAATTACTGGATGCAACTTCCACTACAACCAGTGTTTGTGGCGCAAAATACAAGAAATTGGCTTAACTGGTGCATATCGGGATAATGAAGCTATTAGAATGCACTTAAGGATGTGTGCCGCTTTATCCCATATTCCACATGGAAAAATTGACGACGGATGGTTATTTATAATGGAAAATTGCCCAAATGATTCACTTGTACAAACATTTAATGATTATTTCGTTGACCAGTGGTTGGACAACGATATTGTAGAACAAATGTGGATATGTTATAGCAGAAGGCATAGGATAACAAATTCATTAGAAGGATGGCACAATCGCCTAAATGCGAAATTATTAAAAATAAACCCAAATATATTTGAACTAATAAATGCTCTAAAAGAAGAAGCTTTCTTTTTCAACACCGTGAAAATGCAAGTCATGCTAAAAATGACTCCGAAACGAAGAAAAACAAAGTACATCTTACTTGATGAAAGAATTGAAAATATAATAAACGATTATAGGCAAAATAAATGTGATATTGGTTCGTGCCTTAGATACATATTTGGCTTATGTAACCAAACTGCAGTAGGTATTGTGATAATTATTTATATATATATATATGTTATTTATATACACACATATTATTTATACACTCACTTTTTTTATAGTATAGACATATACATATCTATATGTATTTTAACACATACATATCGTCGTCAATATCACGAAGTGGCGTATCTCAGAAAATACGAAAATTGAGTTAGGTCGATTTTAGTACTTAAAAAAGTTTGCTCTACAATGTCACGAAGTGGCGTAAGTCAGTTCTTGATAGTTTTAAGGTTATACAAAAATAATAATTGACTTATCTCATATTACTAAAAAATAAAATTTCACGAAGAAGCGTAACTCAAGTTACGCCACTTTGTGAAATTTTAAAACGTTCATATAAATTTACAGCGTATGTCGTATCTAAGTTAAGCCAGTTCGTAAAATTATATTTTTACTTGATCAGTATAGGCCCTGTGTCGTATCTAATTATTTAACTCGTTAGGAGTTGCATAATATAGTCCGATTGCCTTTTCAGATTAGTTTGTCTTGTGGCTTCTAGAGATAATGTGTTGCGTTAAGTGCTACTCTCATATTCTAACTCTCTAAAGAATTGTCGGTATAAGTTTGTGATTAGGTAAAAATATAAAATGGATGTACTTGTACTGTGGAAAAATGGATCTAAGAATGTGGTCTATTCCAGTGAACTTAAAAACGTAAAGGCCAATGAGAAAATTGAAATTGGAAGTGAGGTTAAAATGTTTTATAAAAATAAGTGGTATAGAGAAAAAGTAATCGATGTAGAAGACCCACCAGAAAATGCCCAAGAAAGTGATAGTTCTGATGAAAATATTCCGTTAGCAAAGCTACCAAAAAAAAATTTTAAGGAGTGCGATAGCTCTGATGATGATTTAACCTTGGGAAAGCTGGCTAGAAAATATTGTGTTCAGACAAATGATTTACATAATGATTTAAAAAAAGGTAAGATCTTATTTTATTTTTAACCCCCGACGCCCAAAAACGAGGGGTGTTATGAGTTTAGTATGTGTGTGTGTGTGTGTGTGTGTATGTGTCGGGTTGTCTGTCTCGAACGAATAATCCGATTTCGAAAGAAAAAGATCTGTTTTTTCTATTTCAGGCAGTGCTCAAACCGATCAACAAGTGCTTAAAGAAGACATCCAAACTATACCAAATAATTTTTCTGAAAATGATGAATTAATTGACGTGGAGAATAAAAGTCTTAGTGACTATTTAGGGGATATTTCTGATTGTGAGGATCCGACATACAAACAGACGTGTGAGGCACCCTATTGCAAAAGAGAGGTATTTTCCTCTTGTCACATCTGCCTTCGGTTATTATGTTTTGAACATTTTGAAAACTATGGTAATTCTTGCGAAAGCCATTTAAAAGGTGCCAAGAAGAAAAGGCATCGTCTTAACGATGTTGAAAAAGTATCAAATAGCGCAATAACGTTATGTCGTGAGCCAGAGCATTTCCTTCAAGAAGGAGAAGGTAAAGAAAATGAGGGCGTCACTAAAAAATTAAAAATAAATAAATACAAATTAGCTAAAAAATTAAGAGATTTTGGAGAAGAATATGTTAGCCCCAAAACTAAAGCTTTAGTACCAGCCAAAGTACTTAAACAAAGATGTAATAGTGAGCTTTGTAAGAAACAGAGTCGGCAGTGTTCATTGTTTAATGAAGAGCAAAGAATGGAAATATTTTCATCTTTTATGAAACTGGGAAACCTAACACGCCAACGGGATTTTATTGTACGCCATGTTAAGATAGAGGACACAGCTCAAAAAACTACAAAAAAGGAAGAGTCCCGACGACAAAAGAGTCGCAAGTATTACCTTGCAATCGAAGGCAACCAGTATTTAGTATGTAAGACTCTTTTTTTGAACACTTTGGGCATCTCCGAACGGACAATGAGAACTTCTCTAGATAAGTTAAATTCCAATGGGATCATCGAAGGAGAAAAAAGAGGTGGTAGGCAGTCAAATGAAGTTATTACGCGAGACAAGGCACTTCGAGATGCCATTCACAAACACATTCAAAGGTTTGAATTAACTGTTTCTAAAATGTATGCAATGTTTATAGAAGAACTAAATCCCACTGACGACAAACCTTCGATTGACCTATATCGCAAAGTGTTTAGATCATTGAATCTTTCATTTCACAGACCAAAGAAAGACCAGTGCTCGCTCTGTATGTCCTACAGACAAGGCGAGGAAGAAATAAAAGAAAAACTGAAGGATAGGTATAAAAAGCATTGCGATGAGAAAAATAAAATAAGGGAAATAAAAAGTTGTATCAAAGAGAAAGCCCAAAAGGAAAATAGTGAAATTGCATGTGCAAGTTTTGATCTACAACAAGTAATTTACCTACCTCAGTCAAGGGAAAGTGCGTTGTTTTATAAAAGACGTCTTGCAAACTTCAATTTCACGGTGTACGACATTGCTTCAAAGGAATGTCACTGTTTTCTTTGGAGTGAAATAGAAAGCAAAAGAGGGGCATCTGAAGTAAGTTCCTGTGTTTTTAGGGCTCTTCAAATTTATGACTCTAAAAAGCAATTTAAATCGGTTGCCCTATTTTCAGATGGATGCAGTGGACAAAATAAAAATTCAATAACTGCCACAATGCTTTTATATGCTGTAGCTAAATCTTCGTATATAGAAGAGATCTCATTATACTTTTTTGAGTCATTTCATGGGCAGAATGAAGAAGATTCTGCCCACAGTGCTGTTTCTACAGCATTGTCCAGTGCGGGGGACATTTTTATACCTGCCCAACTGTATCCAATCATTCGTGTGGCAAGACGTAAGCAGCCGTACATCGTGCACAACCTTCAGCACAACGATTTTCAAGATTTTAAAAAATTTTCCAAGGAGTTAAGAATTTTGTCCATAAGAACCTCGGATACAGGGGAGCCTATAAAATGGGGCGATTTTATAGAATTAAAAGTTAAAAAACATGAGCCGCTAACAATATTTTACAAAACTAGCCATCTTCAACACGAATACAGGTCTTTTAGATTAAAAAGACAAAAATTTAATTTAAAAGATACTTCCCTTGAAGTTTTGAATTCAGAGCCAAAAAAAATTACTAAGGAAAAATACATGGATTTGAAGTCGCTGTGCGAAGGAGATACACCATTAATTCGTATGAAAGAATACCAAACATTCTATTTAAATCTTCTTCATGAGTAATCAAAACAATATTAATTGTTTGTTAAACTTTATTGGATTTAAATAAATCTTTTCTTTGTGTTAACATGTTTACTTTTACACAGAGTTAAATAGTTTTAAAGATTGAAGACTGTGAATATTTATTTTGCCATAATATTAATGTTCTTTTTTTTTGTAACCATACGTATTTTAATAAAAACTTTTTTTTTTTTGAATTTAACCTAATACTATTTTTTATCTCTTTAATATAACCCCGACGTAACTAAGTTTTTATTCTATGTGTTAGGGCCTCTCAATTTCACGAACGGACGTATCTCTCTTTTTTCAAAATTTTGGACACTTAAAATAAAAAATGGGTAAATTGTTGCACATATTTAAATAGGTTATATATAAGAGAAGATATACCCACAAATTCAATTTTGTAGCAATAACACCTTTTTGGTAGCAACAACTCCAAACTCGCGAAAATTTTTAAAACGCTCTCCTGTAAAATTGAAAAAAATGAGATACGCCACTTCGTGTTATTGGCGACGATATGTGCCGCAATGAACAGTATTTATTTATACATATGTACGTACATATTTTGAATTTTTAGAAAGTTTTTTATATTTTCGCCGGGTTCTGTGTCTCTGTGTCATTCCGTGGAATTTGTAATCGAATTTAAACCTGTTT
This sequence comes from Altica lythri, assembly GCA_964028335.1. Taxonomy (NCBI): domain Eukaryota; kingdom Metazoa; phylum Arthropoda; class Insecta; order Coleoptera; family Chrysomelidae; genus Altica; species Altica lythri. The sequence continues at coordinate 83,278,314 of OZ034801.1, forward strand.
CCCGACTACCTAGAGCTCTGAAATTTTCAGGATAGCTAAGAACTGGATGACAATGCATGTTTCAAGTGTGTTTAGGCATATACATAGATTTCGAAATTTATACCGAATTGATATTAACCATGATCTAAGTTGTGTATTGATAATATTATTTTGAAAGTTATTAAATAAATCGTTCGTAGCGTAGTTGGTTAGGCGGCGGATCAGTCCACTTGTGACAGTTCTGTTATGTTATCATAATGGGATCGATTACGCGACAGAGAAGTTTTTTTTCTTTTTTTTTTGTATTATTTTAACTGGTAATAAAATAAACTGTTTTAGAAAGTTTTTAGATACAAACTACCCTTGATTTTGTTAACAAGGAAACAATCTTCTCTATGATCAATCACAGCGTTGTATGACTTAATATTTTTACAATGTCAGGGATGCTGTGCATTGTTGAGATGACACAAAATATGACCTATAAATCAGTAAAAAAGTTTCTATTATAAAAAGTTCTTTTTGTAAATTGTGCTTATTTAGATTTAAATATTTATAAATTTGTATTATTTTTTGTGACAGATTTTGGTATTACTAGATTTTTTATTTTTTATTTTGATGTTGTTGTTCATGAAAATAAATATATATGTACATATATAGTTTTTGGCGTATTATGCATTTTAATTTGAAATCCTTTTTTTTTTTTGGTTAGTAGGTACCTAAAGATTCCAAAAGTTATTATTATTTTATATTTATATAATCAAAGAAATTATCAATACGCGGTCAACACTACTACGGATTATACCTTTTACATACATACATACATACCTTTTACCATTTATTTATCTAGTAGGATTAGAGACAAGTCCCGAGTTGCGACTTTTTAGCAGGTAGAAAATATAAAAGTCCCCAGTTGCGATTTTTTTTACCTGAAAAAGGTCAAGTCCCGAGATGAGAAGACACCTTGGAATCATCCAGACTAACTATATTCGGTGAGATTTATTTTAATGTTATCGCGTAATTATAACTTGTTTGATACAGGTTTTGACTGATATCGGAGTCTTCTTTTTCACTACGATAGATTTTTAAATTCATTTTGCAATCTGGTTTCCACGTGGTAACATTCTCCTTTACAATACAAGTTAATTTTATTGTTTTACTTAATTATTTTATTTGTATTAATTTTTTAAATTGAGGTGATTTTATTAAATATTACTAATCTAATTTCAAGCAGTTTCACTTTCACCAATCATCAGTTTTTGTGATCTTGAATGATTTGTAGTATTTTTACACGTGTATTTAATATTAATTTATTCTCAATAATATGGAAAAAACAAAAACTGATTCTACTTGATTGTAATTCATTAAGGAATGGAATTCTGATTATTCATTTTATTATTGGGGTTATTGCCACATTTGTAAGGAGACCTACGTAGATGCTCCGTTTACGGAGGAGCAGCGGCAATATTAATTCGAATATATACCGGTTTATTTGCTGTGAAAATAGTAAACAAACAGTGTTTTTTAAGTGAAAACTGTGTATAATTTTCTAAAAAATTAAATAATAATTCAGAGTGAGTGAAAACATAACATTTAACCCCGTAAATGTGACCCTAGGGTCGACAAAATCAAAAACGTCGCTAGAATATGAGACGGCCTACACAAAAAGATTAAAACAAAAAACAATTAAAAATAAAGTGACAACAGACAGTGATAATATAAACAAAACTAAATACAACTTAAAAAAATTAAAACTTTTAAACGAAGAGATCGCCAAACATAAGGCGAGAATTGCGGGTTCATCCGGAGATCATATAACCAAAGATATAAAAATTCACTCGAATATTGTAATTAAAAATAGTGGAAACAATAATACCGAGAATAAAACATACCAGACCCATGCCGATCCAACCGCGAATATGAACGTAAGCGATAACGATAAAAATACAGGGTCATACGCATCGGATAGTGACCACTCCGAAAACTCGGTAAAATCCATAAACAATGATTGTGCGAAAAATAATCAACTAAAAGAAACACATATCCTACCGGAAGTGATCGTAAAATCCAAAACGTCGGAAAATGAACATAGTGATTCCGAAAACGTAAAAATAAAAATAATAACCAGTGGAAAAGACGTAAAGAAACTAAAAAACGTGAAAAATCCGGATTTTGTGTCGGAATACGGCGGCCCAAACACAGTTGAAATTTCCTTCAAGAAATCTGATGTGCCTGAAGGTATCCTCCAAAATATTTTAGAGGAGAAAACAGATGACCCAATCATTGAAATGGAAACTAGCCCTATAAAAGAAAAGCCTAAAAAGGATCTTTCTGAACAGGTGTCGCCAAACAGCAACTTTTTCTGGCGTGCTAAAAATCTTAACGAAAGTCCCAGACAAGAAGAAGACGACAGTGATGACTGCGACAGCTATGGATATCCGAAGAAAACCATAAGTTTAAAAAACCTTCTTAAAAATAAAGCAAAGGAGTCATTAAAACTTCAAAACAAATATGAATCATTATCGGAAGAAGAAAAAGAAATTAATAAAGCAAATATACAAAAAAATACATCTACCAAGAAAACAAAGAAAACCAAAAAGACACTGGAAACAGAAAACCAAAAACCAAACAAAACCACACCAAAAATGACGGAAAAACTAACAAAAACAATATATTGTCCACCGATAGTATTGGATGGAGTTGTTGAAAACCACAAAGACTTTACAGATACTCTTAAAAAACAAATAAAGAACAGGTTTCAGATAAAATACACGGGAAACTCAACAATTATAATTATAGAAAATGAAGAAGAATATTTAAGCATATTGAAATCACTGAAACAAGAGAAGGCTGACCACCACACATACACTTTGGAAAAAAAAGAACCCACGCCTTTGTCTGCAGAGGACTGGGTTCGGGAATAAATGCTGAAGATCTGGCAGACGAACTAATTGCAGAATATGAAATAGACGTCAGGGAGGTCTACCTGATGACAACACAGTATAGACCTCTATTTTTGGTAACAACAGACAAATCGATGACATTGGATTATATGAATAAAAATGTTTAAAGTATATTAAACACCAAAGTTACCTGGGAACTTCGTAAAAACACGAGACATATAATCCAATGTCATAACTGCCAAGCGTGGAGGCACGCAACATCAAACTGTGGCAGAGCACCATGGTGTCTTAAATGCGCTGGTCCCCACCACACCAGAAGTTGTACCAAGCCAAGAGAAATAGACGCTAAATGTATTAATTGTGGAGGAAAACACCCGGCTAACAACATCGAGTGCCCAGAATATATAAAAAGACTGGAAAAACTTCAAAATAAAAAACAAAATATAAAAACCAAATATATACCGGCACCACTACCCAAAACTAACGCATGGGAAGCAAGAAGAAAAAACGCAGAAGAGTTTCCACCATTAGGAACTAGGATTCAAGAAAATAATGAAGAACAAAGAGAAGAAGTCCCTGCATCAAGGAAGAACACACAACAGACAAATAACAACAATAATAACAGACAAATAACAACCAACAAACAAACCACAACTTTCGACGAACTAACTGCATGTTTCAACGAACTAAACAGTTTAGTAGATCTGGAGGAGCTGACCAGAGCAGTTAAAGACCTGATAGAGCAATTAAAAACTGCAAAGAGTAAGTTAGACAAATTTATGATCTACAACAACTTCACACAAAACATTGACAAATATAACTTTTAAACTTTCAATAACATACGGACAAACAAAACCACAATTTGTACATACAACGCAAACGGTATCAGAAACAAACAACAACTTGTGACTACTTTTATAAAGAAAAACAAAATCGACATAATAATACTAACAGAGACACACCTAAAACCAGAAGACATATTTTATATTAAAGGATATAAGACACACAGACAAGACAAAGTAGAAGCAGACAGAAGACAAGGAGGGGTAGCAATGTTAATAAGACACGGACTTAACCATGAAATACGCCCCAATACAAATGCAACATGTGAACACATAATAGTAAAACTAGAGAAAGGGCTTACAATAATAGGGGCGTATTTCAGCTATACTTACGTATTATCAGACGTAGACCTCCATAATTTCTTCGCGACAGGTTGCAAAGTGCTACTGACAGGTGATCTAAACGCTAAACACCCATTATGGGATGACAACTGCAAAATACCGAATAGAAATGGAAAAATAATACTTAACGCTACAGAAACAAATAACTTATGTATATACCACACAGATGAACCAACATTTTACCCTTTCAATAACCTAACACCAAGTACATTAGACATTGTAATAACGAAAAACACAGAAATACATAACATCAGGACAAAAATTACAATGACTTCTGACCATATCCCTGTATTGTTTAAAATAAACACTAAACAGATAAGCAGGGATATACAAAAAACACTATACAAATACGATAAAACGAACTGGAATTCCTATTGACGAGAAATAAAAAACAACTTAACTATAAACTCAAAAATAAACACAGCTGCGGATATTAAAAGCGAAACTACAAAATTAATACAGATAATATCCGCAGCCAGAGAAAAAACCACACAAAAACAATTACTAAACGATGGACGAGACAAACTGCCAGACGAAATATTACAATTAATTAAATACAAAAACATTGTCAGAAAACGATGGCAAAAACATAGACAAAACGAGGACAGAGAGGAATTCCAGGAACTAGGAAAATACATAAACACAAAAATTAACGAATACAAAAACAAAAAATGGAACACATTTTTAGAAACAGTAAAACCTAACGATAACACACTATGGAAAATAACGACAAAATTAACAAAGACGCGTACAAAAATACCAACACTCCATGGAACGAATACAACATTATATAACGACAAAGAAAAAACAAACGGACTTGGACAGCATTTTGCAACCAGTTTTCAAAATTTGATAAAAGACACAGAAAAACATATTAAAATAACAAATAAATTAAAGGAAATCCAAAACAATAATAGAGCGTATGTACCAGTGAAAGATTACACTTCCCCACAAGGAATTATGGAGGTAATAAAGACTTTAAAAAACAAAAAGGCACCTGACAATTTACATCCTATACTTTACAAAAACTTACCACAAAAAGCAATAACGCAATTATACTACATAATAAATTCCATACTAAAACTACAATATTACCCAACACAATTTAAAACAGCGACAATTATACCAATACTTAAACAGCACAAAAACAAAACCTTAGTGGAAAGTTACCAACCAATATCTTTACTTAACGTTATGGCAAAAATAACAGACAAAATAATTTTGAAAAGACTACAAAAGACAATTACAGACAAAAATCTGATACCGGACATACAACATGGCTTTCGAAAAGGTCATAGCACGGTCTCACAAATTATAAATATAGTAAACTATACAAAAGAAGGCTTCAGAAATAAGCAAAGCACCGTGCTAGCGGCCTTCGACATCGAAAAAGCATTCGACTCGGTATGGACAAACGGACTGATATACAAACTACATAAATGCAAATTCCCAGAATACATAACAAACACAATAAAATCGTACTTAACAAACAGAACATTTAAAGTAAAACTAAACGACACTGTATCAGACAGTTATGTTATGGAGGCAGGAGTACCGCAAGGTTCAGTACTGTCTCCAACACTATATAACATAATGATACATGACATACCAACGGACAAAACAGTAAAAACTGCACTATACGCTGACGACACATGTACTTACAAAAGATCTGACATAGCAGAAATTGCAGCCAGAAAAATAGACATTTATACAAACAGAACTCTACTACTATACTTACAAGACAACAAGCTAAAACTAAACTCAAAGAAAACAGAAATAATAGTAATGACTAAAAGAAAAACAAATAACATAATACACAAAACTATAAACATAGAAGGACAAGACATAAAAGACAAAATCACAATCAAATATTTAGGATTTCACCTGGACAGAAAATTAAACTATAACATACACATACAGAACTTAATCAACAAAACAAGAGGACTCATCAACAAACTATACCCGCTACTACGCAAAAACAGCAAAATGACATTAGACAACAAACTTTTAACATACAAACAAATAATAAGACCGACACTGAGATACGGCTATCAGGTTTTCTGCTCTGCCAGTAACTACCAGGTTGATAAGCTGCAAAGAATACAAAATAGATGTTTAAGACCAATACTGGACAAGGAATGGGGTACAAGAATTGAGGAGCTGCATCGTGCAGCAGCCATGCCGACAATTAGGGAATTTATTATAAACAATTCTGATAAATTTTATAGATTCTCTCTAACAAACTCAATAAAAAATAGTATAACAAATATAAGAGAAAACGATAACCCTAATCGGAAGCAAGGCTTAATGCACGAAAGGCTCCCAATTTTCTACGAACCACTAGACCAGACATAATAACAACAGACGGGACGCCATAACAAAACTTACAAGGTAGACGCCTCCTACGCGATTCGTCGATTCGACTGGTAGCTAAGGGCCGCCTTGCGGCCGGTCGAGGAGGGGGATCGCGATGGAGGCAGCTACCGACCGAAAAGCTGATAATACAGCACAAAAACAATTCAAACAACGACGGACATGGTTTTTTACATTTTTTCCATGACATAAACTTCAACAAGACAATCGACAAACCACAAAAACTGAAAGACACCAGACTGCAGAAATAACAAGTATCGCCTTATGATGCAGGGACACCTATCGTCGGCTTAACATGCAAATGTCGTAAGTCCACAATTGGTCAAAAATAGACTTGAAGTGCCATCTACTAGAAAATAATACAATCAATCTCCTGACTGAATAACTTCGCTTAAATGTGAACATAGGTAGGTAACTGTATTACCGATTATGTAAATGTCGAAAGTCCATTCTTCTCTGTGGTTTACAGTTAAATGTCAGTTTAATTTAGTTGTAACAGGTGTGCATGTGGTCGTAGTTTTTATGTTAAAAACGGTAAGTATTAGAGCACTTTTAATTGTTTTCTAATTAATAAGGTATTCATTGAACATATTAGAGTAATTTTCTTTAATATATTTCTCATATTAATTTTAATTACTTGTTAAAACTTATTAAAGAAAGTTCACATGGACTTACAACATTTATAAAAAGGAATATTGTTGTAAAATAAATAAAAACAAAGGACTTACTACATATTATTAAATAAGTAATGAGAAATGGTACCAAAAAAAAATTGTTCTTAAATCTGCTTTTTCTGGATTTATCACGTACTTAAAATAATATAATGTTAACAAAAATTATTTTGAGTAGTTATTGTAAATGTACCTATATTTAAGTTAAATTACAATGTATGTGTTTTTTTGCAGAAAAATGGCATCGTTTCAATCAAGAACAATGAAAATTATGGCGGCTGCAACTAACACTGCGATGTCCAGTGGTGAAAATAAAGAACTTTTGTTAATGCCACTTGAAAACACAAGTCCGTTGTTAATCCTGGATATCCCAGAAATAACGCAACATATTGAAATAGATCAAAATATTGTGCATTTGGATATACCACTAGCAAATAGCATAAATATTTGCGATCCCATCGATATGCAATTAAATAATAATAAAGAAGGTAGTCAGAGATGCGAGGGTCTAATGATAGTTGATAAAGAGAATGATTATCAATCTTGCTGTAACATGCAAGATATTTTAGAAATACCAAGTAGCAGCAAAGAGATAAGAAATGATCTTGATGATCAGTCAACAACAGAAGAAAATAATAAATACGACAATCCTGACGCCGGGGAACTCTCCAATAACAATAAATCCGATTATGATAATAACAGCTTATCCAATAATGAGAATGAGAATAATGAGCCAAAAAAGAAAAGAAAAAAGAAGCATTTGGTGAGCAAAAATACCTGGAAGCAGAAGGTTAATGAAATAAATAGAGAAAAAGGAAAAAACTACAACGGAAGAAAAAAAATAAAAAATGGTGTTTGGACAGAGATTGCAAAGCCAGGAAGATCCATTGGACCACGTTGCGAATGTAAACTATCTAAATTAACAAATAAAACCAAAACCAGTCTGGAGTGCCAAAAATTAGGTGAAGATGATCGGCAAGAAATATTTAAAATGTTTTGGGAACAAATGAATTGGGAACAAAGAAAAACGTTTGTGTATTTATCGGTTAAAAACGCACCAACCAAACGGCACGGAACAGAAAAGAAGAAAATAAATCTAGACGAGAGTACTCATCGGAGTATAATTTAAAGAAACGAGATGATTCAACTATAAGAGTATGCAAGAAAATGTATTTAAATACAATAGCAATGGGTGAGAGAATGGTCGATATATGGAAGTTTTCAGGATGTAACGAAAGAAACTTAAAAAGTAATAATAATCAAGATGAACAACATCGTACAAATAAAGAAAAATTCGCCCAAGAGAAGAAAAATTTGCAGGAATTTTTTGAAAATCTTCCAAAAGTTGAGTCACATTATTGTAGGGCCAGTTCAAACAGACAATATTTAGAACGGACATGGGCCTCAAAAACCGCTCTTTACAAATGTTATAGAGACTTTTGGTGCAAGGAAAAGGGCATTAAATACCTTTCAGTAGCTACTTTTTATCATGTCTTTGATGAAATGAATTTAGCCTTATTTAAACCGAAAAAGGATGAATGTGACAAATGTGTATCACATAGAACCGGAAATCTCTCAGAGGAAGAATTTCTCGTACACCAAAAAAAAAAGTTGAAGCCAGGGAGGCAAAAGACCAAGATAAAACCTCAGAAAATGAAGTGTTTTGTATGGACCTTCAAGCAGTGCTTTTGAGTCCAAAATCAAACGTCTCCTCGCTATATTTTAAAACAAAACTCATGGTCCATAATTTTACACTTTATGATATGAAAACCGGTAATGGTTACTGTTTTATTTGGCATGAAGCCGCAGGAGGAGTAACTGCCAATAATTATGCCTCCATATTGTCGTACTTCATAAAGGAGCATGTATTAGAGAAGATGGCAAATGAAAAATCCATAATATTTTGGAGTGATGGATGTACCTCACAAAATCGTAACTCCACAATGTCTAATGCTCTCCTTAATATATCCATAAAATATGGTATACAAATTGAGCAAAAGTACCTCGAAAAGGGGCACACGCAAATGGAGGCAGACTCCATGCATTCTTGTATTGAAAGAAAATTGAAAAATATTTCTATTAACTTACCAGCTGAGTATGTTGGGGTCTGCCTCCAAGCAAGACAGAATCCACGTCCATATTTTGTTAAGTATTTAACTTATGAATTTTTTAAAAATTTTGACAAGCTCAAGTTTTTAACATCCATAAGACCTGGGAGAAAAGTTGGCGATCCAGCAGTTACCGACTTACGATCAATAATGTACAAACCTAATGGACAAGTACTATACAAAGTAAGACATAATGCTGAGTATCAAACTTTGGAACACCGTAATGTACATAAAGTTCATCCGTGTGCATTGGAAGATCTTCCACAGTTGTACCAAAGTGAGATACCGATTAAAAAAACAAAGTACGATCATCTTCAGAGTCTTAAAGCTAGTTTAAATAAAGACTATCACTCGTTTTATGATAATTTGCCATTTAAAGAATAGTAACAATTATTTTTAAACTTATAGTTCCTAAAAGTGTAAGATTTAGCAGTTAAAGTTATTGATGTTAAAAAAATATAATTCTTTTGTTTAGTTTTCGTTAATAATAATTTTTATCCTGTATCTGTTGTTCAATAAATATAATAGCTTGAAATACTAATTAGTGTTGTTTTAATTATTGCTTTTAAAGTGAAAATGTTGAAAGTCCAATAAGTTTTTAAAAAATATAAGTGAAAATGTTGTAAGTCCCAAAAAAAACAAAAAAAAACTTTTTTTGTTAATTATTTTCCATAATTTGGTAAATTAGATATGTTTAAACATTTGGTAAAAGTTTTTGTTTAAAAAAATTTAATATACCAACATATAGGAAGTTTTTTAGCTCTCCTGTAAATTTACAATTTAGGACTTACTACATTTACATGTTAAGCCGACGCTATGCAAGGAGAGGGCGAAAGAAGAGATGTTAAAAAGATTTGACTTGTATATAGTTACTGTACATATATATTTTATAAATCTGTAAATATTAAATATAATAAAC